>JAMALH010000018.1:56269-442969 GCA_023628075.1 Naganishia sp. PG3902-1
TGCCCTTACTTCTTGTCTAAATTAATGTGGTCAATCGGGTCGTTACCCCCCCCCCCCCCCCCCCCCCCCACGCGCGCAGGCAATGGCTGACAATCCGGGTTGGGCGGACCAGGCTCCGGGGGAACCGTTTTCCTGGATCTGATCGTCCTCGGCCAATTCGTCTATTATCATTCGCAGAACAAGGCCGGGGATGAGTATATGGATGATTCGGATTCGTCCGATGATTAGGCGGGCCATCAGGATTTCCACCGGTCGAGAGGGGCTGGTATAATTGCAGGAGGAAGCCTGAAGCCACGTTCTTCGATTCTTGGACGGAAACCTGACGCGATGACGCTCTTTTGAATATGGGTACGACAATGAGGGACATGGTCACTTTGTATAATACAGCATATTGCATATTATTTCGTTCTCGATTTTGCCTGCGCGGCAACCTGGCATACCGGCGAAGACATTCAGCCCTGCGATTATGTGATTGCATCACGGTCCTATACTATGTCTACAACTATCCTGCGCGTCTACAATTTACAACGATGACGGGATGACTACCAACCGGCCAAGATCGACTTGACATAATTCCTGGGCAAGTCAAGCTTGTGGTACTCGGTGACTGAAAACGCAATGTCAGTGTCTACGCTTGTGAGTCGCACGAAACCCCGACTCACTGCTCAGAATGCTCCTCAACTTTCGCTTCAGATCCACCCTGTTGATGGTCGTCCGAAACGCCCCTCCGCAGCCACACGTACTGGCGAGATTGTCGCTTCTGATCTGACTGCACTTGGTGCATGTCAACTAGACGAGATCATCAGTAAGCGTTTCAACAGAAATGGTTGCCGCCGCCGACTCACGTCCTGTAGCTGATACGCCATCTGGATTCTGGTGACGAGCTCGATCAAGGGCTTCGAGATCAACGTCCTGTCGTACTCCTCCGAACATACCTGCATTCGATATATCAGCCGCAAGCAAATCTTTCCCGGCTCAGCGACCTACCTGACACGCCCAAGACTCTCGCATCGGCGGTAGTATCTCGAGCCCCTTCTTCTCCGGCGTCACCACCGGCAGACGATCGGGGTCACGACAAAGGTCGACATCCCGACACGAAAAGCACTTGGCGCAAATGACCATGGGCAGAATCAACGGCTGGCCGCACGGATTCTTAAAGATTGCCTCTTCGGCAAACTCGCGCACGTTGACGAGATCGAGCAGGTTCCGCTTGAGGATCTGCACTTCAACGCTATACTCCTTTGCAAGCGCAAAGACAGCGCAGACCGACTTGATGAACTCGAGCGTCGGATTCGTCGGTGTCGTGACCTGGCCAGGAAGCAGAGGAAAGGCAAGAAGCTCCGCCTCGTCCGTATCCGTGGCAGCGGCGTGTTGACGTTTCTTGAGCTTGGAGACGATCGATAACAATCTCCGCGTGAGCTGGTGCGAAATACTGGCCTGTGCAGCGACTAGCTCCTTCTGCTTGGCCGGATTCACTTGAGTCGGAGCCGGCGCATCGGCATTCGTGTTGCTGTTGAGATCATGGATCGCCTTGAGCGGGGTCCTGCCATCATAGCCCTTTTTCTTGGCGCTATACATGGCGAAGATAAAGTTGCCGACCTGGGTCTCAAAGTAAGGCTGGACTGCGGGCGGCAAGTAGGCTTGGATGTTCCAGTCCATGGTGATGGTATCCGACGGCATAGCCCTGGGATCGCCTGCTTCTGCTGCCGAAATCTTGACGCCTCCAAAGTTGGCGACGTCCATCCAGGCCAGATAATTCCAGAATTGCGAAATTTCGAAAGAGATATCCTGGAACAGTTCCTGCGAAGTGGCGGCAGTCACAAGGTACTGCGCAAAGGCATATGCGCTGTTGGCATCAGGCTTAGATGTTAACAAGAATACCCTGTTGAAGTCCGCATAGATGACCTGAGTTCCGAGTCGTTTGAACTCCGCCAGGAGCTGGAGGAAAACTTTGCGCATTAGGCTGTAGAGGAAGCGCTGCAGTGCTGGATCATACATGGCCGAGGTACTGCTGCTGAGCCATCGCCAGAAATGGTTGACTGCGAGATCAGTGACGTTGGTCCGACGTTTGCTCACTTTGGCACGAGCGTGGCCCGTCCACCACGTGCGCACCATGCTCTTGAGAATGGCGAATGTCTGCGTTGGCAGAACGGCATCCCCGAGCGTTGCAGCCGTGTGCGCGGAGCCCTTGGCGTATTCGTCGAGATTATGGGAAGCAGAATCAAAAGCCATGGATCCCGATCCACTGCCCTCCATTTCGTTGACAATCGCTGATTGCAGAATCGCATTGATGGCGAGATCATCAATGGTGACTTCCAGTACTGCATTGCTGTAACAGCCTGGTACCGAGACTTGAGGTAATAGGTTCTCTTCTACTTGTTGGCTGTGTTGATCTTGCTCACTGCCGCCCAGATCGGGCTTGGCGCCGACGGACCACCACAAGACCATATCCTGCCGGTGAAGACGTCGGGCAAAGTCGATGTCCGCCATAAACAGACCCATGTCGGCGGGGATATTCTGATAGAAGATTAGCAGATGGACAAAAGAACACGCAGGAGACCTACACCCAGCGGAACATCATAATGTTCGGCATGCTCGATTTGATGCTTCAGCCAACCATTGAGCTTGAAGTAATCCCGGACCATGGTCTTGGTTGCATGTACGATCCACATCAGAGACGAGTGAGTCTCGTCCGCATGATGGGCGGCCATGATAATGGGGAACTCGGAAAAGATGCTGTGCTTGACGTAAAAATGTCCAGCCTCTTGAGGCGATCGGATGACGAGCATGTTGGGACCGCGTCGATAACCGTTGAGTTCCTTGGCCAGCGCTCTCATTGCAGCCGCTTCGGTGGTGTGTGCGGAGAATTCGGGGGATATGCTCGCGGCGTAGGGCATCAAGTCGGAATGCGCAGATTCCGGGAGATTCTGGTACGCCTCGGCATACATTTTCGACGGATTCGGTATTTGAGGCCTGTTCCGGGCAGAGTCGACGAGGAGGATCTTCGGTTGCTTTCCAGCGATAAAGAGACCGTAGAGATGCCTGTTGTCCATCATCGAATGATGAAGATAGATATAGCGCATACCCTGGCCTTGATTCAGGTATCGATGCCGGCTGATAGATGAACCGGCGCTCTCCAGCTCGTCTAGCATCAATCCCTTGTCCAGACCACGGCTGAGGCCGCCTCGAACGCCCGGTTTGATTGCGCATGATGTTCCGAATTCGAGAAGCGCTCGGACGGTCGGTGTGACCTGTCGCACGGTTAGTATCGCTCAGCGTTGTCATCTGGTTAAACTCACTTGTAGCTCGTAAGCGCCATCCACGTTGGGATGATTGATCAAACTCGAAAAGTGCGATTCTTCCTCCACGAAGATCCGCTCCTCTACGGTCAGCTTGTAAAGATGGCGTGAAGGATGATTTCTCGGCAGCGTCCTCGCGATCGGGATTGCCTGATAACTGGGGTGGAATGTCCCCTTCTTTGGCTTATTCTTCAGGTTCAGGTAAAACTGCCTAGGGATGTGTAGCTTGATACACTGGAAGCTCGAGTTGATGGCGAGCCAAAGTTTGAATTCGCCCGGTCGATTCGTTGGCGAGATTTGCACGACATCCCACTGGCTGTCGGACATGCCGAATGACTGCTGCTGGAACATAGCCTTGATCGGAACCTTGGACCGTGACGCCATGGCCCCCAACGATTTGCTTTGTTTGGCGTGACCAATCCGTTTCGCCTTCCATACCTTTTTCATGCAGCGCAGCCATCCAGGGTAATCCACCTTAGGATCAGGAGGAATCTCCTCGATCTCGGGTTCCACCTCGACCTGCTTTTTCTTCTTGTTGACAGCCATTCGTCGACCAAAGATTGAGGTCTTGGGACCCGTGCTGCCAAAGTCTTCAATGTCGCCAGTATCCGCCCTGGCAGGAGCTTTACCGAACATGTCTGTAAGTTTATTTTGACGGAATCTGTCCTCCTTGGCCATGACCCTCTTGTGCAGCCAATCCGGATGCCTGATTCGCGGGACTGGATTGTTGACTTTCTGCAAAGCAGCCGGGATCGTGATGAGTTTCTGAATGACCGAGCCTAGTCGTTCCTCGTAATAGGCCCAATCCAGGATGGATCTCATGTTGAAGTCGGTCAGACTGCTGTCCTTGAGCCATTTCTTCAAGAAGTGTTGCTTTACGCTTTCCTCTGCGTCGAAAATGGCAACAGGGACAGCTCGTTCTGTGACTGGTGCGCCGAGCGGCTTGGCAGAGATGATGAATTTACACGCCAGACCCTTGTCCTTGACCATCTGTTCGCCCAAGAACTCCGCCAGACGTCGAGCTGTGCTGATTGAAGTTGACTTTTGCCCGCCATATTCGGCAAGGGTCTTTGACATGCTTCGGTTTTCAGCAATGAGCTCGACAAGCTCAACATCGTCCAGACTTGATGCCCTGCTTTGCAAAATGTCGAGCCATTGGTCCGCTACTTTCGCAACCTCTGCATAGCATTCCTCGGTCGTGGTTCCAAGCAAGAACTTGTCGAAAATTTGAGACTGGAAGATCTTGATGAGTTGCAGTTCCCCTCGACGCTTGACTTCGAATCCCTTAAGCTCCGCCAGCGAGTTGTCAAAGTTGAAGACTGCGTATCGTTTCTTGAGCAGTTTATCTTCCTCTTTCGACGACGGAAGGATCATGGCTTTGTAAGGTCCATCGAGTTCGAAAAAGATACTGTTCTCCTTCTTGACCGCATACTCTCCTGATTCAGCGTTCAGGTCATGGTACTGGTGATTGGTGAATTGATCGTGAACCAAGTGGTTGAGCATAGTGCATGGGTACGAGACACGGAACTTTTTCCCGGATTTCAGCTTGAAGTCAAAGTCCTCGGGAAAGGTACCTGGCAACATGCACCAGATACCGTCCGTATCCAATTCCAATGGTCGTCCGATTTGCTCTACCAATTGCCTGGCCATTTGAATGATCTTAGCGCCGGTAAGACATGTGATGCCCGCCATTTCCATCGAGTACCACCGAGCTCCTTTTCGCATGACGTAGCCGTAAAACGAGTTCAAAATACACTTGTGAGCCAGCTGCAGCGAGTCGTAGAGGACGATCATCTTTTTGGCTTCGTCGACTTCGCTGATCGGCAGCTTTTGGGCGAACGCATTGTCGAGATCCTTCTTTGCGGATTTGTGTTTGCCCTTGTATTCGTATCGTCGATCTCGGAAAGCCCTGACCGTGTCGATGTAGAACGGATTCTCTCGTTGACAGATGATTGCGGTCCTGTCGACGACCTTTGTCTCGTGTGTCTTGCGGTAGACCTTTCGAGAGTAATCGCCGAGTCGCTTGTGGATGAGGGCCGACTGCTCAGCCGGCGGCAAATCGGTAAACCGCCGCCGCGGCGAGTCGGGCCATTTGCCGGGAAAAGTCTCTTGGTCAAGGGCGTGCTTGATCATGTTGTACTCGTCTCGCTTTGCTGGAAAGTAGTCTCCACGCCACGACCACACCATGCGTCGGTCGCATTGCTTGTCCACTCTGTTGTAGTCGCATACCGCACAAGCTGCCTCCTCCTTGACTGAATCCGGTTGCAACCGGTTTGACAACATGATATTCGGGTACATGGCGGCAACATCGAGATGGTAAATCAATGGCTTGTCGAATCGATTCGGTTCGTCCCGCATTATCTCGAGCGCTTTCTGGATTTGGCCTTTGACCTCATCGTAGTTTTCAATATCGTCCATTGTATGGCCGCCTTCCTCGACAATACTGAATTTCAGGGCTGCATCTAAATCGTCAATGAGACCCTGCATAGCGCTGGGAACGACTTTGAATTGCGTCGGAATATCCGCTCGGAAGACTCCCGCTTCGAGGGCTTCGACGTGACCACCAACATAGGTCTCTGCTGCCAAGAGATGGCCTTCATAGGTCGCTCCATGAGCCTCCTCGTGACGATTAGGCATGATGATATCGCCCTGGAACGCTTCAACCTATGAACAGTGATTAGAGGCGGACAGACGGAGACGTCGAATGGCTTACCATTAATAATGTTTCACAGAGCGTTCCACTTCCCTTGCGCAACACTTCATCCGGATTGAGCGGAATGATATTGCAGAGCGAGAATACGAAAGGATGGACGTATTTCATGTAGAGGTAGTATGTTGCCACGGCATCGGATACGGAGTACTGGGCCAGGACAGCAGGCTGTTCGATCGCATATCTACGTAAAACTTGTTAGACCGCATCATTGCAGAAGAAGATATACTTACGGCGTCATCAGCTCGGGATCCAATTCGATAGGATTGTAGCCCAACTTGGCTGTCGTGACAGCCTTCAGACCCTGACTGCCTTGTGGCAGATATGAATCTCGCTTCACCCAACTGAAGCTCTCGTCAGCCATATGATCCGTTTGTCTGCTCTCCACAATCTTACCGGAAACAATCCATGTGGGCGCAACTTCGACTCTTGAACTCATCTTCCTTGTCCCGCTTGAACCCAGTTTCCGTGTACATATCGATGCCGTGTATTTTTGCTCGGACTTCGACAAAGGGAAAATCGAAACTGTCTCCGTTATACGTCGCCATGACCGTTGGCTTTGAGTCCCGGATGTGCTCGAACCATTTGCGTATCACCGCGGCCTGGCAAGGGATGAGCTGGATCTAAGCGGCAGCTCTCATCTACTCACCTCATCCGGTTCGTTGAAGACCGTAAACTCTCCTTCATATTCGTCCTTCGGCGTGTACTCAAAGTCCTCAATGTCCTCGCTGACAATCTCCCTATTGGTGATCAAGAACCCCTGTCCATCAATCATGTACGAGATCATCATGATTTGATCGGTAAGCTGGTCGGGAAACTTGAGTGGCTGTTTGGATGTTTCGATATCGTACGCCATGACGACGGGTTCAGCTCGCTTGACCCTTTCTGGCAGATGCGTGAGGGACGTCACGCCTCCCTGGGATTTCACGTTATACCACAGACCGACACGGACGTCTGGCCATGCGCGTTAGCGAAAGTTCTCGAGTGCCACAGAAAGACTCACTGAGATCGATGGCTACCCGCAGGTAATAGTTGATATCGTGCTCCTTTAAATCCATGATGCACTCGCTGGGCTCCTTATCCTTGCCCTTTCCTTTCCGATCCGGTCTGCCGCCTTCCGTTCCGGCCCGTCCGCCGAACCCGTTCATGCCCTCCTCCTCGTCCATCCCAATCGCCATCGACGCCATCCCGCCCTCATCGTCGTCCATTCCGCGCCCACCCTCGAACCCATTGACGACGTCCGCATAGGCGCTCATGGCGTCAAGTTTTGACGAGTTGATTCGCGCGAGCGCTGCGACTTCCCGACGGACGTTCTGCAAATCCTGGGTGTTGTGGAATTTAAGACGGAGGTGTATTGCTGGTGCGGAGAGGAGATGATTCGGGATGGAGAGATCCCATTTCTTGATTCGCTCGACGCGAATGAGCAGGCCTTCATATTTTTTCATGAGCCATTCCTCGACTAAGCTTTCGGTTCCAGGCTACAAGTAATCGGGTCAGGGGGTGCAGCAACAATTAACATTGGACGTACCTTGCACACGACATAAAAGTACGGCTCAAAGGCAACAGTGGCCTTGAACATACCGCCATCTTCTTGGATAAAGTAGTAGTCGACCGCAGCGAGTCCTCCCGCACAGGTTTCGGATTTGAGGAGAGTCTGAAGGGGAATTGGCGGAAGAATCGAAACTGGGACCACCACTACTTACCTGATGCATATTGACGAGCCATCCAATCTTCTCTTCCCCGTCAGCTTTCCCGCTATCAAACCGCCAAAAACCGAGCTTCTCATCCACCTCATCCATCGCCGCAACCTCCTCATACCGTTCCTGCGCAGCCGTCCCATCATCCGTCCTGTCCAGCACAACATCCCCGGCATTCCCCTCATCCGCCCTTCCGCCCGTCCTCTTCGCACCACCCCGGCGTCCCGTGTACCGTGTATTGAAACCGCCTCGACCGCCGCCGCGTTTGCCCATGCTGCCGGTTAGCCCAAAGATGGGGTTTCGCCCGCCGCCGGCGCCGCCTCGTTTGGACATGTTGAGCTGCGATACACCCGGAAGCGATAGGACAAGTGAGCGGATTGAGTACAAGTGGCAAAGTGGATCGTGTTCTGAAGAGTGGCAGGTCGCCCGAAGGATCAAGCTGAGATTTCGGAAGGGGAAAGCTAGACGCGACGTCGCGTACAGGGCGACGCGTCGTAGCGCGGTTTGATGAATGGTAATTGTGTCACATTAGGCAGAACCTTAGCCGACCCTTTGCCATCGGACAGAGCGTTGACCTCCACGCCGCGCAGCGAAAGCAGTCTTCGAAGGAGGCCTGCGACGGGAATTGAGCATGGCTGTCAGCCTTTCTTCCAGCAAGTATCTATCAGCCATAATCTGCAGATTGCGAGGGAACGGCGGCGTGTACATGTTACTGAACAGAAAATACGCTCATAGCTAGAGAAGCATATGAATCCATATGTTCGATCTTGACGGTCATTTGCATCGTTTGAGAAAGCTCATTATACATTGATTTAGCAACGCACCAGCTAACACACCCGTTTCAAATGTGTCTGTCAAGTCACCTAACAGATCGAACTTGTATGCTTGCGAAGAAAGAAAAAGGAGGAGACCAGCTGGCTAGTGGTCCAAAATAAAACGGGGCAAAAAGTGATATCCTCAGGGAGTTTCGATCTCCCGACCGCATGCGTGACAGTTGTCCAAAATTGGAGGCTGTTAAGCATGCGCTCTTCCACTGAGCTATGAAGACAAGCGATGTTAGCGTTATTTGGGAAAAAACATGACATCCTTTTGTGCAAATGCATTCCCCATTGTCGGAGCGCAACTGCGTCGAGCATGTCGATGTTCTGCAGCGTCATTATATTGTTTGGGGGCGGCTCTCGATAGCCGTGTACCTCTTCTCCGATAGTTTGGGAGCGGCCCAGAGCAGAACATAATTAACAGAGGGAGGAGGAGATTGCAGAAGAATATCGATCAGAAATCTTACGTCACCTGAGCCAGAAAAAGTCGGGCGATCGGAACAACTTCATTCGGCGTCTTCTCTCTGGCCTCGTTTTTCGCATCAACGTGAGCGTGAACAGGGGAGTTGCTGCTTGGCTTATACACTGCCACCATCGGCAGCCCTCGGTAGGATAGGCCAAGATACCCGAGCCGCGCCACCATGTCCGAAAGCACGGTACTCGAAACCCAAAGACCGACCGATCCCCCTCCCTGCCCACGAACTCTCATCCTCGACTTCCGAGACTCGTACACCGCAAACCTTTTGACACTGTTCTCGACACTGTATCCATCGCGAAGACATCTGTCTCCATCGGCCGCCAGCTGGAAGCAAGATGCCGCAGCACTTGGACAAGAACCTGAGAGCATCGCCGAAAAGGTTGTCATCGTGCAAGCGGATACCCTCGACCTCGCTACATATCTGAACCTGTTGGAAGAGAAGGAAATAGATTGCGTCATTCTATCACCTGGTCCTGGACGCGCTGACCGCGAAGAAGTGGGCGAGCCCTCTTCCGCCAACGTAGTTCCGAGCTAAATATCGTTTCCAGGATGTTCCCAACCTCATGCAAATAATCGAGCAGACGAAGATTCCGATATTTGGCGTGTGCTTGGGAATGCAAGCTATTGCTGTCTATAATGGGGCAAAGGTGTGCAATCATGGTTTCTCGGAATTCGGGGAGGGTTTCTAAAGTATCGCTCTTCAGATCGTCAACACGCCAGACTTGAAGCACGGACACGTCATACCGGTAAAGCATAATCGGACATCTCTCTTCGACGCTATCCCTCCCTGCAGCCCCTTCAACAACGATAGCACCAGTATTGAAGATGGATTAGCAGCAATCGACGTGGTGGCGTACAATAGTCTGACGGTATCATGGCAGGGTCAGCAACTCCGAGCGGGCGGAAAGGCTAGAACTAATGCTGGCGACAGACTTTCCGCACGAGAAACTGCTTGTTACAGCTTGGCATGATATTTCAGGATATAAGGGCGGCACGGAAGCCTCCCAGAAGACAATCCAAGCTATCGAAGGTATCGGCCGTCCAGTATGGGGCGTTCAATTTCATCCCGAGGTACGCTCGATCACGCTCGACCCAGGTTCATCGCTCATCCGGCTATAGTCCATCGCATCATCACACGGCGCAGACATCCTTTGCTCATTCCTACGAAAGACGCATACCTTCCACGGCAAGCCGGCACGCTACCCAGTCCTTTCGCGTCGGGTCCTCCAGCTGTCACCCGTCAATCATGGTCTCGACGTCAACGAGCCTTCGCGACCGATACCTCACTTGCAGAACGACATAATCGAGCATGAGGATGACGCCATGTTAGAATCGGTCTTTCAAACATTCCAGTCCACGGCGATGCGGTCGGATGTCAATGCGGAAGAAATGTTTATGCAGTTGATCGAAAAGGTGAAGAGTCCGCTTGGTCATGTTTGGCTGGATGGAGTGTCGGTAAGTACGCAGCTTCAGGGATGCGCGCTCCTACTGAGGTATGATACAGTCGCGAGCGCCGACCACATCGTCTATCGCATTTCCGTCATTCGTAATCACATATACCGTGTCATCGCGGACTATTACCTGTCATCACGTGCCGGCCTCTGCGGATAAAAGCAAAACTGTGGTCAAGACCTCGATGCAACTTCCAGCCACTAACGATGACGACTTCTGGAATTGGTTCGGCAGAGGTCACACTGCTCTGAAACGAATGAACTTGACTCAGGGTCGGCGTTGGAAAGCCCGTCAACCGTCCGTATACCACCCGTCCGCAGAAGAGGAAGATCGGAAACCACGTTGGAAAGGCGGATGGGTGGGTTGGTGGGGCTACGAGATGAAGGCGGAGAGTTTGGGAGGATATGCGAGGCCGCCAAGGAGCGTGCAGCATAATGACGGCCACGTGGATGCATGTTGGGCATGGTGCAATCAGCTAGTGCAGAGGGAACAGAACGGAGCGTGGACGGCAAGAGGTATCCTCGAAGTGGAGAGTCCTTCGACAACATCCGCACCCAGCGCCCCGTCCTCCGAAATGCTTTCCTGGCTTCATGGGATGGGTATTGCGTTCGGCTCCAGGCGACAAGAATGGAAAACATGGACCAATATCTGCGAAAGTGTTTTATCTCAAAGTGCACCTGCACCACTTCCAAGCGATATTGCCAAGATGCCACAGTTTTCCAGTGATATGACGGCCGCGGAGTATATGGAGGGAATCCAAAAATGCCGACAGGCGATCTTCGCCGGAGACAGCTACGAGTTGACGATGACGACCCCATTCCGGGCTTCGATGTCAGCTGATGATAACGTTCGTCAAGCACCGTCTCGTGCGCCGGAGGCGATCAAGCTCTATCTACAGCTCCGTCGGCAGAATCCCGCGCCATATTCGACATATCTTTCGTTCTCCAGCGTCGAAACAACCATTCTGTCTTCGTCCCCGGAGCGATTCCTGCGCATTACACCAGGTGGTCGAATCGAGATGAAACCCATCAAGGGAACTCGAGCAAGGGTTCGATATCCCAGAGATGCGCAGCACGCTACTGAGGTCCTGGATGTGGGAGCAACGGATGCGGAGATCCGCCAATGGTGCGAAGACAAGGATCGACAGATTGGGGAATCTCTGCGAAATGACGGCAAGGAAAGGGCTGAAAATTTAATGGTAAGACCACTTCGCGTCTTGCTCGGCTCTGACTGACTCCCAGTGCAGATTGTCGATCTCATTCGCTCCGATTTACAGTCATGCTGCTCTCCACATTCAGTGCAAGTCCCCAAACTCATAGCCCTTGAGACGTATGAGACCGTTCATCAGCTAGTCACGACAGTCTGTGGGCAGCTGCTTGACGGAGTGGGCGAAGTCGAGGCTGTCAAACGGAGTTTTCCGCCTGGTAAGTGAAAGTAGTATGGGAGCGAAGTCATGTTGATGTATTTCACTCAGGGTCAATGACTGGAGCACCGAAGCTTCGCTCCGTCCAACTACTCGAGCAATTCGAGCGTCAGCAACGTAGAGGCATTTACTCAGGAGCCATGGGTTACATGTCCATTGATGGCGCCGTCGATTTGAGCGTCGTCATCAGAACCATCGTCGTCGAAAAGAACCGAGGAACTGCCTCTACAGCAAAACACGACTCAGGGACGGACTCATGCGCTCAGACCCAGAAAAACATGACAATCGGTGCAGGAGGGGCCATAACGTGGCTGTCTGATCCTCGAAGCGAATGGGACGAGGTAATGACGAAAGTAAGGTCCGTCGTCGGTTGAAATTGGGTAAGACATCAGTAAGTCGGCGCACAGCCTGCATCGTTGTATTATCTGAGGCAATTATAACCTAAATCTCGGGACGCCAATCTGGTGCTGTCTTTCGATGCTGTCTTCTGATGCCAGCAGCCGAGATCGGGCTACAGCAAGTCACGGAGACCTTTCAACAGCCTGCCGGCATCGATGAACACGCTGAGGACGGATACACCTGATTTCAGCGCAACTCCATTGAGACCGCTTAAATTCCTTTCGTTCATTTGCGAATGTCATCGACAGCGCGACTGCGCTACGCCGTCCAGACCTTTTCACCGACAACCTCCTCTTCTTCATCTGGATCGACCTCGTTTAGGCCAAAGATTGCCTTGAGATCCGCGATTGATCCGCCGGATTTTGACTGCTCAGTACCGGCCAACGATGCATCCACCAATGCGGTCTTATGTTTTTCTGAAGACACAATTGTCGGTCAGATGTGAGGACCCCCTACGGCATTGAATCATCGAAACTTACGGATCTTGAGGATGCGCTTTTCTAAACAAGGGAGTGGCAATGCGCCAGATTTTAGCTGCGAGCTATACACAGATGTTGTTTTCTTACCGATCGTATCCCGGATGACAAAGCGTGTCACGAATACTGGCTTGTTTTGACCTGACGAGTAGGATTAGGTCAATAAACGCGGAGTAGCTGGATGAATGTCAATGTACCCAGACGATGCACCTGAACAGTAAGATGAGATCAGCGTGAAAAGCGCACTTGCTAACAGCGAGATTCCTTACCCGGTCCACTGCTTGATCTTCAGTACTGCTGTTCCCTGTTGATCACGCGCATCCTGGTCAGCCCCAAAAAGCGATATCCATAAAAGGTCTAGCAATACGCACACCAACAATCCATCAGGAAGACGTCTGTTATGCTAGGATATCAGTGCCACAGTTCACGCATAACCCGCCTACTCCTGACTTACGATTGGCCATAGTACTATTGTGGAAGGACATCGCAGTCAGCTGCCGAAAGAACTGGAAGGAGAAAGCGAGACTTACAGATTAAGACCGACTCCACCAGCCTTCAGCGAGATAAGCATGATTTGCGGTGTCTTCCGCGGCTTTGCGAATTCATCCACTACCGCCGCTCGCGCTCGCTGATCCATGGCACCATCGAAGCGGCTGTCGGGAGCGACTCAGTGCAAGTCACCCCACCGATTGGGCGCTACTCACAGCCATGAGATACCATTGTCTGTCAGGACTGGCTCGATCAGCGAAAGCATGGACGTAAACTATGAGACGCGAGAGTAAGCTTAGGGAAACGAGCTGAATCGTCGGAGTTACAGACTGACCTGAGAGAAGACCAAGGCCTTGTAGTGGGGATCCTGTTCCTCAATCGTTTTGAGTCGCTTGATCAACGCTTTGAGTTTTGTGCTGGTCTGGAAATCAACTTTTTTCAAAGCTGGTTGCGATTTGTAGAATGCGTTCCGGCTCTGGCCCTTCTCACGGAGCTGACTGATAACGATCGGTGCTTTGCCACAGGCCGGACATGCCGGCACTTTGCCATTGTCCTCTGCCTTTTCGATAAATGCGACAATACAGTCTCGACACCTGAAACGGCGGTTAGCAGACGTGCACGACGGAAGGTGCTTTGACTTACGCAGTATGGTAACATGGCAGAATGACCTCGCCATCCACCTCATATCCGCAAATCACGCATTCTGGCACCGATTGACTGGAGGCGAGAGTTTCGAGTTCTGTCTTTTCGGCAGGCGAATCTGATCCAGCGTCATCCACATCCTTGCCTCGCGCGTATCGTGCGATCATATCCCTGATATTCATCTTGTCGTCCTGAGTCATCATGTCCAGAATGTCATCCTTCTTTCCATTTTCGCTAGAGGAGGCCTTGTTCATCACGAGCAGGGGATGATCTACCGCTTGCCGCAGTCTAAAAGAATAAATCTTTAGTAGAGACTCAGCAGGTGGAACGCCTGTATGCCCTCACCTCATCAACATCGCTAGAATAGAGATGTACGAGTTTTTCATAGTACCTTCCTGATCGAGCTGGATGAACTTGCGTCTCGAGCGATCATAGATGGCGTCATAGATCTTGCGCTCGGCGCGGGAGAATTCCAGTGTTTCGACAGTGACCTGGGCATATCTTCCAGCAACTATCGTGGAAACACCAAGGCTGCAACTTACTGTCTTCAGCGGCAAGTCGACAATGGGTTTGCCATCTTTGTCCTTCATGTTCTTTTCTCTTCTCAACAAGCACTGTTCCAGGATGAATTGGACTACATCGATGGCTTTCGGATCTTGCGCCATGAATGGGACCGTCACAAACGACCGGAAGAAGCCGTACTGTCCCCAAGGTTCGAGTCGAAGGAAATGGCTGTAACGAGTGATGTCAGTGATAGTAACAAAAGGGGATTGCACACGTACAGCAAGGAATACAAGTCGTCGAGTCGATTCACAATTGGGGTACCTGTGACACGGGATGAGCTATATACTGAAGACATCGATCCATCTGCCTTACCAGTCAATGCCCAACGTCGCTGCGAATCTAACTCATAGCAGGCCTTGGAAGCCCGCGCCATCCTGTTCTTGATCGTATGGGCTTCATCTACAAGGCGTTCAGGAGGCGTCTCTCGTGACGAGCATTGTACTCACCCAGAACGACTCGCAGCCATGGAACTATTTATGCCATCAGCCCAGCTCTTCAGTCCTGAGACTATACTTACTATCGAACAAACTCTTCAGCTGACTCCTCACCCCCTGCCGGTTGAGCCACTTTGCATGCTCGCTTTGCAGTGTTCCATATGTTGTAACGACGACATCCGTTCGCGCATCTTCATCCATAGTGTCCAATAGAGCACCGAGATCCGGTCGCTCATTGCCGTACCACAGAACGCTTCGCAAGGTACCCTTCGCGCTCATCCGGTCGAGCTCTTGAGCCCACTGCTTGGCCAGCGAGACGGGGCAGACAACGAGTGTGGCGTGGCGTCTGGCAGGCAGAGCCTTGTTCGTTGTGGCGGTGGTCGGTTGCCACTGGCGATTCAGAGTCAATTGCCGGAACTTGGGCGGACGAGAGGCATCGTCTGTCTCGCTTGCAGAATCGCGTGCGGTTTCTTCAGCTAGAGGCTCATCAGCTTGACGGTTTGTGTGAAGAAGCGAGGCCATCATGCTGCGAGGGGTCAGCTCCGCGACGGCGAATGCTTCGAGACTTACCATGTTTTTCCCATACCCATCGAGTCTGCGAGAATGCCACCACGGACCCGGCTGTTCGCCTTCGGGAAGTCCAAACTCAAGTCGCCATCATATGGACTATCATCTGTCAGTCCTCATCTCGTCTCCAAGAGGATGCTCTCACTTGAAGTAGAAAGACATGGCATCGCTCGCGCCGTCATCCAAAATCCAGCCAGAGCCGGATTCTTTCTTGAACTTGTACCTTCCGCGCACGTTCAGCAGGATCTTGCGAAATCAGATTCCAGACGTACTCTTCCCAAAGGGGATGCATGGACTTCTCTCGAAGATTGGCGTCACCGTTCTCGAGTGCAGTCATCCAGCTAACCTTTGAGTTAGGTACGATCGGCTTTTGGGATGAAGAGAAGACTTACCCTAGAGCTTGCTTTTGATAAGGCCGGAGCGTATAAAGGAAGGTCTCTGGCGGTTCCACTTCTGCTAGTAGGCCGTCTGCCTGATTTGCGCTGATGCGAGGATATACATGAGTTTGTACCGCATGATGGGGAAAGCAGAAAAATGCCTTACCGGTTAAAAATGTTTTCGAGATCATGCAACTGTTTTTCGTCCAAAACCTCCTCTTCCGCACCGCTGTCGACATCATCGTCATCGAGAGCGTCCCCATTCGAAGCTGCTTCACGCTTCATACGAGGATTGACGTCGACTTGCTTGCCCTTCCCCGTATCGACCCGAAGCTTGGCATTCGCATTGAACCTGTCTCCATTGATAGCTTTCTCCTTTCCACGCAATTTCGTTGCTGATTGTTTTTCATCATCCGACGAATCCTCAAACTCGATGACTTCCGGCGATCCGCTTTTGGATGGCGGCGGCTTGACCTTCAGCGCATTCTTCGTGCCAACAGCCTTGGCTGCAGCCGATTGCGACTTGGTCAGCGCCGACCACCGAATCGGCTTCAATCCGACCCTCTCAAACAACTTGATCAATGAATCCTTTCTCATCCTGAGTTCCCGCTGGTAGACCGTCTCGCCTTCTTTACCCCAGGTTGCCTTTTCGCTTTCTGCATCTTCACGCGACTCTTGTGTCCGGAACGCGTCGCGTGTCAGGTAGACGGAAACCTCGAGCGTGATATCGCAGCCGACGGTAAGAGGCGTAGGGCAATCGATGATGGTACCGGAGAGGTGAATGAGATTTGCGGCGAGAAGCGGTGCGAGATGTCGTGCGAGAGCAGTGGGAAGACGACCGATTTCGAATCCGCGCGTGTTGGAGAACCGAATGATGGTGTCATTTGGATTGTTGGCGGAGCTCGTCGCGGGTTTCGTCGAAGTCGCGACGGGTTTCGGTTTCGAGCCGAGCGAAAGCGTGGTCTGCTTGACGACTTTGCCATTCTTGATCACTGTCGGAGCAGACGATTTCCCCTTTCCCTTTGCTGCACCCTTCGCCAATCGTTCCGCCTCCCTCTCTTCCTTGGTCTTTGCTCGTTCTATGACAACGATACTTCCAGGGCTGCAGTACCCCTTGCCTTTCGTCAACGACCATGCGGAACAGACGCATGAGCCGAGAAGACCGCGTTCAAATGCCGGTGCCGCACGTGGCTTTTGTGTTCGTGATGCTTCTTTGGCAAGTTTCGCGTCGGGCGAAGAGAGCATGACGACTTCGGCATCCTGTGCGGCCACAGCCTCCGTCTTGACGCGCGATGAGGGCCTCTGTGTGGCTTTCTGCGTATTGCGTTTCCGCTTCTGACCTGTACACTGAGCATCATCCTCGTCCGAGGTATCGACAAGGAAGAGGGCTTTTTGGGGTTTGGTGGAAGAAGCCGGGGATGGCGTGCGATCCGAGTCGCGTGACATGGTGGCACAATCGTTGAAGGGAAGGTGAAGAGGAACGGTGACGATGGTATTTCTTCACTCGCCACTCTGAAATGACCATGGAATGTCTCACCTTCTCCCTCATGTGCCGTCATTACGGTTCATCGATCGCACATTCGCGTCGCGCTCGCGCTTGATTCTCGACGCCCAGCATCACAGGAGCCTTTCGTGCGATGACTTTGTATGGTAGCCAGTCTCGCTGTCGCGGACCTTGAAGCAGCTTAGGAATATAGCGAACGATGCATGGTGCATATCGAAGGGACAGTACGCCTTCGCCATAGGTTTCCCTCAGAAGACAATCGAATATATCTCAAGAATGCGTCCCGGGTCTCGTTTACTCTTTGGCATCAGGTCTCCTTCAGGTCACGCAGCGTTTGATGTAGGCTCTAATCGACGCGTATCAGTGCCGGGCCTCGATACAGTACCACAACCTCTTGAGCTGTCGCTCGTCTTTCGCACTATAGCGAACTCTCACGACGAAGCGTCTGCCTTCACGTCGAAGCCGTCTGCGTTCGCTTTTGGTGTTCCTCTTAAATATGAGCCCCTTGATAGAACCTCGTTATCTTGGTGCTTGACGTTCTGCCCTGCCAAAGCTAATGTGCCGTCTTCTTGCCGACTCCCTACGTCCTTACAAGGTCGTCGAAGGTCTCTGACGCTCTGCATGATTGCGGGATAGATAACAGGATGATGGGTGAACTAGCGCGCGCGTAGCCGAAAATAACTCGACTGATATCGCTATCATCGGTCTCCTCCTGTGTGCCTTGTCAGTCGTCCTTGAAAGTCCCTTCGAGCGAGGTTGCCCGCGCACCGACATTGGCACTTGCGGCATGTTCCCGCAGTTGTTCTAGCTTATCGTCAAGGCTCCTTCCGAAGTCTCTCCAAACTCCGATAAACCTTGGCAATTGTTAATGAACCGAGCGGAGATAGTTGCGCCCGATGGCGCTGACATTCGGGTGAAGGCAGAGATATTGGGAGATCCCAGCCGCTGAGAAAACTCGCCGTTCTGACCCGGAAATCGTATCTCACCGGATCTGATACCAGAGCTTGCCATTCCAGATCGTTCCGTTAGCGTCACTCGGATATTATACATATAATCCGGGACGAAGACGGAAGCATGTTACCCTCTCTACCTTTGGAATCAGCTTATAACGATTATGATGGCGGCAATGCAACAAGAGAGCTTCGATAACGAGAAGGATTTATACCGCAAGGGCGAAGATGTTGGAACCAGGACCAACGTGGTCGCAGCAGATGATCTACATTTCTCAAAGGAGAGCTCGAGGCATGAGCTGCACGCTCGGGCTGGTCAAGGTAAGCTACTAGAGGGGTCTTCAGGCTGAAGTAACGCCAACGACCCAATCCCTCATAGTCGACGCCGCCGCTGCTCTCGCTGCAAAGGCCGTCGGTCACAAGCTCGACCCCGTTGCAGCGAAGAAACTCCTGGCCAAGATCGACCGCAACATTTTGCCCTTGATGATGGTGCTTTACGCCATGCAGTTCATCGACAAGACGACGTTGGGAAGTTCGTCAATCCTCGGCATCAAGACGGACACACACTTGACGACCACGCAATACAACCTATTGGGGTACGCTTACTGCTTCGCTTTTCCCCGTGAACGAATTTGCTAACCATTGACCTCCAGATCCGTGCGTCATCAGTTTCGTCTTCATGTGCTGCAGGAATGCTAACACACGAAACCAGCTGTTCTATATCTCATACTTATGCTTCGAATGGCCACAGAACTGGGCACTACAGAGATTCCCGGTTGGCAAATGGATGGTAAGCCTCTTCCACAGTACACGCGAAAGACGTGCTACCAATCGGAACTGATTCGCTGGCGCTGCTTATCAGAGCACCAACATCACGCTATGGGCCATCTTTCTATGTTGCTTCGCTGCCTGTTCCAACTTTGCCGGACTGGCTGTGCTTCGATTTGGCCTTGGGATGTGTGAAGGCAGTATCACCGCCGGGTTCATGATCGTGTACGTCACTTGACCCGGTCGCGCTGTTGTGGCCCTGACGAGCGCCCTCCCCAGCACGAGCTCCTGGTACACCCTCTCGGAACAAGCAGTAACCATCTCTTCTTGTCAGTATCTTTCGGATTTCGGTACTGACAATTGAAATCTGATCCAGGTCCGGACCGGTTATTGGTTCTTGATGAACGGCACGTAAGTAGAATTGGAGCAAAATGCCGTTTACAAGCTAATTCTCAGTCTTTACATCATTCTACAGAGCGCAAGTTGTGTCTGGTCTCCTCTCCTATGCCGTGTTGCAGATCGGACTAGACAACGCCTTCAAGCCCTGGCGTGTCTTCTTCCTTTTGACCGGTGGTATGACTTTGATCGTCGCGCTGTCATACTGGATCTGGTTCCCTGACTCGCCCATGACGGCGAAGTTCCTGACGGAAGACGAAAAGATCATGTAAGTACCTGCGCATGCTTCAAAGCCTTCGGCGGTCTAAAAATTACATGCATGTAGGGCAATCGAACGAATTAGGGAGAACAAGGCTGGTGTGGAGAACAAGGTAAATTATTTATTCACCTGTACCTGTACATTCACCTGTCCATTCGCCGCGAGACTGATATTCTCATGTAACCTCTTCCCATGATAGACGTGGAAGAAAGACCAGTATGTCAGCTACATCCGCTGAACGGAGCAGCCCACTGATGCTAAGCGATCATCTGTTTCCGCTAGATTCGTTGAAGCCCTGTGCGACTGGAAGCTTTGGACGTTTGCGATATTCGCCGCTTTCAACAACGTGCCAAACTCCCTAACCAACCAGAACTCGCTGATCATCAAGAGTCTGGTAAGCTATCCACCGATGATCATTTAGACTGTACCTTGACCTGTTTGATTTGCATATGACAGGGGTATGAAACCTGGCAAACTACCCTTCTCGGATGCGTTTCCGGCGTCGTTGAGATTGTTACCATTTGGACCAGCACGCTCGCCCTCAAAAAATGGCCCAATCACCGAGGATACATCGGCGCAGCCTGGCTGGTACCCAACGTCATCGGAGCGATTCTTATTGTCGCATTGCCCTACAGCAATAAAGCGGGAATTCTGGTTTGCCTTTACGTGACGGGTGTCGGAACACCAGGTTTCGTTATTGCTCTCGCTTGGGTCAATAACTGCGTTACTGGACACACGAAAAAGGTGTGTATCTACAGCTTGCTCTTTCCATATCGCTGACTCTAGCCCAATCTGATAGACTACCACCAATGCGGCCTTCTTGATTGGTTATTGCCTCGGCAACCTGCTCGCTCCTCTCATGTAAGCCTCAGTCCAGCTTCGGGCGCGATGATAGGTGGGCTAATCTATCGGAGAATAGGTGGCTTGACACGTACAAGCCGAGGAACCGAGTACCCTGGACTATCATCATCATTAGTTATTCCATCTGTGTGGTCATGATGCTGGGTATTCGATGGCGACTGAGTTACGAGAACAAGCAGAGGGATATCCGCCAGGCAGAAAGCGCAGTAAGCGACAGGCGCGACAGGCATAGATGAGAGGCTGAATCTCTACTGAACTTGCAGAGTGAAGAGGACGAATATGGCTACATCGATGAAATCCTGGAAGACGGCACAACCATTACGCACAAGGTTGAAAAGACGTTTATGGATCTTACCGACAAGCAGAATTTATCTTTCAGGTTAGTGGGGATGACGTCTATGCCTGGCGAGTACGCTGAAGCAGGTGCATTCATTCCAGATACCCGCTCTGATTGAAGGTGGGCGTAAGATACATATACACATAGAAGAGAGGAAATGATAGCATACCTGAGGTTGTATAACAGGTTTTCAAGGAAAGCAGGCTTCCTGGGATCCTCGATAGGATCAAGACTTGCCATTGATAGTTGTAAATTCGAAGAGGCTATAACGCTCTGTGATACAATACTTCACAAGACCGAGGCAATCCAGTCAGCTATTGCTTCGGCTACGTTATTGGCGAAGTGCCGATGCTACGTCGAGCGAGTGTTGAGCGTTGGCTTCTTTGGATACACCTTTCGTGAGGGTGTAATTTTACGAGCAGCAAAAAAAAAGGGGAAAAAGCAGCTTCGCAGAAGCTACTATCCCCGTTTCTGAGAGTTCGCGTTTCCCAACTTCGACTCTCCCGCTTCTTGTGTCAACAGCTTCAGGTACCAGATTACCAAAAGGCAAGGCGAACAAACACTATCGGTTATGTGCACTCCATTCAGTCGCTCTGGTCGCGCTGTGCATCGTTCAGATAGTGCTAGAGTCTCTAGCTCATGTCGATATGAAACCTGGAAAGCCCATTTCGACACGAGTGGCCACGATTTTCGTACATCTCCGGAATTGTATGAGGACAGAGTCATGGCGTTTCTGAAGCGCCGTTTGTGTATTGTCATTCAAGACTATCTGCACATCATTTCTGCAAAGCCATACAGTCTGACGAGCTGCTTGGCGGCGCCCAAAGCTGAGCAGGACATACTGTAGATTTCACATATGAGCGAGAGATTTCTAGAACTAATCAAATACATCCGTCATCTGCATTTCGGCAAGAGACGTTTCCACGATACTGTCGCTCGTAACGTTCGCACCAGCCACCGACCACAAGTGGCAAATGCGTATACACGCGTTCAGCGGCGTACCGAACCGCTCGAGGTGTCATCTGCCGTCGTCTCCAATGAGTCAGCTTAGTTGCGAGGCAATGGACCCAATTCGATATCACTTCCAGCATCAGCATCACCGGAGTGCGGGGAGGTTCGCCTCGCGGGTGTCATCACAAAACGCACAGACCCCATGCTGACTAAGATGACGAGCGTAGATACCATTGTCCCTATTGTGTATTGCGGCCACTTTGCCAGATCAAAGGCGGCCTGCCCAGTTACGACCTTGGATGTCTCAGTTATGCCGTCCCACAATGCTTCGCTGGTCTCCTTAGCCAGTCCGATAGCGGATAGGAGGATGTCTTCGAGACCTTGACCGAATTTCTCGAGGAATGTTTTGGACGTCTCACCCGAGTCGGACCTCGCGTCAAAGAGGTGTCGAGCATAAAGAGCCTTGACATCTCCGCGAAGTCTCTCTAACTCCTCCTCCCCGAGCTTTGCAAACAGTCCAGTCGGGTTGTAGATCCTGACGTCGTCGGCTCCTAGCGTCCCCTCATCGCCCGGATTGTCGTCCATTGTGGTGATTGAGATGGTCGTCGTCGGCCGCGTCATAGTGACGATGATGGACCGCGCGTCAGAGTCAGGGTTCCCGGCGGGCGATACCGAAATTGGAAAGGACGAAGCCGTCGTTGGGGGATACGTGACCGCAGCTACGGAGGACGGCGGCCTAGTCTGAGCAATCACAGATTGAACGCTTGAAGGTGTATTCGAGGAGATGCTAGACATCGCGTGAGTGGGGACGATAGGGAAGTGATGGATGTGAAGATTCAGTTGTCGCAGCAGAGAGTATTTAAGCCTGCACTGACTCGGCGCATCAGACCAATTTTTCACGTACGGAAGCGTCCTTTATCATACCCCTGCTATCCGACTCCGAAGCAAAGGAAGAAATCCCTGGACCATTGGTCAGGGGAAAGTCGAAAAGATTGCATGCTAGAGTCTTGCGATCGTGGGAGATCCCCCGGCCATCGCAGCATGGGAGTGGCAAGCGTCAGGGGTAGCTGAACCAAGCATCAAAGGTCGCATGAAACACGAAGACACCGGATACTGTGTTTACTTTGTTGACTTTGGCTGGAGCGGAAGCAAATCTGCGGGAAATTGTCGAGCGAGCGAGCAGCCAAGGTCATTCAAGCACTCACTCAGCCATCCTCCTCCTTCCCTTGTCCCTCCCCTTATCCCTCTCTTATTCCTCCCACCTCCGCGCCCTCCACAAATCCATGCGACCGCTGTACAAGCGGATTATCGAATCAGTTGCTACACGTGCCAAGACGCTTATCGACCCTGCGCAGCAAGTAACGAAGAAACCGGTAGACGTGGTAGCGATGGCATCGACGACGGTGACGCCAAGCAGCAACTGGGCAAAACTGCAGCAGGTGAGGGTGCGCGCAAAGTTCGTGTACTTGTATGATTGACTTGATGCCTGCAGAGTCTTCCCAAGGACGCGAAGAAAGGGCCGAAACACGCAAAAGACGGCAACAGCGTTCGATCGGGCAAGGGGAAAGCCTTCGGCCTCGCAAGCTATGCGTCACGGGTCCGCGGCGCCGCCGAGGAGGCCGAATCATCCAAGCCAGCGACAGCCTCAAAGTGGAAGGGCAAGGAGAAAGATGATTCTACGTTACCGCCGTGGAAACGGTTCGTTTCGTTCCACCTTTCCATCTCCTTTCGCGTCCTCATTCTCCTTTCCTCCTATCCAGATACGTTCCGCCGCCGGTACCTGGGGATACGGGCGTCGTCATGGGTTCGATACCAGAAGGGAAGGAAACGAATGCGTTGGTGCAGGAGCTGAGGGGAATGGTTTCCGGACTGAAACCGCTGACGCGTGATGCCCAGAAAGCGTGAGTCTCAAGCAGCACGGCAGGGTCGATTTATTGAAACAGCTATCCTTCCATCGTTCAGACCCGGAAACTAGTAAGCATTTCTGTTGACCAGGTCTCTCAGATCTCGGTATTAACACCCATTGAAGCATGGCCATCGATTGCGAAATGGTCGGCACGGGCCCGAACGGCTCCCAATCCGTCCTCGCCCGAGTGTCCCTCGTGAACTATCACGGCCACATCCTCGTCGATAGCTTTGTCAAGCCCAAGGAACGCGTCACAGACTGGCGGACGTGGGTCAGTGGTGTACGGGCGAGCGATATGGTGAATGCGAAATCGTTCGAGGTGGTGCAAAAGGAGGTGGCGGAGCTTGTAGAGGGGAAGATCTTGATTGGACATGCGGTGGAGAATGATACCAAGGTACGTTTGGCCCCGTCCATGGTTGAACGTATGCCGACGTTATCCCCTCAGGCTCTGCTTCTTTCGCATCCTTCTCCGCTGCTGAGAGATACGCAGACATTCAAGGCGTTGCGAGAAGTGGCCAAGACGAAGAAGCCAGGGTTGAAAAAGCTTACAGAGCTCGAACTGGGTCTAAAGATTCAGGCGGGCGCGCATAGTTCCGTAAGTACCTCTTTCGATGGTTCGAGTTTCCCGACTGACTAAGGCTTTCAGGTTACCGATGCCCGGGCGACCATGGCGCTTTACCGCTTGCACATGACAGAATGGGAAGCAGCGGCACGCAAGACGACGGAGGCGTTCCGCAGCAAGACGAGCGGCAAGAGGAAGCAAGAGGACGATGGATCGGACGACGAGGATGCGGAAGGGGACGCGCCAAAGAGCAAGAAGAAGAAGGCTGCGCCCGAGAGCTTCCCCGGCGGCGGCAGAAAGGGTATCAGTAGCGGACTGAGTACCGTCGTCAAGTATCATGGCAAGGGTAACAACAGTAAAGAACCACGGGCGCCGGCGCCGCCTGCATTGTCCGTTCGAACACGCAAGGAGAATGCTGTCGAGGGCGAATGGTGGGTATGAACGGGCTTCGGCTTGCTTCGCGTAGCTGTATAATATCATTCACGGTTGTATGTTTATTCATTGTTCATGTAGTACTACTACGACCACGGCGCCTTCCAGCCTTGGCCATTACCGGATCCACTGATCTCTTCCGTCACCGATTTGTGGACAGACATCAGGTCTGCAGAATAGGTCAGCCTGCTGCCTCTCGGTAGGCTCAAGCTGGACTCACAATCTATGTACGAGTAAGCATCGTTGTTCGCGTCTTCGAGCAGCATATTCGCAAACTCGATTTCGGTACCGTCCAGGTTTTGCCGAGCGATGATGACCGGCAGCTGATGGCCCAGAATCCTTTCGTGATGAGCAAGCAAGTTGCGCAATTGGGTCGACAGGTAGCTTGGCAATTTAGGCAACTGGGTCTTCAAGGGGTCAGCAATGGCGAGATAGAGGTATACCTTGACAGCTTACGATTCTGATGTCGAGATCATCAAGATTTTCAATGGCGTACAAGTCGTTGATGATTTGAGGCGAGACGGCGTGTCCGAGCCAAAGCATCGCGACTTCTCCATTTACTGTAGACACAATGCAGACTTCAGTTAAACTGACCGTGTCGCATTCTTTCGCACTTACTGAGCATGTAGGCACCATCCGCTACCATGTAAGAGTGAGAGATTCGCATGTACCGTGGCAGTTCCAGACGTCCGTTTTCGCCCAGATACCCGACCGGCTCTGGGAGGTCGTGCACCCCGAACATGCGCGGATAGATATTCATCATGATCTGCGGGAACGACATCGAGCGGATCGAGCGGATGTACAGTGACCGTACGTCGGCAGCCACCTGACCGCCCTTTAGTGCTTTGCTCTTGATCATCGAGAGGGTATACATTGGCATGAGCTTATACGATTCTGGCAAGACCAGCTATTGTTTTTTTCGTGTCGAAAGGTTAGCCAACACGATGTCGAGAAGTCTGCATCACTTACCTGGCCCATACTCGTCGGGACTGCCACATGTTTCCGGTACATGGCCATGACGCGTACACATCGCTCCGTCAGGCCACGCCGAACGTCGCTGAGGTTTTTCGTGAGAGCTTGAGTGACCGCTACGATGTGCAAGTGAGCGCGAGCCAACAGCAGACTCATGTGACTCACCATCCTTGTACAGCAAGGCCATACCGGTATCAAAGTCTGAGAACTTGAAGAGGTTGCCAATGTGGTTGGTGATCGGGAACGACAAATTCATGGTTCGAACTCTTCGTTCTCCCGTCGCTGTGGTGTAAAGAACGGCCGCCTGGATGAATGCCATGGATCGCTCGTCGAGCTTGCCGTCGTGTCGCAATACAGCTCCGAATGACTGTTCCGGATCCATCGTACCCGCTTCTAGGTCAGTCAACGACCGCTGATGGAAATTTCCAATGTGATTATGTACGCGCAGCCCTGACACCTGATATCAGCTCTGAGTCGGGAGTATTCCGTACCAACTCACCGTTAGAGCATCGTATACGGACCGCGACGTTGTAGGCGATATCGCGCATAAGGACTCTCTTGATCTCGTCATTCACTCTGGCGCGATCTCGAGTCGCGTCGAATCGCGGATGGAAGAAGACGGAGCCGCCTGTCACGGTCGATAGGATACCTTTGTATCCGAAAACGTCAGCCCGTGCAGAGGTCCAATACGAAACCACACTCACCAACGGACGCCGCATCGATATATCGCTCCGGAAACAAGAAAGTGTTGACTCCCACCCCAGCCTCTGCCAATTCCTCTGCCGTATTCCGCCAAAAGGGTATCGATGGCGAATAGAGCGACTTTTCCTTGTCGGTACCGTACAGCAGCGGATCCTCGCGCGATTTGAGCGCTCCCGGACCCCAATTCGGCAGAGAGGAGAGGAAGACGCTGAGTTGGCCGCCACAGCCGGACTATGATGGGGAGCTTATGAGTGATGCGTGTTTGAGAGGACAAGACGTGGACATACGAGACCCGCAAGCGCACCCTTGACAGCCGCGCCCAGCGCGACCTCGCCGTACTGCGTTTCCTGGTACAACCGCGGCAACAACTCCAGCAGTCCCATGATTTGCGTTCTGTGCAGGAAAGATGAGTCCCAAACCCTATCGCAACAAAGTACTGTACATACTTGGATTGCATGGGGTCCACCAGAAACCCACGTGCAAGGGGCAAAAAGACATCTTCAACATCCGGACACACCATCATCTGCGCCTTTTCGATCTCATGCTGCAATGGCGACGCATTCATCAGCTTCTGTCGCATTGAAAAGCCCGAGACCTCGCTTACGGAAAGATTATAGAAATGTACGGCCCGGTCAAACGTAATAAAAGCAACCCTCCCTGCCGGCACCTCATGCGCTGCACCTTCCTCGCCCTCGCTCTCCGCGCCATCAGCCCCATAGAGCGCCCGACGAATCCCCTCACAGACGGTATAGAGCATTCCCGATCGAACGGCGCTCCACGAGACGTCAATGACAAACACCCTTCCGATGGGCAAAGGCGGCCGAAGACTCGGATCATCCGCTTGGTCCGCGGGCTTCTTTTTCCCCTTGGTCTCCGTCGGCGCGAGCGCCACGTGCACTTGCGACCCCGTCGCGGCCGTCGCCGCTGCATCAACAGCTTCATTGAGGGATGAAAGAAGGTCGGCCGACACGGTAGATAGGCCGGACGAGTCGAGCAGGGAGGAAGGGTTGTTTGCCCAGTATGCTTTCGGGACGGAGAAGTCGACGGTGCCGTACCGGAGTTCGGGGCGGGAGGCGAGGTCCATGCGGGAGCCGTAGCTGTCGAGGTGGGAGAAGTAGGATTGCGAGACTGCGGGTGGATGAGTGGTGGTTTGGGTTGATCAGTGCGAGAACGTACCTGGGTTAGGGCTATTGCAGAGATTACACTGCCACTTCTGTCCCCCATCTATCCACTTGCACCACGGGTTGATATAACCCCTACACTTCCCACACCTCGGCGGCCCGCCAAACGTCGACGCTCCGGCATCCGACGACGCATCCTGGTTGAGGAAATCCGTCACGTACGGGATCGGCTCTTCGTCGTATCGCGGATTGGCAAACGGGCTGACGATGACGCCAAAGGGCAATTGAGACATTTCGAGGAGCGAATTTGTGGCCGGGACGTGCGTGAGCGAGGTGCGGATGTACCGCGGAAGGGAATTTCCTATAAAATTCATGCCCCGTCAGCTACTTTTCGTCGCCAACATGCAAACACAGCTCACCCTGATCGACACCGCGATAATCTGTCGTCCCTAACGGCACCAACCCCTTGGTATTACAGCTCTCGAAATCCTCCTGATCATACAAATTCTGGTCCATCTCGGCCGCATCCACCGCGCTCGGCACCTGCGTCGGATCCAACCGCGGTCTTGGACCCCTTAACGACGGTCCAGCAGCATGCGGCGGCTGAGGGATGTGGTTCGCGGGTGGGAGCGGGGTGCTTGTGCCGGGGAATGCTGCTTGCGCGACGGGCGGGGAGGTCGAGGGTGCGAATGGCGCAGGAGGCGGGATCAGGTCGTCCGCCCAGATGCGTTCCCTTGGCTTGGTGACATCGTATTCCCCTTGCGGAATTGGCTGAGCGTATCCCTGCGGTTGTCCATAGGGTTGTTGGAAGCCTTGCTGTTGGTCATACTGCGCGGGTTGTCCGTACGGCGGCGCCTGCTGGATAGGATCCGGCCGCGATACGAGTGAGGGATCGACCGCGTATCGGTGCTTCCGTGATGCCATAGCGGTGGTACGATGGATCCGCCACCTCACCCTGGCTGCCCACCCTGCCAAACAAACACGCATTCTTCATTCGTCATGGCTCGCTCGATCTCCATCCACGTCCGGGTTTCACTTTGCAGCCGCGAGCACGCCAACTCTGGGCAACATCGGCTTTCCCTATATTTGGAACAGACTTTCGCGGATGGCCCGACACTTGCTTTCGATCTACTGGGTCCCCATGACCTGATGTTTGTCAACGTTTCCTGTCTCACAGAACCAATCCGACGGGCTCAACGGATACAACGTGCCAGAAATTAGCTTGAATGTATCACGACGAGCATCACAGGGATGCCGCCACGGATCCGAGCTTATCGGAGCGCAATCGTTTCACACTTCACCTTTCCAACTACACTTTTCGAGGTGTCTCCTGAGCGGGGCCATATGACAAAGGACGTGTGGTTGAAGATCGCCTTGCTTTGTTGAAAAGGTGCAAGGTCACCCAATACTATGGAGACGTATCGCGTCGTTCATATATATCGAAACATATGAGATGACATATGATTGCGGCAAACACTTCCATTATCAACAGTCCTCAAAGTCGAAGTCGAGTATAAGAAATACATCACCGTCGACATCGCCGCATTTGAGTCGGTAACGCTGACTGGTATATTCGAAAAGTCCGGCAACGAAACAGACACGTCCTGAATCCGACCAGCGTCGGTCATCTCTCTGGGCAATCGATACCAAGCATTCTAACGACATCCATCACCATAGCTACTCCACCTACCTATCTCAGCACTCAGACGAGCTCAATGAATATTGATTCCGCGCCGTCACCCTCACCGGGCGCCCCGTCTCTGGGCATGGACGACAAACAGAAGACCATCGCAATCATAGTCTTGCTTACCACGGTAGCCATCTTGATGGGGCTATCCATCTACCTAGCACTCCATACCTGTTTCGTGAAAAGGAGGCTGAGACGAGAAATGAAGGAGCAGGCAGAGGTCGACTCCAAGGTGGCGGATATGATGAAGCGCGAGGTCGAGCATCAGAACCAGAAATTAATGCAGATGAGCCAAGCGACTATGGCGAGTAGTTTGGGTAACCCGTATCTCGAGGCGTCGGGCCCGCCGGCGGAGAAGAAGAGTGTTTGGTTCTGGAAGAGGTAGCATGGTCCTTTGTGGTTCCCAGGGCAGAGCTGGCCCGCAGTAGCATTGACAGTTGTTGACAATTTGGCAGCAGCGACAATGTAATCCAGAGCCGTCGGTTGTACTATCTAGCTCATAGCTCTGATACTCAGGTGCGGTACGAACCAGCAAATGCGATTGACGGACTTCGCTGTTTGACTTTTTTTTTGTATTGAGAGTACATACTGGATATCCACGGACGTGAGCCGGATGGCACGATCAGCCATTAGTTACTGCATCGCTTAATGGGGCTCCTAGCTTAGTCTGGTATCGCTGTAGCTTGAACCTGTGGCAAACTTCCCTCCATCATCGACTCCTGCACCCATTGGCGGTTTTTTTTTCTCAGTTTCGACTTCCCGTCAATTCAGAAAAGGACGCCCATTGACAATCTCCTTTGATGCTACTTCCTTTGTGTATCGTTATGAACAGATGTCTCCTTCAATCTTTTCATGATAGGGGCATACCTTTTACCTCGCATTGTATCCTTGAATGATCAAAAGACTACAATCGGGGGTCCCAAGCATTTGGCCAGGAAGACACACAGCTCGAGAACTTGTGTAGCGAGACTGGTGGTATGCGAGCTATACCGTTAGTCCTAATTCAGCACTATTTAGGGGAGTCTTGAACACTGGACCAGCTCGGTCGAGACACTTGATTCACCTGCTAGGCCAAATCGTCAAGGAACCTTGACTGCGCGTCCACATTTCTTAGAACATCATCTCCGTTCGCCACAACATGTCAGACTTCCACTATCCCGGGACCTCCAATAGCGCCGATCACTATCTGAGAAGAAGAGTAGAGGAGCCTAGGGTAGGAGAACAGCTTCTTCACTCATCAGTCCTATGCTTATATGCTGCTCCTATCTTGAATATTCCCATTCAACAAAAAATGTTATCCGAAGATTACGGCCAGCGAAAGGGAACCTGCGGGGGACATCCCCAACAAAATGAAACCCGAGAATGACAACACGGCTGGCGTGATAGCGGGCTGCATTATTGGGGTTCTAGTCGTAGCATTTCTTGTTTGGCTTATTGTCCGAAACCGTAAGAGGAAAAATGGAACGGAAGAGGGAGAAAAGCCGGCTTCGTAAGAAGGTCTCCGGATAGCTATGAGGACCTCAATACGGCAAGAATGAGGTGCCGGCTAAAAGGCAGGCTTCATCGAATGGTGCCGGCTGAAAGGCAGGCTTCATCGAATGATGAAAGATTGGAAATCAGATGATGCGCATCTTATTCAGAGTTTATTCAGGCTCATCGATATCGATGAGATTAGTAGATCCGTGAGACGGCGATCCGGAATGTGCAAATCACGCCCTGCCCAAGTCAAGGGGAGCGCCGCCAGCATGTGTTGTCAGAGAGAGCTAAATGTCTAAGAAAAGTAGCACAGGGCTCTTCCTTGTGCCAACCGGCTCCCTGTCTGCTTCAACAGTTGATTCTGAGAGCTCATGACGAGTTCCTGAGAATGGTGATATGTAGCACGGACCACATCTCTCTAACTGGATATTGCAAGCTCAGGATTTAGCACCATTAACAAACTGATGACCCTTCACCTTATCATTCCTTGCCCGAAGAGCACATACATCTGATACCGACCACCTGCTCAGCAGTGCAGTCGATGCTGACTACTCCTACTTTTACTACTTGTGACGGAGACTGCCATAGCTATCAGTTTCTTGTATCGTACGCTGGATCTGTACCCGCTTGCTCGCCTTTTCTAATCCTGACTATGCATCCGACTTTCCAAGATATGGCTGCTGCATCCAGGCAGAGCGCGAAGTGAGTTGTGACACTCGGCCCAAACCAGCCCAGACTTGTCGCGAGCAATGCTCAAAGTTTCAGACACATAGACGGTACCGACGAAGGCTGCAGACAACCACCTCAGCTGCCTTCAAGAGGATTTTGCTTCCCCAAATCTGTAGGTGTCTCAACGCGTTCAATCAAGCGTTCACTGGGGAGTACGGACCAGCCCATCGGCTTCTTGTACAGACCGTATTACTCTGTCTTCTTTTTCAAAGCGGGACTATAAGTTTGCTGATCATCTCGCCGCAGTCACGCTGAGCGGTCGAAAGGCCGGACCGCTCGAAATCCAAACAGGATTCAGCGCCGCATCGTCTTCCAACCCCATGCCCAAAGGGAAAACGTCAAAAGTATAACGCTATTTAGGCGTCGCAACCAATGTCTCGGTATCGGCATCAATATAAATGCATATCCGCTCTCCTTTCTCCGTTGTTTGGGTACTACCTTATATGTCTATGGCCATCTTCCGTTTTTCATCCCCGATAATCAAGGAGAAAGGAAACAGCCGACTCTCAAAGGAGCATCCGATTCGCCCCTGTTGTGCGGCAGCGCTTCTTGCGGTATATACAAAGCGGTCATGCCGAATGTCCAGCAGGAAAGCTGATTTTGCGTCATATCTATTCGAGTCATCAAGCCTCCAGATCAAGATCAACTAGTATCACGTCTACGCTCTGCAAAAGATTCCGATGGTCAAGCATGATACCGCAGTCATCGATGTCGGTCATTCCCTTAGAAGAACAATCACAAATGCTTCCAACGTGAGGGAAACAGTAAAAGAGAACATAACGGGCAGCACTAACGATTTGAATCGCCGCACTCGTGCTTTTTCGGATCGATCTCTGCCTCAGACTGTGCTTCGACGAAGCTCAAATGATAGCGAGAACGCGGTAGATGATAGCACCAAAACGACAATAATCGTCGTTGTAATATTGTTGTGTTGCATCACGGGCGTTGGACTCTGGTTCGGAATAAAGTCAAAGAGAAAACAGAAGAACGACGAGGAAATTTGAATAAAGACTACCTCAACCCAGAGTCGCATCAGGACAAGATAGACCTTCTAAACGGCGGGAGTGTATACCGAAGGACTAGAAAGTCACCAAACCCATAGTGATGAACCGAGAATCATTGAGGCTTTCTGATACCATTGTATTCGACAAACCTCGCGGCAGCGGTCCGGAGTCGACCGATTTGTGTCTGCTGGGGGCGACTGCCCTCAGCGCTCAGCAGAATGAGCAGATCGTGCGGAGAAGTGAATGTCAAAGTCACCTATTACTTTGGACCCTTCCAAGAGAATGTCTAGAAAAAGTCATGACTAGATAGTCGTGCCGAGCACTACTTCAGATACTCCAAATACTCCAGGAGTTTCAGAAGCTTCAGGATATCCGGGACTTCCACTTGTCTTGTGAGGCTCCTCTTCCCTAGGACCGGCGCTCTAACTAGAATTAGGATATACACCGGGCATTTTGCCCTTTTTGTAATAGCCTTGATGATTTATGAATCACCCTTTGATTTACCTTCTACTTCCGAAGCTGCCTGGAGTGCAAGACTTTCCTAGGCGTAGCCACCCTTCGTCTTGCACTTCGGTACCCAGTGAGGTTCTGTATTGAGTACCAGGAGTACATCGTTTGCCTCACAAGCGACCAGAGGTCCAGATAATCTGTCTCTAACTGCTTCAACATCAACGACAAACTCTGCTCAACGAGCTATGCCTTTGCGACCGAGTATGCGGGACGACCGCCTACCCCGCTTCTCACGACATGCCCCGCTTCGGGCTTCGGCTTGAAGATTGTAATGCAACACTGACTGAATGCTGCATCGTGTCCTTCCACATTGGCTTGTCTAACGCTCGTCGTTCCCCGCACACGCTCCTTCCACTTCCGAAGAATCACCGCGCAGAATCTGTCCCTTCTCTCCGCTCGTCGATTATCACATCGGTGCCGCTGGTCCCCATGTATTTAACGGATCAGTCCCCATCCCACAATGGGGTCCTGGTCTGACGGCAAGTTGAATACTGGAGCTCGCTTTTTCACAGCATGACTTCGTCCAGACCTACCACCAAGCATTTCGTAAAGCCTCGATACGTCGCTCTGGTAAGCTTATCCGGTTCCGGCTGCAGGACGAAGACTGAAGTTGTCAACGGGATTCGCAATTCGCAGACGGACATTGACAATGAACCCGACGATGCGCAATCATTCGTAAGTCCCTTACCATACGGTTCCGCTTCCTTTGGTACTCACTGACGATGCGCGTTGCTGTCTTGGCAGGTTCGTCTCTTGCTTTACACCAACGACATCGATCTCGAAGGCGTCATCGCCGTTACGTCTACCTGGCTCCCCACCGAAGTCCATCCGGAAACGCTACACGATATCGTCGATGGCTACCGCTTAGCCCATCCTAACCTGCTCAAGCATTCCCGGGACTACCCATCAGCGGAATACGTCGACTCGATCATCGCGGCTGGAAACCCAACATTTGGAATGGCGGAAATTGGCGAGGGACATGATAGCGCCGGAAGCGACCTGCTCATTCGTGTTGTCGACAAGGACGATGATCGAATGGTGCATCTGGGGCTATGGGGAGGCGCGAACACGTTGGCGCAGGCGCTGTGGAAGGTGAGGGCCACGAGGAGCAAGGAGGAGGTCGATAAGTTTGTGGACAAGATGCAGGTGTATGCCATCAGCGATCAGGTGGGTCGATAACTGGCCATTCGCTCGGCGCTAGAGGTGTTAATTGGGCCTCGGAGATAGGATGACGCTGGTCCCTGGATAAGACGGAACTTTCCGATGTTGCGTTTTATTGTCACCGTCGCCGGCCAAAACTCTTACGGGTTCGCGACGTGAGTCTGCATCTGACACGCAAAGACCGCTTGCGCTGACAAATTTGAACGAAATCATTCTGTTTCCTGCTCGATGACCCCGCCCTTCAATTCGCGAACGTGCAGCTGGAGCGGGATCTCGAGTGATATCCACGGTCTTTTCGATGGACCGGACCGCACGCTCGTATCGAAAGAGTGGATCGCCGAAAACATTCAGATCGGACCGTTGGGCGCAAAGTATCCGACCTACAAATTTATTATGGAGGGAGACACCCCAAGTTACCTCGGTATCATTCCAGTGAGTCACGAAGGTATACCCGCAGGAAGCGGTCATCCTGAACACTTTTCTCCATCTGTGCAGAATGGCCTGAACGTCCCCGACCGGATCGACTTTGGGGGCTGGGGCGGGAGGTATAAGAAACTCCTGGATCCGGGATCGCGCCATTACCACGACTCGAACGATAGTGTCATCAGTCCAGTGGACGGGAAGAAGCGAGACGGCACTTTGGCGACATTGTGGCGTTGGAGGCCCGAGTTCCAGAACGATTTCGCGGCGAGAATGCAGTGAGTTTTAGCGTACATCGCGGTACTGGGTGAGCACTTACGGACCAATTCACCCATCAGGTGGACACTCTACTCTCCCTCCACAAGACCAAACCATCCTCCTACAGTAATTGTCAATGGGCATGACACGTATGACCCGTTATACATCACTGCTCACAGAGCCGAGACGATCACGCTGGATGCATCAAAGTCGTTCGACATTGACGGCGATGCGCTCAAGTATGAATGGTTCCAGTATAAGGAGGCAGAGACGTTCCTGCCGGTAGGTTTGCATCTCTAGGTCACCTTCCTCTACTTATCGCTCACCTTCCCCTTGGTGTCATCTCCGTCCTCTCACAGGCCAGCTTTGAAGTGAAAACTCTCGACTTTCACGGCACGGAGAACACAACAGTCCTTAAAGTGACACTTCCACAAAGCACTGTCACCTCCGTCGGTTTCATTACAGTCAACGAGCATAGTCAAAATTACCACATCATTCTGCGGGTGACCGATAATGGTGTTCCCGCTTTGAGTCGGTATAAACGGGTGATTGTCACGGTCATCGAGTAATGGGTCAAGGGATAGACTTGTTGTGGATCTAGCCGTTCTAGCCATTCTTCACGCCGTCGCCGTTCGTCTTTACTACGTGTCAGGCGTGACTCCAGCCATATCCCGCTCGGCGTGCCTCCAGTCAAGGATCTTGCAATGCCACTTCCAATCTGGCGCGAGAGTATGAGCGTCTTTATCTTACGACTGGCCTTATAACAGGCGGAGGCGATCCCGGGTAACGGTTCGATGAGGTTCTGCATTGCGCCTGGCGATTCTGTAAACATTGCTTGATGATATGATATGACTTGACCTTTGATTACCGTACAAAGACTTCGCAATACGGTTGCGAAGCTATATGGCAGCAAAGCTATATGGTAACGAAGCTATATGGTAGTGAAGCTATATGGTAGCGTCAATGTACTTGTGTTGGAATCAGGCTTCTTCAGCCAGCGTTTACGGGACTGTGGGTTGAGGCGTCTTGCACGTAAGAAACTTTGCTGAAGAATTGCGAGACCTCAGCACGGCGCACACGCGATGGCGGAACGCGAGTTTTGACTTTAGCGACGTTATAGTTTGCGAGCGCCGTGGTAGTGTGCGAGACCCTTGTAGACCTCCCTACTCCTTATCGAAGGATCTCCCGTTCACCCAGCTGAAACGGCTGTTGATGGGGCGAAGTCCGATTTGGCTGCCTCCATCGAGCTCTGTTGACGAATAAGCCGAGAATCCCCCGCAAGAATGCAAACCCGCTCACCATCCTCGCCAACCGCCGATCATCCCAATCCAAACATCTCCAACCCTACCCACTCCTCACCCCATCCACCTCCACGCGCACCATACTTGAACTTTCGTCCCGCTCTATCCTCGGCACGGAACCGGAATGCCGAGCCGAGAATGTCAACTTGTATCTTGGGTACTCGACGAAGGAGATCGAGGAAAGCTGGAGTGGCGGGTTGTGAGGCGGATGGCGCGTTGGGGAAGGTGGGGAAGGCATAGGCTGGGAAGGTAATGGTGAAGAGGGCGTTCGATTTGGGTATGACTGTGACAATCCGGTGAGTTGGAGGCAACCCACATAGGAGGCAGACGTACTTTTGACGACATTTTCGGTGGTGACGATCTTGAACGTCTCGGCCGTCTCGACCACGATGATCCCCTCGAGGCCGATCAACGACGCGTTCTTATTCCGCTTGACTACACACAGCATTAGCTCACGTTGCTACCCGTGATCCGGGAGACATACCCCGAACGACAGCCCCGGTGAAATCAGCCTTGACGAGCCGTGAAGAAAGCTGTTCCGACGCGAGGCCGTTCGCCAGTTTCCCCGACGATAGGATGCGGAGTTGCGAGTCGGTTGGTGGTTGTTTTGGGTATGCTGGGAGGGGCAACATTTCCGAGAGGTAGGATAGGTACATGTAGTGGAGTGGGACGAGGTGGTCGTACCTATTGACGGAATGAGTCAGTATGTTTGTAAGGCTTTGCTTTGGAGATCCTGATTGGTGAAGCACGGGTCAACATGGGAGAGCTGCCTACATACGGAGACACAATACAGTGCATAGCTGCATTCCTGATCACCGGAAAGTGCAGGTTCTGCAAAGACGCAGAGTCCGCAAATATGCAGCCCGAAGCGCAAGACTCTTCAACCAGCTCTTCTGGTGCACCCTTACTCCTCCTAGCCCCTCTGAATCGCCGTTTGACTCCACTTTCTCTCCCCTAGACTCACCGAATGACCGTCCCAGACTTAACATCCCACACCCCTCGCCTCTTTGCTTCCCCCTTCGCGAAAACCCCCACCTTCACCCTCTTCTTCGCCCTTCCCTTCGCCTTTCCCTCCCCGGCGACATCCACAATTCCCTTCTTCCCCCTCTTCACACACGCATCCCGCTGCGCTGCATCCTCCTTTGCGGCACCCACAGGCGGCGGGTCAATGAGGAGGAGGTTGCGCGATGCGAGACGCGCGGTGTAGGCGAGGCTGCCGATTTCGAGCAAGGGTTGGGCGGTGGGCGGTTCACCTGTTGGATTTTGTGGCGTAAAACGGAGCGGACGCTTTGGAGGATTCAGGTCAGCGGGGGTGTATAGGGCGGAGGGCGGAATATACCTTCAGGACATTTGGAAGCGTGCGGTATTGATCGATGGGTGGCAGTGCTGGTGTGGCGCTGCCAGACGGAGCGACGGATGGCGTTCTTGACATGACAGAGGGACAGAGGAACGGCGGCCGATCGCACCTGGAGACGGTCTCCTGCGGAGAACTCCCAACACGGACTGGCGATTTCTGAAGCAGGCCGTGTCTCTCGATCGCTTGTTCTCAGGGGAAATGTTTTGCTTCCGCGGTAGACGTTTCACCATGATTTGCACGCGTTTTAGGACTTGGGGCCGACAGCGAGGCGGTTCCGGCTATATATGTGCTTGGGTCCAGTGCATGGAGCACATACGAATGATCCGTCGTATCACTTCATGAGTTCAAAGAATGAGACCTTAGCTTTCTTGGAGGGGGGCTTTGAGATTATCGCTGGATCTGCGTCTGCGTTCCCATCGCCACGAGGCGTTTGCCGACAGATGTTTACTGTCCTCCTTTGCAGGGTACTTCTCTCGCTACCTTCAAACATTTCACGATAATCAATAGAGCCGCTCATGTTTACTGAGGGCAAGCGACACGGCCAGGCCGTACCTTGGGAAGGGTACGGCTGTCATGCCGGGAAAGACCTCATTTTCTGGTACAAAGCCTCTTCGAAAAACGACGCGGAGTACCCCAGGAAGGAAGATAATATTGACGGCAGGGACATCTGCAAGGAAGAGTCGGAAATTACGGAGACCGTCGTGTTGAGCGGGCCCTATAGCTCCGACCTCCCGAAGCTGGACGCATCCCGAGATTGAGAAGGAACGCGGTGCGAATGGTATATCCATGCGGTACACAGATGAGTCCCTCTGTCTGAAGCAGACGGAAGGGGTACAACGTAAACGGAGACATGGTCAAGAAGCGCTTGCAGAATACAGGAAACCTCGATGATAGGATCGCATTGCGGCAAAGTCAGAAGGGCTACAAGATCATGTCGCAAAAGTCACGAGTATGCTAGATTTGAAGCATGATGACAAACACTAACAGGAACGGCATCGCCTCAAAGCGCAAATTGCAGCGCATCTACGCGCAAACACCCGACTCTGGCCGAATTCTCACCTCGCATCCGCCTTCGCTCCCCTGTTCCTCCTCCCTGCAGGCGTCGTACCGTTCGTCATCCCCGCCGACGACGCTGCCCAGCCACGAGCGCGCCGACGACGACGGTGTTGACAGTATTGTCGATCCTCGTGCGCGAGAAAAAGACGGCGGAAGAAAGAGGTAGGACGCTTCAAGCCCAAGTCATCCATCAAAGACCTGCAAGATGTCCGCCAAGTGTATGTTTCGCGTCGTCTCTGGAGAGGATTAGGACGAGTAGGGGGATGTCGTGGTGGAATGGTCGTTGGTTTGGTGGTTGGTCTGGTCTGGCTTGGTCACGGAGGAAGAGGGAGAATGCCGTATAACGAGGATTAAGCGACAGGACGCTATCGGCTTGAGCAGCACACGATCTCAGCAATCGGACGGGGAATACCTTTTTTTTTTTTCGACTTGAACCACTTTTCGATATGGACCAGTCACGATACAAGGGACCACGCTCGCGTCGAATGGACAAATGATGGAGAAGTAGGAGAAGGGAGACCAGACCAAAGACCACAAACCAACGCGCCACCTCACGCGCATTCTCCTATTCCTCTTCTCTCCCCAAATTCCCTCGCTGACGCTTTCTGCCCTTCTCAGCCGCCGCCACCGGTACCAAGTTCCGAATGACTCTTGCCCTCCCCGTCGGCGCCGTCATGAACTGCGCTGACAACTCGGGAGCCAAGAACCTGTACGTCATCTCCGTCGTCGGGTGTGGTGCCAGGTTGAACAGGTTGCCGGCTGCCGCCGCCGGTGACATGGTGAGTAAAGAGACAACGTGATGGGGAAGAACAAAATCTGATGCGTGGATCTTGATAGGTCATGGCTTCCGTCAAGAAGGGTAAGCCCGAATTGAGGAAGAAGGTCATGCCCGCCGTCGTCGTCAGGCAGCGAAAGCCCTGGAGGAGAAGGGACGGTGTGTTCTTGTACTTCGAGGACAACGCGTACGTCCAGCCGTCACCATTTTCCTAGTACCCGCTCATCGATTCTTTCTTACAGCGGTGTGATAGTCAACCCGAAGGGTGAAATGAAGGGATCCGCCATCACCGGTCCCGTCGCCAAGGAGTGCGCCGACCTCTGGCCGCGTATCGCCTCGAACGCCGGTACCGTCGTCTAAGCGCGAAACACGAAACTCGACAGTCCCACGGACCGACACGAACACAAAAAATCGGCTCTTCATCATCGTGCACTTTCGGATCTCTTGACGTCTCGCAACGTTTCCGCATAAAAATCAGCTTGGCGTGGCCTTTACGGGGATTGGACAGGGCAGGAAACATTATTCATACCCTCGGACGGGTTCATGCCATACCTTGGAATCGACGACGATTACGGGGAGATCGAGAGGAGACTGTGGGGAAAAGTTGTAGTTAGTGGAACTCCAAATCTCGCGCGGACGTGGGTTGTCTATTTTTGGTTTCCTCTGGATGACATCTGCTCGCTTCACCTTTCCACTCCAATGGAGGTTTCACGGACTGCAACGCGAGTTGGATTGGTTACATCCCGGCAGCTCGTCTGACAGGTCAAGTTCCGTTGGTCAGTATCCCCATATTGGCGACAATGCTAAGATTGTCGGATCTCGAGTTGCCTACAAGCAAGTGCCTACAAGACGTCGACCACGATGACAGTCATGCTCTGCTGGGTGCTATAAGCAGCCCAGCGATGACACGGGGATCTGGACTTGATTGCGTCCGTGTCCGCGGTCGACCTGAGACGTCCTGGCCAAGCTCTGGCACTCGAGGGAACAAGGCAACCGCTGGCAGTTGTGGTGGTCGAAACGCGCACGAGGGCCAAGCCGGACAGTGTTGACAATGGATGTCTTTGGCGGCTTGTTGATGGTCGCCGTCTGCAACAGCAGTCTTCGCATGACGTCCATTGTACATAGTATCGAACAGCTATCAGGCGGGTTTCGACTCGGTCGCACCCCGCCTTCTCCATCTCTAGATTTCTTGCGCTCGGCGATGAGCTTTCCCAACCTGCCTTCGAAATACAAAGCGGTGGTGTCGTATGTCAGAGATCTTGCCAAGCGCAAGTCATGTGGAGCCGTCCTTTGATGTTCCGACCTTGCCCGTCAAAGCAACGGGAAATCACTGATTGTCTGAGACTTCGAGTCTGCCTTTGTTTTTATAGGGGTTCAAGGGGACAGTCACTCCAAGGCTCTGCTGCAGTGGGGACCGGTTCAACCGTTTAGATTTAGTCACAGGTCTCGTCGCTATCCCTTCCGCCGACCAGGAAGGACAGGCCGACCGCATTCACGATAATCGCCACAGTTTTCAACCGTCACCTCAGGATCGAAACTCTGTTCAACCGTTGACCTCCTACAAAACCAAAGAATCCGTCGCTGGTAGTCGTTTACCTTACCACACATCATCGACAAAGATTACACACGTATACCTTCAGGATGGCGCCCACGACCGCAACAAGTAGAGGTCTTCTCGCCCGCAAAGATGATGCTGCGAAATCGGAGGATGATTCCTCGAACACAGTGATGATACTCGCCATAGTGGCCATCATCCTCGTTCTGCTCTTAGGCGTCGCCGGATATATCGCCTTTCGTAGAATCCAAAAGCGGGTGGAAAAGGCCAAGAAGCAGGCAGAGAAGGTTCAGAAGGTTTGGGAGAAGGGGAAGAGTGTCACGCAGGGGAGTGTCGGCAAGTCGTGAGGTGGGGCGCCAAAGCCGAGTAAGCTGTCTGGGTGAAGAACTGCCCGGACAACGGGTTGTGGAGGAGCAGGTTCCATTTCAGTCTTTACCGGGAGCTGTGTGTACGAGTTCGGAAGATTGTACATTATGATGTTGCGTTACACCATACATACCCCTCCACGATCTTTCCGCCTATGTTGCCCTTCTCGGAAGTCGTGAGGGAGAAGCAGTTTCTTTCATCTAAAAGATTGCAGGGTAGCCTCAACACGGCGCTGAGGGCTGGGATGTTTGGGTCGGTCGAGAGGATGCACAGAGGCGGTCATCTCAATCCAGACGTCTTGCCTCCGGCCAGATGTGAACACGTGAATTGTGACACTTGCAAATGCATGGATCAGCCAGCCAGGTCGTAGTCAGACCTGAGAGATGCCTCAAGGCAACATCCTGGGATCTGGCCATTTGACACCCGCCGAATGCGAAGAGCGTTCAAACCCAGGCTTCTAGACGGCTGGCACCGAGGACTCATGTCACGTTCGACCAGCCCTGTAGGCATGGCTAATCTTGCAATTCTCCGGAAGCATTCTCTGACTGTCGTGAAGGGATAAGAGACGCCCGGGGGAAGGAATGTGAGCAAACGCGCTCAAGTCGAAGCACGCCTCCGTTGACCAGACCATCAGACGTCTGCTCACTTGACGAGGCAGCATGTATCAGAGATATGTTTTTAACGACTTGATGGGCGATCTACCTCTTTGGGGGAGGAGGGTTTGCCGAGGGTTACCGGCACCTAATTGTCTGGGAGCGGGCACATGCTTTTCCTGATAGCTGCCTCAGTAAGCCGCGAGAAATTTCTGCTGCTTGTCCAGACTCCTATGAGGTGAATATGTAGGTCAAATGTCGAATCTTGGCGACAACGACATGAATGAGAGACCCTTTGCGTGAAGAGCAAGGTGGCTGGGTCGAGACCGATGTCGCCGGCCGTCACCTATTCATCGAGTCTGCCTAGTGCGATGTGCCTTTAAACGGTTGCGCTCCGACATACTGGACCGTTGCTTCGCCTTTGTACGAGTCATATCGACGATGCCGGGACCCTTCCATTGGATGCGCATATTCGAGTTTACAACCAGCATACGAAAAGACCAGAAAGAGCAACAATGAGCTGAGCCTGCTGTGAGCGCTGAATGCCCGCTTTGCGCGAGCGAGGTCTGCTAGACTTGGAACTTTCCTCGACAAGATATGCGCCTCGTGAGATTCTTGGACGCCTCGACGACTGCCCTTCATGTCCAGTCCCTCAGGAGATCACGAGGTCGTCAACGAACGCCACCGTCGACGTCGCCCCGGAGGCAAATCGCGCCGGGGTGACATGGAAAATGGGTCAACAAAGGAAGGTGCGCCCCGCGTAATCCGGGCCAAGAGGACAACAATAGGCATAGGATCGCGCGCCCCCTCCTTTGGGTGATGCAAACCGTCCAGGCTCCGGTGGTGGCAAACAGCAGTTCACGCACGATGACCGGATTCGACGTCTCCCACTTGCGGGTCGGGCTCGCAGGCGCACACGGGAAGATGGCCAAGCGGGGTGAGTCCGGGGGCGCGAGATGCATGAGGCTGGGCTGATGCGCTTCCTTCCAGCACCTTGCGATCTCTACGTCGCTCCCGCCGAGGGCGCAGACATCACTTCCTCGTCCGACGTTACCTTCAAATGGGACACGTCCTGTCTCACGAGCACAACCGACGTCGACCTGTACCTCTACACGACATCGCGCGGCCTGCTGCATTCCTTTCCCGGCGTCGATTTCAGCAAGGGTGAATACAACGCCGGACAACTGGACCCGAAATGGTGGAACTATACCGCCAAGGCGAGCGTCTACCTGTCGATCGTCGATGCCAACTTGCCCCGATTCCTCAGCGATATCCCCATCGGACCGACGTTCCAGCTTCTGACCGCGCCCGAGCAGTTATCAACGACGATCGTCCAAGGTGGATCCACAGCCGTCGTCGCAGCCTCGGCAGCAATCGCCTCCTCCAAAGCCGCCGCTCAAGCGACTGCAACTCCATCAAGTAACAGCTCCGCCGCCGGCGCAGCATCCGATGATCCCGGCATGTTTAGCTCCGCCATTGCGCCTCCCGGTGGATTGAGCAAAGCCGTCATCGCTGTCGCCGTTGTCGTTCCCGTTGTCATCGTCGCCCTCCTCGTCGGACTCTACGTCAAATTCGCGCGCATTCGGGAACGTGAGAAGAGGAAACGATGGAGCGAGCATGTGGATAGGCGGATGAGCGTGATTAGTGGGGATTGGAGGCAGGGTGCGACTGGAAGCGTGTATAGCGCCGGGGGTGGGCCGCGGCCGATGAGCATGGCGCGAAGCATTATGGTCTCGACGGGCGCGGGGGTATCCGGGAGACCGGCCTCGGCCTGGACCAAGGGTAGTTCCGTTTACGCCGTCGAAAACAATGTTGCAGGACGCGGCGCGATGGGATTCCGTGGACAGGGCGAGTCGGCGCAGCAGCAGCAAGGCAGGCCGTCGTCGCACTTGCGACCCGCATCGATTTTTACCGTTTCCAATGCCGATCTCGCAACGCTTCCAGCCGGCGCCCGTTCCTCGCATATCAGCTTTGCCGATGCACCGAACGCTCGTCAGTCGCGCGTCTCGTTCGGTGACGCGCTGATCAGGCCTAGCAAGTCGAGTCTCAGTATCAACGTCGTGCCCAAGCAACACGGCGACGACGCGCGACGCATGAGCCGTGCCGAACCGAGCCCTACAGCCGGGCGACACTCGATCGACGGCGCGCACGCCATGGTCGGACACGTCACGCGCGGCGATCCTACCACTGTTTCCCCCTCGCAAGCCTCCGGTCCATTTGCCGTCCCCGCCGTTCCCGCGCGCACCGGCTTCTTCTCCGCCATCACCTCGGCCGTCGGGAAACGCGACAAGAAAGCCGCCACGACGGACGCCAAGCCGGCCGAGGACTGGGCACAGGCCGAAGCGACGCGCAGGAGCGCCGATCGAATGCGCGATATGGAGGACTTGACGATCCGTCGATCTGTTGCCATCTCGCAGTACTCGGCGCGTTCGTCCGTCTATGGACAGCAACAGGACAGCCAAGGCGCCGTGAGTCCTAGCGTGTATGAGGACCCCGTCGAGGAACTCGCGGCGAATCAGAGTCCCGTGGCGCCGGTGGCGACCGCCGTTGGCGGTCAGGGCAGCGCCGTGAGGAGTCCGAGTCCGATGGGCATGATGGGCATGCCTTTGGCAGGAGGTACGTCTCCCCCTTATGCATCACCGCAACCAACTAACGTGCCTTGCCTCCGCAGCAGCAAACCCGGATCAACTCCTCGCAGCGTACGCCGCCGCGCGCGCCTCGGCGAAATCCCCGACGGCAGGCCTCGGCCAAGCCACCGACGAGTCCGCGGCGGGCAACCCTGTTGTCCTTGCGGAGCCGGCTTCCGCAGCAGGAATGACCCAGGCGCACGCACGGGTGTTTGAAGAGGATGCGACGGAGCGAAAGTAGAGCTTTCCCGCGCACGCCGCTTCAAATACTGGATTCGCCATGCTCGATGGATGGGATGGATGGACAATAACCCTTGCGGCCCGGCCGGACGAATTCGACGCCGACGACATAACTCTATAACACGACTCAGATGCCCTATATTCGCTTTTACGGTTCTTTCAAGCCTTCACGACTACGCTCCTTTCCGGTTTTCAGAATTTTTCACTCTCGTTTTTACGGCCCACTCCCGACGTTCATTTCATGCAGCCGGTTGCTCTGCGCTGCAATTTGATTATCTGATTCGCTTTTTGTACTTTTCGCTGCCTCATGTTGTGTGATATTCACATCTGTTTCGAATTGCACGGGCGGGTTTCAGAGGTGGCGAAAGTGGCGAATCGTTTGTGCTACGACGCTCTTGCGAACACTTGTCGGTCTCGCCTTCCTCCTTGCGGTAATTTCTGCCGTGCATGAAGGATTGTTTACGACTTGCAGCTTCGCCTACTCTATCTCAAACGCATAGCGCAATGTCTCTTCCCTCCTTGATGTCCTCCTTGCATCTCCCCTCCAAGAATGGCGCATTGCCGCATAGGCATGACATTCCACCGAAAGATGATTCTCCCGGCACTCCACCGTGCTTCGTGCCGCTAGCGCCCGGAGAGGATCCCGGAGGTCGCGCATCGAATTCGAAACAAGGCACCGAGACGGAAGCAAAGACGCTCCGTACTAGTTTCGATAGTTCCAATTAGCTCTTCTAAAGCCTCGACACACATATTGTCAGAAGACTACTTCTTCCAGCTGAGATCTTTGAAGGCCAGCAGGTGCTAGGCCAGGAGTCGTCTGACGTTCAAGGACTTCTAGCGTCTGTGAAGAACTCGCATGAATGCCCGTGAATATCCGTATTGCCACTCCGGTACAGCGCTACATCCTTCAATCCCATGTCGTCATGCGAGGCCTCCGATGCACGAGGCCTTTTAGAATGGTAAACTGATTGGCGTCCACTGACCACAAGCGTCCACTTTGATGGGCGGGTACCTATGGCAACCACCCGGCCCGAACTCGTTGCGATCCAGCACGACGGAAACCTTTACCTCGCAAGTCGGTAACCTCGAAGCATGCGGAGTCCCTAGTCCCTCGCATTACCGGTGCCCCATCTTGCCCCACATTTCGGACAAGGATATATACCTACAACTATCATAGGTGTTTGTCCCACCATAGAGATTCCGCATCAAGCCCAAGAGACTTCAGCAAAAGCGGAACATGTTCTTCAAGACTCTCTCCGCGATCGCCTCGCTCCTACCGGCAGCACTGCTGTTGCAGTCCAGCGTGACGAGTGCAGTCCCTATCATGGGACCCATCACCATTTACACTCCGCCTTCAGACTATACCAACGAACGGACCCTGTACGCTCGCGCGATCCAGCTCGAGCACCAACAGTCGGTGAGTGCTCCGGGGTTCTATAAAAGGCAGGAATAGCTCAAACCTCTGTAGAACAACGGCTTGATCCTCTCCACATGGGAAAACTACTCGCCCGAGAAGGATGGCCTCGTATACTTCCCAATCTACTCGAGGCAAGTCGCCATCCCTCCCGATGCAGGTCTTCGGCTAACATACCCGTCTTTCAGTTCCAACAACGGCAAGACTTGGTCAGAGTATTCTCGCGTACAAGACCAGGTCAATAATGTCGGGCTCAAGTATCAACCTGACTTGTACGAGCTGCCCCAGGACATCGGGAGCTTCAAGAAAGGCACGATCCTGCTCGCCGGCAACTCGATTCCCAGGGACCTCAGCACGACACAAATTGATCTGTATGCTAGTACTGACAAAGGGTGAGTCAAACGAGAACGCCAACCTAGATTCCGCTGACCTGCTAACTACAGAAAAACCTGGAAATTCGTCTCACACATCGCCAACGGTGGGGTTGCCTTGCCCAACAACGGTGAAACCCCTGTTTGGGAACCCCGCCTCATGGTTTACAACAATCAAATTATCTGCTATTACTCGGACCAGCGTGACCCGGCTTACGGCCAGAAAATGGTTCACCAGATCACCAGCGACCTCGTCAATTGGGGCCCGGTTGTCAACGATGTCACCTCGCCCGTCTATGACCACCGACCTGGTATGCCTACCGTCGCTCACCTTCCGAACGGCAACTACGTCATGACCTACGAGTTCTACGGTGCTCCCGAAGGTGCCTTCTCCGTCTACTACAAGATCAGCGCCGACCCGACCAAGTTTGGCGACGTGCAAGGTCAGGTACTCCGATCGTCAGACGGAACGGTTCCCGTCGGATCCCCGGTTATCGCATGGACGCCCAAGGGACCCGATGCCAACGGCACCCTTGTTGTCAGCGCTAGCTCTGGGCCTGAAGTGTTTTTCAACACCAAGCTAGGCGCTTCCGATGGCTGGGTCAAGGTCGCTACCAAGTCGCCGGCTGCCTATACCCGTGGCGAGCTTGTCCTGCAGGATGGCCGGGTCGCGTTGATTGCCGGTGGCCAGTTGGGTCAAGGCCCTACGAACAAGGTTACTTGGACGACCATTGATATCCCAAAGAAGTAAGCCAAACAGGGGAACGGAGTGGCGGAAGAACAAGCACAGGCGAGCAAGAATGTATAAACTAGGCCAAGTCATTTGTATGAGATTCGATGAAGTGATGAAGACATCCTCCCCTTCAAGTTCTGCTGGAACATGTTGGCGTACCGATTCTGTGGTTACAACGATGATCCTATATAAGATAGCGTCTCTCTACATATTACATGCCAGCGAGAGCCGTCCAAGGACGAATTCTAGCTTCCGGTACGAGACTCTCAAACGTTCAGACCTCGAAATATTGGAGGAGCGATTTGCATGATCATGCCAACGGCATATTGGATAGAGCATGACAGCGGAAAACTGTAACCTTTCGCACCGGGACTTTAGCGAAAACGACCGAAAAATTCTCGGTCGCGGGGATGGCTCCTTCCTGATATCTATTCCCGGCCTTCAGCTTAATGTGCTGCCGGATGTCGTTTGTTGTCTACTGCTCTAGCGGCACTACTGTCGCCTTACTGTCGTTGACATCATCCTAATAAAGGATCATTGCAGATCAGTCATTTGCGCAGAGAGCTCACGTCGCGACCTCAAGTCTGATCCCTTGCAACTCAAAAGGTATAACGGTGAGACCTTGGTCCGCTCAGGGTCATCCGCCTTCGGAACGTTATCAGCACGATCGTGATCTACCGAAGGTGTAGCAGATGATCGCCCAGGAGAACGACTTCCTGCGTTTCGGAAGCACGCCGATGCAAACGCAACGATTCTTCGGTACCGGGTGCTGATGTTCCACGAGTGTACACAAAGATCATAATTCGCGATCGAAGCTATTCGAACCTATTGCGGTTTTCTACGCGCTCGCCCCGATCTTCCCTGCCTTCCGATCTATCTGCGAGGAAAGCCTCGAGTTCTGGACAATGACGATCGTTAGACGACGTTGCGCGCCGAGAAGGGAAGTACACTCACCAGCGTCCAGATCAGCCTGCGTACGTTGCTCTCTCCTGCCTCTCCTGCCATCCCCTCTTTCACCCTGCCTCCTTCCATGGTCGTCCGTCCGCTCCTCCGGAGCGACATACGTTCCATCCCGCATGGCGTCCAGTTCGGCATCAAGATCTACTTGAGTCCGCCGTGGTCTTCGTGTACCACCTCGTCCGTCATCGCGGACTCCATACCTTGACCCAGGGCTCGCGGACCGGCGTCGACGCCCACTAGATCCCGGTCCGTGCCTGGACCCTGACAAGGCATTAACGCCCTTTCCCGCGGTTCGACCGTGTTTCTTGTACCATTCGGAATCCTTGGCGGCCGTACGTGCCTTGACGTCGGACTCCATGGCATATCGGATATCAAGTCGCGCGCCCTCTCGCAACCCTTCAGGCAGATCCTCGTCATTCGTTTTCTTGACCGGCACTAGATCACGCTTTGGGTTGAACAAAAGATCCGTGGGCTCGAGACGGAAACTCTTCGGCAAGGCTTCCTCGTTTTCCGGCAGAGGCAGCAGACGACGCGGAACGGCTTTCGCTGCTCTCAATTCGAGTGGGTCATCATTGTTGGGCTCGTACGGATCGAAACCGGTTTTGGCGAGGAGACTGATGGCGACTTTGGCTTCGCGGGCGTCGTGGAAGACCAGCACTAGTCGATTGTCGCTGATCCATTCCACTCCTGGAAAGCAGGGCAGGCCCCCATTAGCGGAAGCCTTCAAGGTGCATCGCGTGGGAACATACCCAAGGGCGTTGGGGCATAACTCGTGACGTAATGAAAGATCTTGTCCGTTGAAAGATGTGCCAGTGGTGTCCCAGAAAGATGAAGGGCGTTATCTCGAATTGGTGACTCCCCGGCGGCCCATTCTGTGAACGTTCAAAGGTAAACCCACTGTGACAACAGAAACTCAACAAAGTTGCCTACCCAAAAACTCCAGGTTGACTTCTTCGAGGACCTATGGAAAAGAGATCAGTAGCCGAACCACAGGGAGACGGACGACTTACATGCGTCGGAACTCTAGTATCCGGGGCATCCGGTGCCGTCTCATCCACCGTGTACAATCTGTTTTTGGCGATACGGTTAAGAAGCCCCTTTGAATATTCCTCTTCGCCTTCATTGACATCCGCTACCCGAGTATCTCTGCGTGAGGATGGATCTTCGAGAGGACCGTCCAACAAAGCTTGACGTCGATCCCTTTTCGTTTCCTCATCAATTTCCATCTCCTCGTCGTCTGAAACCCTTTCGGTGATTCGGTCCGCCAGACTCAGAGTTTGCGGTTCGGCATTCTCCTCGGTAGCCATGTTGGAGCGAAATGAGAGAAGAGCCCGTCGGCAGAGTCGTTGTGTTGAAACCTAGACAACATCATCATATGCCTGTCCCGTGCTTGCAAGTTGACGAAACCAGTCTGTCGATCGCGGTACTCCTTCATGTGACGTCGGAGTAATTCCCAATAAGAACATTCATCAGTCTCAGCCGTTCATCAAGCTGTTCAAGATAGCTGTTCACAAGGCAGGGGCCAGTAGCAGGACGACCGTGAGGGGCGTGTAAAATCGGCCTTGCACAGTCGTTGAGCGGAAGACCTCATGCCAATGGTAGATCCACTATGCCATGCAGTCTGCGTGTGATTCGATAAGATCGATTTACAACTTGGGATATACTAGCTCGAGCCTACAAATCCATATCTTCCTCGGCTGTTGAACCGATCACGTTAGCAACCATCCAGTACACTCTCCCGATATGCTCACCTCCAACCGAATTCAAGAAGTTGGCAAAGTCGAGCTCCTTCTGCGTCTCGGCATCCAACGTGACAGGCGGCAATGTACCTCGCATCGTCTTGTTCTGCGGTACCTTAGCCTTGGGTTTCTTCTTTTCCGGACGCTTGGGCGCAGCGACCGACATCGAGCCAAACATGGCGCTGGCATCGAACATGTCGGCGTCGGCCTCTCGTTCTCGGATCTCGGCTTCGCGGGCCACCTTGGCTGACTTTTTGGCGGCCTTCTTCAGCGACTTGCGGTCCAGCGGATGCGACGATGGTAGCATTTCCAGCTCTGCTTGAGTAAAGAGACGCGATAGCTGATTGGTCTGACGTTCCGGAACGTCCAGCGCTGCATAGCTTTTGGTAGCAATCTGTTGGGGTATCGGCGCGGTCAGCCCACTGGCAACGGGCTGCACAGGTGCGGAAACGCCATCCAAAAAACTACAGGCAGAAGTCATCAGCACCCAAAGCGTGTCAACTTCATCCTACTTACTCGTCGTCTACCGGCATCGATCCAGCATTCGTCGTCTCTTTTGGCTTGATAAGTCCAGCATCCTCCTCCTCGTCGTACTCTCCGCTACCGCCAAACTTGGACAGCAAGCCATCCAGATCAATCCCCGTGGTGAAGCCCGTTAAAATGGCATCTCCCAAATTCGCTGCATCGTCGACTTGCATTCCATTTGCCCCTGGCACGGGGGCCGTGGCCGCAGATCCCGTGTTGACCGTGGTAGTAGCAGTCTTCGGAGCTGCCGTGTAGAAGGGAATCTTTCCGTCATTCCAGTGTCGGAGGACGACCACTGCAGCCGCCTCCAAGTTGGGAATTCCTTGCTGTGACGGGCAAAGTATTAGTATATTGCCATTAAGCAGACAGTCGCAGACTTACACCTTTCAGTCGACCCGTCGACAACGCCACCTGCATCAAGAACTCGGTGACATTCGCATACGGCTGCACCCCAGGATATAATCTCTGCATCGTCGCCATATCCACTCTCGACAAGATCGCCTCCACTGGCGCAATCGGATCCTCAATCTCCTCCACTTTGATGCAATTCCGCAGCATGACCTCTCCCAGCCGCTTCCGCCGCTGCTCTTCCCCCTCCTGATGCGCGCCAAAGTCCTCCAGTACGACACCGGGGCAATCGAGCACCTTGACGCCCTTGTCGAGGACGACTTCCTGGATGATACGTGTCTTGCCTGGCTGCGCGGCGACTGCGCAAGCTCGTGAACGCTTGAGAGAGTTGATGACGGATGATTTACCGACGTTCGGGTATCCGATGATGCCGACGGTCAGGGTCTGATGCGGGCGTGACAAGGCGTATTGCTTCAGTAATCGAAGAAGTGCTGGTGCGCCGAGCGAAGCCGCCGTAGATGGAAGTGGAGCATCGGCGGAACCGGTAGCCGAAACTGTTGGGACGTGCGCCTGTGAGAGGTTATTGCGCTGAGATTGTGTGGATGCTTTGAATGGTAAAACGGGGAATGACAGGCGCAGGTGTTTGAGCCATGCTTCGAGGTTTGAACGGGGAACCAGATCTGCAGCGACTTGATCAGTCTACAGTTGTGGTAGTGATGAAACGAAAACTGCTCACCAATCTTGTTGACGACTGCCATCAGTCTCTTGCCATCGGCTTCCCGCTTCCTGACCTCGTCTTCCACCCATTTACTTCGCGTGCCCTCTGGATCTCGCGCATCCAGTACTTGAATCACTACATCACTCCTGTCGATGACCTTTTTCAATTCACGGGCGAAAGCACGAACGGAAGAATCTCTGATGGTAAGTGCGGCGTCTAATGGGTCCGCGGAGACAAAGCTGTCCACGGCGATGGGGTTGTAGATGTCTTCTGTCGGGACAGTTGACGCAAGAGCCGAGATGGAGGTTGCTGGTTGCCGCGAGGGTCCTGCCTGAGCGTTCTAGCGAAGGCTTAGCAGGTCTGAGGCTATGTCTCAGAGGTGAAGACTCACAGAACGTTGTGTCTTTTTCTTCTGAGAATCCAACAACGCCTTCTGCGCAGTCTTGAGCTTTGGTACGCCCAGCTCCTTGCCAACCTTCTTGCGAACCTGCGGGACCTCGATGACCTTGACCTTTCCCGGGTTCAGCTTGGTCTTGTCTATATGTGAATGCGATCAGCGTCTTCTTCGGAGTGAAGAGCGACAAGAACGTACGAGCTTTTGGCATTTCGGCAATGAACGGTGTGCAGCTGTACGTCAGTGAACCTGAAGGAGCCGCGTCCTAGTCCACCATCTACACAAGCTGGGCAGGATGTCCCGAATAAAGTGGAACTGAGAAGTTGCTGAGGAAGCCGCCGATCGACCGAACGCCGCTCAGATTCGGCGGCCGGCAACAAAAATTTGGACGCGCGGCACGTGATGGAGCAGCCAAAGGTCGAGTTTCCAAAAACCATGGACACTGAGTTGGGCGATATCAGTCTGGCTCGTGCATTCCTATACTCTCAGCTCCACAAGATGGCCAAGAAGGGAAGACAATCCACCGGCTCACAGTCCGGTAAGGCCGCTGCCACCGCTCCGTCTCCGGCGGCAACCCCCAAAACGAAAGCAAAGCAAGCGGCTGCTTCGACATCGGCCACTATCGTGAGCAAGAAGGCAACCAAGGCGCCCACACCGGAACCCGAAGTCGCCGAGGAAGACGAAGAGGCCTGGGAGGATGAAGATAGCGAGGACGAGGATGATGAGGACGATGGCGTGACGGAAGAGGGTATGCAGCGACTTATGGCGTTGCTGGAGAAGGAGGATGCATTGGATGACTTTGACATGGCGCAGCTGGGAGAAGGTTCCGATGACGAGGACGAGAGCGAGGATGTGGACGAGGAGGAGAACGACGAGGACGAGGACGAGGATGAGGACGAGGAAGAAGCCGAGATGGATGCCGAAACCAACGGAGACGAAACCTCAGCTAAGCCAACGAAGCGAGTCCGTATATCAACGGAGGAAGAGGTGCAGGAGGCAACGGAAGGTGATCTCGCTCTGGATGACCTGGAGTCCGACCTGTCAGTGGATGAAGATGCCATCCCCAAGCGCAAAGTGACCAAGAACAACAAGGTTCGTGATTGACTCCGTGGGATGAGAGGACCAACCCTGACATGGTATCTCCCAGGCCGCTCTGGAGGTACTGCGCGAGGGTATCATGGTAACAAATATGCCGTTCGGCGAGCACTTGACGCTCACGTCATACGAGGATCACTCGGAAGTGGATCCCAGTGACGATCTGAAGCGGGAAATGGCGTTGTGAGTGACATGGAGCGGCACATCCTTCTACGATGTTTAATCCGTTCCCTTCGATTCATAGCTACAAGCAGGCGTTGTCTGTCGTGGACAAGGCCAAGAAGATGTGCCAGAAGGGTGACATTCCGTTTACCCGTCCAACAGATTACTATGCAGAGATGATCAAGGTGGGTCCATGCTATGGGAATCAGGACCACGTGCTGATCTCAGCGCTCTTCAGTCGGACGCTCAAATGGCACGACTCCGGTCCAACCTTGTCGAAGAGGCCGCATCCATCAAGAAATCCGAACAGGCACGCAAGCAGCGAGAACTCAAAAAGTACGGCAAGGAGATCCAGCACGAAAAGCTCAAGCAGCGAATGCAGGACAAGAAGGGATTGGATGAGCGGCTACGGGGTGTCAAGCGAAAGAGAAAGGATGGCGCCGAGATCGGTGGGGATGATGATGGAGACTTTGATGTTGCGCTGGATGATGCCATTGAGGGCAAGGCAGGCAAGGACAGTCGGGGCGGCAAGGACCCAAGAGTACGTATTGCCGCTGGTGGAGTGTCTGCTCCGCTCATCCCATCCCCTAGATGCCACGTCATGCACGAGACGCCAAGTACCGAATGGGCGGTGGTGGCAAGCGCAGCAAGGAGAACACGCGTGAATCCACGAACGACTTCAACTTCCAAAAGGGCAAGGGTGGACCCGGAGGTGCCAAGGGCGGCAAGGGTAAGCCCAACCGTCCGGGCAAGTCGAGGCGTAACAACAGGCGATGAGAGTGAAGAGTCTTCGGTCTATAACTTGCTAGATCAGAGTCCCTTGTGTTGTATCGTTATTCATTCTCAAATGTCTATCACAGTTCGGATGTGATACATTTCATCCTCTAGATGCTCTCCTCTCGGCCGCTTCACGCGCCTCTGCTGCCTGTATCTGCTCCAGTGCGATCTGCAGCTCTTGCTCCTCTGTCATGATGCCCGAGGCATTGTTTCCCCTAGTGGGAGCACTCTCTGTAGCCGGCTGCACAGATTTGCTGCTCGATCCCACCACGTCTCCTCCTCCGTCACGCGCCTCCATCTTTGCAATCTCCGCCAACATTTCCTGGAACTCTCGTTCATCTGTCGACTGGCTGAGCGCGCCATCGGCTGTCGAGCGATCTTCTTCGCGCGACATCATGATGGCGTATTGCAAAGCCTCTTCCGTATCCTCAAACCCGATTTCTGCGTATTCTTGCTTGGCGATCCGATCTCGCTCGTTCTTGGCCCGAATCTCATCTTGCTCAGCCTTGAGCTCCGTCTTTGTCTGCTTGATATCCTCTTTGAATTCGTTTTGGTCTACGAGAATGCATTCAGCAAAGGGGCAGGAAGAAGCGAACGCCTGACTTACTGAAACCTTTCGTCGGGGAGGATTTGCCCGCTCCGTGTTTCCCCAGTATCTGGCCCTTCCAGCCCTTCCCTCCTTCCTTCACTTTCTGGCTTCCCGCTCGCCATCCCAATATCTGGTTGCCAATCGACGCCACGACCATATCCGTGCATAGGACAATATTGTTGACTGAATACAATTTCGAGGCCGAGGTTTCGAGCGTTGGATATGCTGTGGGTGGCGCAGAGTGACGGTTTCTGAGTGTCCTCAACAACGTCGGCGGCGAGGCCAGCGGATCCCAGATCTGTAGCAGGCCATCAAAAGTGCCGGTCGCAACCAGCCCATGCGAAGCGACGACTTTTGTCACGGCACCCTCGGATATCTTCCACCTCTTGAGCGGCTTGACGGGATGTCGCGCATGTCCCTCACTGAATGACTGTCCGGATTGCTTCCATAGCCATATCAACACGCATCCGTCCTGAGTCCCGGCGACGATGAAAGGCTGTCCGTAGTTTTTGGCGGTATGAGAAGTGCTCGTCGGCGCGGGCCCTCCATCATCAGATCCGTCGACTTCCGTCATCGCCTCTGCTTTGCCACACGCCGCCTCTAGTGAGGAGCCGCTGGGCGCGCTATGCTCCTCCGCCGCATCCGGCGTTGCCGGAGACGAAGATTGCGCCGACCGAACCACCTTGATGGTAAAATCAGCGGGCACCAGTACCTTTTCCAATCCGATCGCGCTCTGGTGTGTCGGGCTAGAAACGAGGACGGCGTCAATCGTCTGTATCGGTAGAGTACCGGGAGCGAGCAGTGTTGCGTGCTCAACGTGCGACAAAGAGCCCGATGGCTCCAGGTATACGGATATGCGGTGTATCTGGGATTCGGCAGCGGTATGCAGCATGATACGGACTTGAGTTAGCGATGGGCTAATTTCTGAGCCTTCTGCGGGTGAGGTAGGGGTAAGATTCTTGACTGTCTCTGGCTCGACATCGAATTCGAGGTGGGTGGGGGCGTTGCGGCCGCGCATCGTTGCCTCCGAGTACTGTCCCTGGTACACTCTATGGGCCATCACGCCGGCCGAGCGCGGCATAAACATTGTCCATACCCAGACGTTGCCGTGCTCCGTCGCAGCGATGATGAGTCCCGATTGTGGATCGTATCGCACCTGTACCACTGGATCAATGAGACCAGGCGCTCTCTCCTCGTCGATGATCGTCGAGGGCGACTCGCGAGACGCATTGAGCGGCGCCGATGTCCAGAGGCATACAAGCTCACCCGACCCGCCGATTGACGATGCGCCCTTTCTGCTGGAAGGATCGAGCATCCACATCTTGACCCGTCCATCCTCACCACCCGACACAAACAGTGGTTTCTCCAGGGCTTTATCCTTGAGAGTTGGGGGCATGTAGACGCATCGGACGGCATCGGTATGGGAATGTTCGAACGGCGACGATACGCTCGGTCCGGTGAATCGTCCCGGGTTCGGGGGCGGGTTGAGAAGAGTGGAATACACGATGATGCCGGAACGCAGACCCCAAATGATGCAGGCGGGATTGATGGGCGCGGTGTATACTGCCGTCGGTACACGATCGACACCGTCGAGTGCCGCTATTTCGGACGGGCCGTCAGTCTCCGTGATACCGAGCCAAGCTTGCGACTCACGTATCTGCCCCGGTCCGACATACCCCTGCATCGACCTCCCAATCAAGGGATCACCCCTAATCGCCACTCCGGCATTCATCCCGACCGAGACGACATTCGGCGCACGGCCAGACCCACCACTCTCGGCACGGTGCGCCTGACGATGCTTGGCGCCGATGACTTTGGTCGTCGATGGTGATTTGGCGGCAGTGGCCGAGGCGGCGGGTTTGCGTGAAGCTGGAGAGGGGTTGTGGAAGAGGGATAGGTGGTGGACGATGTCGATGTGGGGGTTATGCATGACCGTTGTCGCGCGGCTGTAGAAGAATCGTCTGCAGTGGACATCAGGCATGGTTCGAGAGAAAGCACTGGGACGTACTCGAGCATGGCCTCGCGATGAATCGCCTCTTTCTGCCAACCCTGACCACTCGGTCCCGCCGTCACACAACTCCGCGCCAGCCCAAACACATCTCCATCCGAGCTGATACCATCTTCTTCACTCCACTCCAGCAGCCTGCCGGCGTCGCCTCTTCTGCCTCCTGTACTGTAATCTGGGATCTCGGCGCCCAGGTCCGATTCGCTACGCACGAAACGATTTATGTAGACTTCTCGCCATAGGGCGTCAGACTGTATGAGTTGGTTAAAGGCGTGGCATGTTGTTTTTAGCAGGAGAAGATCACGTGGCGGGAGCAGCGACAGTATCGAGGGAATGATTTCGTACGGCAGGACGTCCAGTGGCGATCTGAGGCGGAATATTGAGCAAAGTGTCAGGAACCCAACCTTGTCCTCGGTCGTAAGCACTAACGTCTCATCCTCATCACTCGACCCATCCTCGCTTTCCCGCTCATCCAACGCCGCCCGGCGCTTTCCCTTCCGTTTTGCACGTTCGCCATGCTGGTGCGGCGGACGGAACGGCGTGCCCTCGAAGAGCTCGGCGTTGGCCTTGCGGGCGTGGGCTTGCCGTCGCCGGGACCAGTCTGATGGCATGTTGGTGACCTTGCCCGAAGACTTGACTGGAAAGCCCGATAGCGGATCGAGTATGGCGACCTCAGCGCAGATATCGTCGGTTCGACGCTTTGACTTTGCCCGAGGTTGACATCATCCGATCGCCTGGATGCGCGGAAGCAGTCTTCGGCAAGAAGCGTGTCTCGTCTCACCTCGCCGGGTTCCATCCGGTCGCTTCTTGTGATCACCCTCCTCGCTCGCCACCTGCCTACCTCGGTCTCGACCCTCCCTCATCAACCCGTGCGATGCCTCGGGCGCCCTCCATTCGGGAAAAATCTCCCGCCATCATGTCCGCGCATGAAGCCTACGAACTCGCCCCTCAGGCCCCCGATCAACAAGACCTCGATCCGCTGCTGCCTCCGCAATACAAGGATATCCCATCGCCGAATGAGTATGCGTCGGCGCCCTTGGCGAGCGGGCTACGCCTCGGTGGAGAGGTCGTTCCGATATCTGGCCGAGCGGCGACTCGACGATCGGTGTTCACCTCCCTTGCACTGACGACCAGTACCTTGCTCGTGGTGATCTTGGCTGCACCGCTGTTCATGTTATGGAGGAATGGAATCTTTGATGATGGCGCTTGGAAGCAAGCGCTTGGCGCGCATCGTCTGGGAAGCGATCATGAGTCGTTTCCGACCAAGTAAGCAGAAGTGAATGCATCACCGATTCTCTTCCTTACCGTTCGTCAGTGTCGGATACGCAGGCCCGTCGTCAACAGGCAAAGAGCCAGCACTCGTACTCACGGCGCCCCATCTCCCACTTCAAACCGCTCAACCCATCATCTTTGCCAGCCCTTCCGACAAAAAGGCTTCGGACAAGGACAAGCATTTCAATATCCTTCAATCCTGGGGACAACTTAGCCCTTGGTACAGCGTCGAGAGTCATGGGTTGAAGAAGGCGGACAGTGTGGAGCCCGAGGGTTGTAGGATTGTCGGTATGCATTGGCTGCAGCGGCATGGTGCCAGGTTAGTCATAATCTCCTCTCGAAGTAACTGCTTACAACCCCTATCACAGATACCCGACGAGTGATCTCGAAGGTACGTTTCCCCTCCTCATCTGTCGCAATCCCACTAACCGCGCCATCAGGTCCGGGAGCTGTTGCGAAGCGACTCCGAGAGGCCAAAGGCTGGAAGGCGCATGGGGCCCTGTCATTCTTGAATCAATGGAATTACAAGCTCGGAACCGAGGTCTTGACGCCGTTCGGGCGACAACAGCTATGTAAGGCGCCCTCCCCGATCGGCAATGCTTGGCACTGACGAGGAGCTGGCAAGTCAACCTCGGGGTATCGGCTCGAGTCAAGTATGGGTTCTTGCTTGACAAGTTCAAGGATAGACTTCCCGTCTTTCGGACAGAGTCACAAGAGTAGGTCGCAGTCAACCCGGATCAACCCCGATTGACCGTCGCACGCCGTTCGCAGCCGGATGCTCAAATCTGCGCAAAACTTTGCAAGTGGTATGTCAACCTCGTATTCGAAAGGAGCGCAGCTGATCCTCTACCGCTCAGGCTTCTTCGGTATCCCAGCAGAGGATCAATTCAACCTTGAAGTCATGATCGAGTGGCCGGGCTTCAACTGCACCCTCGCACCCTACATGCACGTGAGTAGCAGCATCGATCGGCGGAACAGCTCTTGACCGCTCCTTAGTGTCCGAACGATAATGCCGCATTGGCCCGATCTGTCAAGGATCGACTTACCGTATGGGAGAACCACTACCTCCAGGATGCGCAGAAGCGGTTGAACAAGTTGATTGACGGCTACGAGTTCACAATCCTCGATGCGAAGGACTTCATGGAGGTGAGTTTTTTCCGGGATTTCATACAGGTGGCATGCATTGACGGGGAGGACAGATGTGTCCGTACGAAACTGTTGCCCTCGGATACTCTTCTTTCTGCGATCTCTTTACCGTAGAAGAATGGAAGGCGTTCGAATACCGGTTCGATATCATGTGGTGGTACGGATCCGGCTTTGGTAGTCCCGTCGCAAGGGCCTCCGGGATCGGATACGTGCAGGAATTGGTCAGCAGGTTGACGCATAGTAAGCATCCCGTCTTTGAGTCTGTGCGCTCCTAAGTCGTTCTTTCTAGCCAGAATCTTGGAGCATAACTCGACAACCAATAGTTCGTTTCACAATGATCTGCAGTTCCCATTGAACGACGCGCTGTAAGTCGAGTCAGTATGGGTTGTCCGGAAGGCTGACCTCGGATTAAGATACGTGGATTTTACGCACGATACGACGTTCGTTCAGCGTTAGTACTTCTACCGGTGCCCGGGTTCACGAATGCTGATGTGCGCGGCCAACAGTTCTTCCGGCGCTCAACTTGACAAGCTTTGCGGCTTCCGGGTCCCCACCTCTGGATCACATCCCAAAGCATCGATCATTCATCGCATCAAAGTACGCATCATGTAGACTTCTCAGCTTCCTGGCTAACGGACCCTTACAGATTCTGCCCTTTCGCAACCAACATGCAATTCCAAGTCCTCGCGTGTGGTGACGCTGACGACGACGAGCCGACCCACATCCGACTGATCCTCAACGATGGTGTTGTACCATTGACTGGACTACGAGGATGTCCTGATGACGAAGATGGAAAGTGTCCGTTGGACGTCTTTGTCACAGCGTTGAAGGATATCATTGGCGAGGTTGATTTTGCGCAAGAATGTCTGGTCCAGAGTAAGCTTGACTGACTGAACATGGAGCTCGACTGACGGCTCTCGTAGACCTTGATTACTCTTTGGAAACTATGAATGGATCTCCAGTCAAGGTATAGTCGATAGGTTGCTCGAGAGCAACCGCCTAGGGCTAGATGAATTGGTGATCCGCGTTGTATGTGATATAGATGGACTGTTTTACAGAAATCACATGTTTTGGCTAGCGTGTCAAGACATCCTGATGGCTTCAATTTGGGTGATGACCGCCGGCTTGCCATAGGGCATGTGTTCTTAGGGCGTGTCCTTTCGGCATGGAGGCGTACAAGAGATGGCGAACCGCGAAGCCTATGCTAAGATGACGAGGCCCGTCTGTTGGCTCTGCAATTGCTGGTCGGTACACCGAAGTCGGGGCGTGTACACGCGAAGTCATGCTGGCGAGTGTTGTCATTTTGCCTTTTGGACGTGCTATAATACAGGCGATGGCGTCCGTCCGTGATTGCGGTTTCCGAACTATCCTTTACAGGTACATGCCCTCGTCCTGGCTACCTTCCAGGTTCGGTGTCGAAGCGGGATTTGACCGATGCTCGCTGTCTGACACTGCTGTTTGTGGGGTGTGTATCGCTTGCGTAGTCTCCTCGTTGATGACTGCCCTGTTATCATCGACGCCGTAATGCGAATTTGTCGGGTCGTATCCCATCTTCGCCTCGAGTGCATATTTGAGCAACATAATTCGTTCCTCCTGCGCATTGCTAAGACTCCATCTGTCAGGAACCGCGATACAGAATGACAGGCTTCTTACATGGTCTCTTCATTCTCCTTCATCACTTCTTGCATCTCAGCGATCTCGTCTGCGTCGTCCGGCTCTGCCAAGCTTTCCACGTGCGAGCGTATCTGATCATTCGAATCCTTGAGCCGATTGATCGAGTTTTGTAGACGGGGGACCTCTGTAGGAAAGTAAGATGATGCTCAGCAGTGAGTATCGGTAGTCAAAGACAGAAGGCGGACCAGCTGCTATTATTGGCACTTCGAGTTCGAGGATCTCCTGAAACACGAAAGGATGCGCATGTTTGGGTGTAAAGGGGAGAGACATGTTGCGTGAGTTACTTTGATCCAGAGTGAAGTGTACCGAGGCCGCCGAATCAGCAAAGAAGGTATAAAGCAATCGTCAATCCTACGTGCTCTGAGCACTATGGCGGCGAAGTTGCGATACAACTATGGAATCGTCGACTGATAAACTAGCTAGCCCAAAGAACTTTGCTTTGGCTTCCTTGAGCGAAGCCCCGTGGCCTGATGACGAATCTTAGCCGACTCTGGAAACACCCATGACTTCTGCCGATCACATGAGCGGAAGCAAGGGAGCCAGAGCCTTCTTCCGAAAAAACTTCCCGAAACAGCTTCTGAGTCTGTTTCAGGCTGAAACGATCGAGAGAATCTCCTATCCAAGCGGTCAACATAGCTATCCACCATGGTCATCCTCGCTGTCCTCTCCCACCAGAGACCCCCTGCAAACACAAGCAGAATATGGTTCAAGCGCACAGTGGCGAACATATATAGCCGCAATGATAGCTTTCTGGTCTCCCTCTGGAGAAAATGAGGGGCTGTCTTATTACGTTGGATCATTGGTGATCGTGTTTTGCGACGGAATGCATGGATAGCTACTTGTACAGGTACTGCTACCGACTTCAAAGCGAATTCTCCCTCCTGCAAGTGTTGCCACCGTATCCTTGAGCCAGAGTTCCTCCACAATCAGCAAAAACCATTGACCAACTCTGGGATACACAAAACTCCGCACTCAGAAATCCGAGACGACTTCAACGTCACGACAAAAAAGCGCGGGACTTCGGGATTAGGGTGAGTCTAGCCACCGTGGGAAATCGGGGATTCTCAGCGCCCGCTAGGGAATTGCCTGGTCGATCGCAGCGGAAAGAATTTTTCCCTCGCTTCAGGCCGCGTCACGGCTGGCGCACGCCAATCCACCTTTCCACTCCTCCGTTGGTGGTCTCTTGATATAACCAAGGTCTCCACCGCCACCTCTCTTCGCCACAAGGGAGCTTGAATCAACGGTTTAATCACCCTCACCCTCTTTTACAAAACAAAAAAACAAAAACCTATCAAAATGGTTAGTTCATGCTCTATCATCGAGTTCTTGGTCTGCTCAAGTCGCTAACCCATATTGTTGCTGTCTCCAGGGAAAGGAAAAGCTTCACGTTAACGTTGTCGTCATCGGACATGTCGACAGTGGCAAGTCCACCACCACCGGTCACTTGATCTACAAGTGCGGAGGTATCGACAAGCGAACCATCGAGAAGTTCGAGAAGGAAGCCGCCGAGTTGGGCAAGTCCTCCTTCAAGTACGCCTGGGTTCTTGACAAGCTCAAGGCCGAGCGAGAGCGAGGTATCACGATCGACATCGCCTTGTGGAAGTTCGAGACCCCCAAGTACAACGTCACCGTCATTGACGCCCCCGGTCACCGAGACTTCATCAAGAACATGATCACCGGTACCTCGCAGGCTGACTGCGCCATCCTCATCATCGCCTCCGGTATCGGAGAGTTCGAGGCTGGTATCTCCAAGGACGGTCAGACCCGAGAGCACGCCCTTTTGGCCTTCACCCTCGGTGTCCGACAGCTCATCATTGCCATCAACAAGATGGACACCTGCAAGGTCAGTTTACATCTCAGGTCTTTGAGTTTTGCCGCTGACTCCCTCCTAGTGGTCCGAAGACCGATACAACGAAATCGTCAAGGAGGCTTCCGGGTTCATTAAGAAGGTCGGATACAACCCCAAGACCGTTCCCTTCGTCCCCATCTCCGGATGGCACGGAGACAACATGTTGGAGGAGTCCACCAACATGCCCTGGTACAAGGGATGGCACAAGGAGTCCAAGGCCGGTGTTGTCAAGGGAAAGACCTTGCTCGAGGCCATCGATGCCATCGAGCCCCCTACCCGACCTTCCGACAAGCCTTTGCGATTGCCCCTCCAGGATGTCTACAAGATCGGTGGTATCGGCACGGTGCCCGTCGGTCGAGTCGAGACCGGTGTCATCAAGGCCGGTATGGTCGTCACCTTCGCCCCTGCCAACGTCACCACCGAAGTCAAGTCCGTCGAAATGCACCACGAACAGCTTGCTGAGGGTGTTCCCGGTGACAACGTCGGTTTCAACGTCAAGAACGTTTCCGTCAAGGACATCCGACGAGGAAACGTCTGCTCCGACTCCAAGAACGACCCCGCTATGGAGGCTGCTTCCTTCAACGCTCAGGTTATCGTCTTGAACCACCCGGGTCAGATCGGTGCCGGCTACTCCCCCGTTTTGGACTGCCACACCGCCCACATTGCCTGCAAGTTCGCTGAGTTGGTCGAGAAGATCGACGTAAGTTCTGGATGTTGCTTCGAACATAAGCCTTGCTAATCCCATCCCAATATAGCGACGAACCGGTAAGGTCATGGAGGCCGCCCCCAAGTTCGTCAAGTCCGGAGACGCCGCCATTGTCAAGTTGATCCCCTCCAAGCCCATGTGTGTCGAGTCCTACTCCGAGTACCCCCCCTTGGGTCGATTCGCCGTCCGAGACATGCGTCAGACCGTCGCTGTCGGTGTCATCAAGAGCGTCGAGAAGACTTCTGGCAAGGCCGGAAAGGTCACCAAGGGTAAGTAGACGGATTCTCGGAACATCCAGCAAGTTTCTGATGAAACATTCTTTTACAGCCGCCGAGAAGGCCGGTGCCAAGAAGAAGTAAACGCTGCGCGCATTATGCTCTTCTGATATTTTCTGACGGTTGTAATACATACCATCCAAGTTATGGATTATATTGGCCTCGTCTCGTTTCATCATCGCTTACGCAAGGCATGGCGGCAGTTTCCTTTGCTTTACTTGATCAGCTAGTTCCTGCTTTGTCTGGGTTATAATCATTTGCCGGCAGATAGCGTCGCCGTTGCCCGTTGAAAGTTCTCGTTGGGAGTACCTTCCAAGCTGTGTCATGCCTGTCGTGATCTCGACCGACGACACAACTAGGTGGGATAGACGCGCTCCTTTTCCGGCGCAGAATTCAATACTCTGCACCACAGCAGTCTATTCAGGTCATATAAGTGTCACGTAGAGTCTGTGGTCTCTTCCCTTGTCTCAGGGACGAATATTCGGAATCAGGCTCGCATACTGGAGACATGGGGAGGGACATCGTGGACTTGACCACGATCGGCGCCCTCCCCGACGTCAAGCTGCAGCGCTGCAAGCCAATGAAGCTATCAGGCAGCTGGTACAGTGCAACAGACAGTCGAACAATGCAGCTCGATGAAAGGGGTGACGAAACGTGTGATGGAAGCCTGGGCATCCTTTCCATTGCGGAATTTCACGCAACCAGCCTCGAGCACGGTGGAAATCTGTTCATCCACTGCGGTATCTGTACTTCCTCCATCCACCTTCCGTGCAACCTGTTGACGAGCGCTGTGACCGAGAAATCGCGATGCACCTCGCCCCCTGCAAGAGATTCGGTATTTCTCTTACCTTGAAGCCTAATAGATAAATGTAATAGCGCGAGGGAGGATTGCTAATAGGTATCGCTTTGCGCCTGACTGTCGGTGGCGTAGCATACCGGGCATGTTGCTTGTGGCTTAGGCAAATTCCAACGCCATGCCTCTCGTAACAGTCAAACCGAATCGAGGGCCAATATGATCCATGACTTGGATGGGATGTACTGCAACCGTCTGAAAGTATCAGAAGAGCTTGATGCACGCAGCGTTCATTCTTCGTGTGAGACCCTGGAGGAGAACGGCGAGGGCAGTGAGCGGAAGAATATAGCGCTGCAGTAGGAAGGGACCCATGGCGACAGATTAGGATACAGGGCGAGCGTCCCGGCGGCAGACCGAAAGGCAGCTTGTGGTGACATCCAGGATCTTCCAAGCAATCCCTGCCATAGTTCACGCTACGCTTTCTGAACCTAAACGCCTGTTCTACTGAGACGAGGGCTCAGCCGTGTGAGTAAATTCTTTGGCATGATCTTGAGCGCGTTGTCTGCTCTGCAATTTCCTCTGTATATGATCTCATTGTCAGCTCACCGGCCAAGCAGGTGTGAATATCGTCAGAAGGCCGAGTTCCGCAAAAGTCATCTCAACACACTCTATCACTGCGCATCAGGCAGTTCTCCTAGCTTTATCTCGACAGGTGGCAACACCTTCAGCCTTGAACTTGCTATCCTCGATCACGGCTTCCGTCCAAATATATTGCGTGGTGATGAATCGCTACCTGCGGCTCCATTTCCGACGAGGAGTCCCTTTGCCTTACGGTATTTGTCAACATCGCGAAAGAACGTCGACATGTCAGTGACAAGAAAGTGCTTTTTCTCTTGTGAAAGGCTGCTGTCCAGTGGCGGTTGCTTACTTGACCTATGTTCTAGCAAGTTCAGCGCCGAGGAGCGGTCTCGTTACATCGTCGCCGACCTGGAGGAACGGGACAGTGCTTCTCCACCACCGAGCCAAGTATCGTCTTTGTTGACTCATATGAAGCAGCGCATCCGAGTTCCGGATCGCGAACGATTGTTCAGAAGAACAGAGTCTCAAATTCCTTCGGGCTCCTCGCAATCCGCAAGATACTCTGAGCCAAGCCCGACCGCAAAAAAACAAAAGGGCCTCGACCATAGGCGGTATTTCAAAATCTACACGCAGTCCGTCAGTCGTCTCCCTTCAGTCGCCCATCGTCCCCGGGTCAAGTTCTTGAAACCTCTGGCTACGTCGGGATACAGTCCCTTGATCGCCTGAGCTGAAAGAATCTTAGCACAGCATCTCTCTGATCGACAAGTGAATTGTAGTGCGAATCGTCATCTTGATGATAACACATGGATTAGGTTTGCTGTCGAGGTTGGAGGTCCGAGTCAGTGTGAAAGTATCCAACGGGTATCATCCACAAGCCTGTCTAGAATGCTAGAATCTAAGGAGCGTCGCCTGAACTGGTGGTGTACCGACACGATTTCTCTACGGTGGTATTAGACCGTACGGTTCTCCGACTGTAGGCCGCTGCTTCGGTGTCCTTGAGTGAAGGTTCAAAGAACAACCGTGCGTCCGCCCTGGAACTAAATGGGTTAGAGACGTCGGTGTGGGCTAGAGACGTCGGTGTGGGCTAGAGACGTCGGTGTACCATGAGGTTCGTAGTGGGACCGAACGGAGCTCTCGTGGTTATCGAGCGTTGGTATTCATAGCGATTGAATGTCAACGAGTCAGCGTTGGTGGAATGAGTGTTGATGTAGTACTCCGCTATTAGTGCTTATGACATTCGTTGTCATGAAAACATGCACCGGTAACGGGAAACAAAGCCCAGAATATGCCCTCCGCCCTCCTCTGCCATGATCAGCGAGTGTCACCTCTTCAACGGATTGTGCTATGTTGCCAAGTTCTCGCGATATATATCAGTCGCAACGCAACAAGTCGCGGTGTGACGAACGGTCTGAACATTGTGTCAATGATACTCGAAAAAAGACTGAGCACTATGCCTAGAGGAAAATCCGTTACTTTGCATGAGGGGAGGTTGACAATGGACTGCAATACTGAGTGGAACATCTCGGTTGGTACTCTAATCGAGACGAGGCGGACGCGGCAGGTGCATGAACCGTTGGTCCGAGGGTGATTCAAGCAGCTCTGATCAGGCAAAAAGGATATCCTCAGGGAGTTTCGATCTCCCGACCGCATGCGTGACAGATGTCCAAGGCTGGAGGCTGTTAAGCATGCGCTCTTCCACTGAGCTATGAAGACAAGTGATGTCTGCTTTCTGGTTAACAACTATCGATGTTTTGGTCAAAAGTTCTCACTCGACGTTGCAGCTAGCTGAACTCGGAACAGCCTTCTCTTGATATACGCATTCACCAGACTCAACGACCCGAAGTTTGGCAAGGCGCCTTTCACCATGATTCGTATAGTATGCAGTCGGCTCCGTTCCAGAACGTTCAGGGCTTCGCTATCGGGTGGCAAAGAGGAAGATGGGAATACGAATCATCAATGCCAATTCAGCGTTCAGGCTCCCAAAGTAATATCGGGCTCAAGCGATGAGTGCATGCCCATTGTAAACCTTGTATCCGACGACGTCTCCAACATCATCGGCATGCGGGTCAGTACAGTGCAATATGTTCACCTCAAACGAAGGTTATTATGGTGTCAAGGTCGAGCTCAAGTCTGCCAACACGCCTTGTCCGCACGCAATCGACCGATCGCCCTGGCTCCCTTGTTTCACATTCGAAACGTCACCATCTTTGTCAACTGCTTCGTCTTATGTTCACGTTAAACAGCCCACATTGGACACAGACGATGCTCACCTGGAGTGACAGCATCGTCTACCTGGAGTGACAAGCCTCACCCACCTGGTTCGACGGCATCGTCAACGCCGAAACATGTTGCCACGCTTCCTGAAAACATTCCTCCTCGCCTCGCTCCTTCTCATCATCCCGACGCTCTTCATACTCTATCAGAAGCACTCGCCGGGGACAGACTGGAACGAATGGTCCTTGACATCTGGAACGTGGGACTCATGGAACGTTGACCAGAAGCCGTCATCCGACATCAGCGATAGGCAAAATTCCGCGCTCTACTTTGAAGATCACTGGAACGCAGGCGGTGCCGCAGCAAAATATCGCTCAGAGCACATCGTAGATGTAGAGCTAGAGGATGACGCCCAGACCGGAACTCGAATGTACAGAATCGGCGAGACTCTTATCAGTACAGATGAGTTGGAGGCCTATCGAGAGTGGAAGGATGCATATCGTAGCGAGACACCGCTCAGCGGTCACGAAAAGGAGACCGCGTCCCAAGCTCATTCATGGCAGGATGAGAGCCTGGTACATGGAACCGTCATCATGCCGAAGCTGGGCAACGCAACGGCGAAGTATGTGTTTTCTCTAGATATTAGTTCCGATTCTGATCTACGCCTACCGCAGAGCTGAGCTGGGACGTGCAGCATGGAAATTACTACATTTGGTCACGTTGAGATATCCAGAGGTATGTCATCTTGCGATTGCTACACCTCATCCTAACGAGACCATGTGTTCAGGAGCCTACGACCGACGAACGCGCCGCCCTGAAATCCTACTTTCATCTTTTCGCGTACGTCGCAGAAGCTCGCTGCACAGTTCCTCCCTCGCCTCGATCTGATTCCGTTTTGACAGTCGGCTTTACCCCTGCGGCGAATGTGCAGCGGAATTTCAAGCGTTGCTGAAAGATTACCCCCCACAGGCAAGTGATACCATCGGCAAGTATGGTATACGCTGACTCTCCTTGCAGACCTCATCACGGAAAAGTGCATCCCTCTGGCTGTGCTCGATACACAACATGGTCAACGCCAGACTTGGAAAGCCAGAGTTTGATTGCCTTACGCTTGACGCTATGTACGATTGCGGTTGCGCGGAGGATGATGAGCCAGGCAGCATTGCAGCGGGTTGAACTCAACCGTTTTCTTCAGACATCGGATTGTCAATGATTGTATGCATATTTTTGTCTAATTACTCGATCCGACAACGTGAGGGTATTCCTTGTTCGATACAGTGAGGGTACGTAGTCCAACTATTATTCATCCTAGGTCATGGCGTTGAGCATTATGCCTGTATGACATGAGGTGATACTCATACGCCATTGCCTCTCTCTACGAGGTGTCCATATCGTGATTCACAGAGTCTGTGACGGGATTGAAGCCCAAAGTCGTTGTTGGCTTGACATCCGCTGATCCTGCATCTTTGTTCGTCGCATTCACTGGCACGGCGAGCGTTGACGATGCCGAGCCCGTGCTTGCTAGCGAGTTTCCGCTGAGACGGCTCTCATCGGACCCGTTGATATTGCGAAGCCGGCGTTTGCTGCTGAAAGACTTGAGCGACGGCCGCTTCGTAAGGCCTGAGCCACCGAGCTCTGTGTCGGGCGCCCGTCGTTTGATCTGATTCTCTTCGTCTGTGGTTGCGCCAGAATGATTGTTGGGCCGAGATGTGAGACTGCTTGCTGATGCGCTGCCGTGAAGTTCCTGCTCTATTTCCTTTTCCTCATCTAGCATGTCTAGATAGCCGATGATTATGGCTGCAGTTGCAATCGGCGCATGAGTGACGCGAAATGACAGGGAAGATAAAAACTTACCGCGATACACAAACAAATACTGGCGAAGACTTTGACACAAGCTCATCCGCTGTACACGCATGTTGCTCAAAATGCTCTTGACGGGCTGCGACTTTTCGAGCACCGGGCTGGGATCCAGCACCTCCTTGCGTCGAGCGGTGATTTTTGGAATGCTTTCAATCTCGTCCACGAGATTGCTAAAGATGCCTTGTCAGTTGCTAACCGATTCGAATGATCCGAAAACGTACTACTCTTCTGGCGACTCTTGCCCCTCTCTGCCGTTCGCTTCCTCTGGGATTCTCCGCATATGCTCTTCGGGTCGCGAATGATCGACATCCATCTGTTCGACCGTCGGCTGATTCGGTGGGCTGAACGTGAACGACTGTAATGCAGGGAATGGCGTGAATGGGGAAGGGCCTTCGTGGACATGTGGCGATAGTGCTGGTGACGTGAAAACGCCAACAGGGACTTCGCTGGCAGACGAAGCACCCTCTGGAGATTTGTGGATTGACTCTGGAGACAGTACACTCTGCTCATACTGCCGAGACTGCCGGCGTTTGCTGAGGCCCTGGGATGTGCCGCGAATCTTGCGATGATGGGCGTGGTGTTCCCGTCTGAGGGCGTCGAGCATTGCATCCACGACGATATAGCTGCCAGTACGGCCGACCCCGGCTGAACCTAGAGGAAGCGTTAGGTGTCATCGCTCCAATCGTTGAATGACACTTACAATGCACTAGCACAGGCGGCCGATGATGCTCCTCCGCATCAGCCGCCATTTCCTCAGAAGCCTGATCAACCTCCTTGACGAGACCCAGCAGCGTGTGTGGATCCTCTGGCACGTCAAAATCTGGCCACGTGACACACTGGATTTGGGTAATCTTTCTCGGTGGCGAGTCGGGATGCTCTTCATGCCTCAACAAGAAAGTCCGGTGGATATTTGGTGCCGTAGTGACAGGTTTATCCGATCCGACGTGGAAGTCGAAACCCGAGACTGCCTTTTCGGGAGCATCCTCGCCCCCGGCCGTGGAGAGTAATTGCAGATGTAGCGGTCCGTAAGTGCCGTCTGTCCAGTACGAGCCGCACTTGATGGACCCGGCTTCATATTGCTTCGTCAGCCTGCAACGAGACCCATCAGCTCCGCGAACCCATCTGCCTCTTCACGGACGTACATGACAATCACATCGACATGCTGCTCCCAAATCAAAGTCCAGAAATCCTGATAGGTAGCGTCCAACGGGCCCTGCGTCGCAATGTATCGTTTGGTAGTACCTTCCGGCTGAATAAAGTTGGCGTTGATGTAGTCGGATCCGTCATCATGGCATTTGGCGGCGAGCCGAACGCGGGAAAAATCGTACGGCCAAATATTCTTGTACCTGACAAAAGGTGAGCCACGGTCTCTTCCTTGCCCAGATAACTAACCTATTCTTCGCCCCGCGTTCCACACCCGCCGTAATCGAGAACGGAAAGTAGTCCTCTGGCACCTCTGCCAAGTCCTCGACCTCGGTGCTCTTGACATGTACCATACCGCTCTGCGTTCTCTGCACCCTTACGACCTTGCGCGCCACCCTTTCCTCGGCCCGAGCCGCATCCGCCTGGAAGGACATCCTGCGCTGTTTGTCCCGCCTGCGATGCGCCCTTGCCGCCTTGGCCGCCTCATCGATATGCTTCATCCCCCTCGAATGCCACTCCATGATACTCTGCAGCCGCTTCTGCTCGTCCCGCTCGACATTCTCGAATTCGTGTGCCAAGATCGCCGCCGTTTCGCTCGACGGCTTTTCCACCAGGTCGCGCAAAAACGCCGGCAACTCGTGGGCACGCGAGGTAACCTCGGGCGGCAAGTTAAGCGAGATGCGTTCCGTAATCCCGCCGTGCGAAAGCTCGAGATTCTGTCGAATGTTGTCAAAGAATGGATTCGCAGGCTGCAAGACATCGCCCGCGCCCGTCCCGGCGCGCGGGGAATCACTGCTGGCAGATGATGCGTGACGCCCCGCGCGATCAGGACCGGTCGCTGGGCCTGAACGCACGGGCCCGTCGGCATCGCTCGAGAGCACCCGCTTGGCGTCGCCGCCTTGTCCGGATTCACTATTGTTGTAGCCCGTGCCGCGAAGGTCGAGCCGGAGGGACCCCTGGTCTTTGGGCATCGCGATCGACTGAGGTGCGCCAGCACGCTTGCGCGACATGCCCCTGACGGAAGCTACGAAGGGTCGTTAGTGGCCGGTGAAGCCAGATAGACACGCCTACTCACCCTGCTGGAAGGCCGCTCGACTGAGACCACCAAACATCCTGCTCGGCCCGGCAGCCCCAACCGAGCCAGCCTGCGCCATCCCTGAATCCCTCTCAACCGCCTGCGCCTTCTCTCCCTCGCCCTGACCGACCTCCTCCTCATCCGGGCCATACGCAATATCGACCTCTCCCGCATTCCGACATGCCGACATCCCCCCTCTCAAGAACCAAATCTTCCCGCGCCACGTCCCTTGCTCGCCCTCCTGCGCCAACCGGAACTTGTTCGCCATGCCCGCGATAATGCTCCCGGCGCCGACCGCGGTCGAATCCTGATCGACGATGACCACGTCCGACATGTCGCGCCAGGCGCCGACGGTTCGGGCCGCGTGCGCGGGAAGCATATCGAGAAGCTTGTCGAGCGTGAATGCCTGGCGCTTGAGCAGCGTCGAGGGAATCGGCAGGGAAACGGCGTGCGCGGCGTGGCCGGCCGTGAAAGCGGATGGTTGACGCAGATCGAGAATGAGCAAGTGGGCATTCGCGTCGTGCATCCGCGCGGCGAGTTCCGACGGCGCCATGGCTTCGGGCAAAGCAGCCGATCCCGCCGACAGCGGCGGCGTCGAGGTGGACGGACTACTGGAGCCCAACGAGGATTTCCGATATCCGATCCCCGTGCCGGGCGGCATCTTGAGCCGCATCCCGCTCGCGACAGGTCCAGACGGCAAGGCCGGTATCGTCTTGGCCTCGCGCGTCGACGGTGAGCCGGAATCCGCGCCATCCGCGTTCACACTCTTCGACAGCCCGCTCGGACCCGACCGTGAGCCACGTCTCCGGGCGGCCAAGGCCGCGGCCAACGCATCCTTGCCGGCCTCCAACCCTACTGTCGGCGGCGATTTGCCCGCGTGCGACGAAGCCGTCGACGGCGGCGAGCCCGTATTCGGCGTCGCATGCGGTATCGCCAAGAACGGATCCGACATGATCCCTACACCAGGCGTACCGGGATGCATCCCCGACGGCTGTCGTGCATTCCCGCCAAGCGTCAGCTGCGCAAACGGTCCGCCGAGGTGCGGCGAATGACTGCGCGGCGCGGTGGAACCTAGAGCGAAACTCGAGCCGGAGGATGGCTGCGGCAAAGCGAGATGGAAACCGGGGAAGCCTCCTGCGGACGTACCGGCTGCTGAGCCGGCCGATGCAAACTCGTTGGCGAAAAACGGCGAAATGGCGTCTCCTCCAGGTCGCTCCACACTCGGCGTCATGGCGCCGCCCGTTGCGGCGAGGTGTCGCCACGGCGACATGATCGGTGCTTGCTGCGGCGTCGACCGATGCGGGACAGGCGAGGAAAACGACGATCGAGCTTGCTGCGGCGTATCAGACGACATGTCGAACTCTGTCTCCAGACTCGGACGGCGCGAATTCGACGCCGCGCGCGACGCCTGCTCCGTCGCCTCGGTCACCGGCGTATCCGGAACACCGACCTGTGATCGGTGCTCCGTAAACGACGGTCCATGCATGCGCGGCGAGGGGATGACCGGTCCATGGTTGCCCGCGGACGGACGACGCTTATTGGTGGGCGTCTTTTGCGCACTCGGAAGCGGCGCCATGGCAGTCTGGTCGCCGCCGTGTGCGGTGGATGGGGAGTGCGGCGTGCGGTAGCCTGTATAGTCTGCCGTCATCCAGGTGTGTGGCGTGGGGCACGATCGCTGGCAGCGAGGCGACGAGGCGTGCACGCCCTGCATCAAGTCGTCCAAATCTTGCGGCCGCAGGGAGCGGGCGCACCCAATCCGCCCAAATGACGTCGGGCGCCATGACGCGGCCGCTTCCCCCCCGTCGGGTGCGCTCGAGTCGCCACCAAAGAGATCCGGGTAATCAAGCATCGACAACACACTGCCATGGCATATACAACCAGCCTCACGTTACTTGCGGCCCTTGGCCCTGCCCCTGCCCCTCCCACGCGCAGAATTCCTCCCCCTTCCGCCACCCGCGGTCCCCCTCTCCTTGGCCAACTCCCACTTCTCATTCCGCCGGCCGCGCTCCTTCTCCTTGACCTTTTTCCGCTCGGCCTTGCTCTCATACGCCCGATAATCACTCGCCACGTGGTTCTTGCTGCTCGTGTTGGTCCGCGCAGAGGGGAAACCGAGCGCGACCGTCTTCTTGGGCGCTGTCGCCGAGAGCGCCTTTTTCTGTTGTTTCCGCGACGAGGCCGGCATGAGCGGGACGGCGGCGGCGCGGGATGTACGCGCAGAGGGTTCGGCATCGGATGCGCGGCCCTCGTCGTCCTCGTCCTCGTCCTCGTCGACGCGCGTCTTGCGTTTTCTCGATATCGATGCATCGCCTCCGAGACCGAGATCGTCGTCAAAGTCGTCCGTGATCGTCACGGTCGCCTGCAACTCGGCATCCTCATACTCGACTTCCACCTGTCCCGCGCCCTCCTCGCCGGACCCGTCCTCCTCGTCCACGCCAGCCTTCTCCTTTCCCTTTCCCTTTGCCCGCGCATCATCCTCACTCGCTGAAAAAATCCCCTCATCCGCTTCCTCCTCGGGCAAATCCTCAAGGCCCATCGCCCGTCGCACCGAAATAAAATTCTCCCTCGCCCGTCTCTTCAAATCCTCCCTCGCCTAGCACGAAAGCGCCATCAGCCCCTCACCGCACACAACACAACCCGCCGCGAAAAACTCACCTGCCTCCGCTGCGCCAAATGCTCCTCATGCGCCCGCTTCTTCGCCCGCTCCCGCTTCTCCTCCACTTTCGCCTTCTTCCGCTTACTGAACCCGGTCAGGTACTCGCGCCGGGCCGCGTCGTCAAACACGACTTTCTCCACGACCGGTTCCCCCGCGCGGGATCGCTTGGCGCGACGGATGTAGGACGCGCCTTCGGTCAGAAGGGCGACGTTGGATTTGGGCGCCGGTGCCTTGGTGCGGGATGACATGGTGGGCGCGGTGCGGGTGGGGATGATGGGGTCGTCGTCGTCGAGGACCGTGGATGAGGGATCTCTCTCTCACTTGACGTCTTTGCGCGGGCGAGAGATAATTCATGGCGTCCCTTGGTCTTGTTTACTTTGTGGCCGCGTTGAAAAATGATGTATCAAGGGGCCCACTAGCGCGCAGCCACATGACGAAGCCCGCGATGGATGGCCCCCGATCGCCTGGCAGTTTGGCAGTTTGGGAATGCACCCCCATCCGATCCGGGCAGGGTCCCTTCCCGCAGAGACAGCCTTCACGCCTCGCCGTCGATCCCCACGTCTCCGCCTCCCGGACCGCCACACGCGCCGCCATGGCCTCGCTCCTAGCACCGGGCATTGTCGCCGCACGTGTGACAAGATCCGCCGCAGCAAATGCACCCTCCGCGCAATGTCGCGCCCTCTGCCAGACCGTCGCGCGCACGTCCAGGAGGAACGTTTCCGTCGAGAGCTGTCGGAAGCGGACGAGTGGGGTGAATCCCCATGGGCGGAGTATCGGGTGGAGTGGAAGCGGAGTGACAAGAGGGAGGGGAACGGGCAGCGGCGTCGTGCGGCGCTGGTATGCGTCGGAACGTAAGTCTTCCTCAGGCTCCAGGAGCGGATCGCCGCATCCGATATTGACAACCTCGTAACATTAGCCTACAGCCGGACGAGTGACTTCAAGGGAAAGACACAGCTTTGCGTGCTTCCGAGCGCACCTTCCAGGACACCCATCCCACGCCGGACACCACGGACGTTATTTCCACCACCACCCCTCGCAAGCCTCAGCAACCCATTCCCACTATACAGCAACCCGACACGCCTCATTTTTGACCTCTCACGGCGCTATAACCATGCCGCCGCAACACAACGGAGACCGAAAGAGACAGGAACGGCGGAAACGACGCAAGGGACGATGATAACCCAGGAAAGGCCCGCGTCCGAGGCCGTCGTCGTGCAGACTCGGCCAACATCGACAGTCCCGGGCAGCGCGCCGGAGAGCGAACCTGCGTCGGGCATCATCGGACGGATCACGCGGTCCATGTCCTTGGCGCCTTCCAAGCATGGCGAGGGCTCTACCAACAGCTCGATCGCCAAGCTAGTGGACTTGGCTCGGCCGGAGAAGCAGCAATTGACCACCGCGATCGGCCTCGTACGTCCTTTTCTCCTCGCTCACACCTCCAGCTGACTCCCACCCCCTTCCCCCCCGCCCCTCCACCTCGTCAGCTCTTCATCTCAAGCGGCGTGTCCATGCTCGTACCCCTCACCATCGGCAAACTGATCGACTTCTTTGCCTCACCCACGCACGAGACCTTTTTCGGGCTTTCCTTCCCCGTCGCGGCCGCAGCGCTCGCGCTGACGTTCTGCGTCGGCGCCGCGGCGAACGCCGGACGGGCGATCTTGATGCGGTTGAGTGGGCAGAGGATCATCGCGAGGGTTCGGTGGGTTCCTGCCGCGCGGCTTCGTTCGGTTGTCATAGGATGGGATGCTGACGATTATGATCAGGAATCAAGCGTATCTTTCGACGTTGAAGCAGGAACCCGAGTTTGCCGACAAGGGCGCGGGCGATATCGTTAGTCGGCTCAGCATCGATACGAGCATCGTCGGGGATTCAGTGACATCGAACCTGAGTGACGGTCTCAGGTAGGGCGGACGTTTTGAAACGGATGCAGGATCATGCTAATGTTTCGATGTCAATAGAGCCATCATCTCAGCCGTCGTCGGTGGTATGTTGAAGTTCTCCCCGTAGGACCAAAGCTGACCATTACCCGTCACGTCAGTCGCCGCCATGGTCTACATTTCCGCCAAATTGACAATGGTCATGCTCGCTGTCGTTCCACCCGTCTCCATCGGCGCCGTTATCTACGGACGGTACCTCCGCAAGCTTTCCAACCAGACACAGGAGGCACTGGGAGACATGTCCAAGGTGGGTCCCTGGTCAGCGGCGCATCCGCGTGGATGAAAACGAAGTTGACACGGCCCTCTAGACGGCCGAGGAGAAACTGAACGCGTTCAAGACCGTCGCGGCGTTCAACGCGCAGACGCTCGAGGGATCCAAGTTCTCGCACAAGGTCGACAAGGTTTTCCAGCTTGCGAAAAAGGAGGCCATCGCGTCCGGGATTTTCTTTGGAGGATCGGGCTTGACGGGTAATCTGACGATGTTGTGTCTGTTGGGATACGGTGAGTTGAATGTTCCGAGGCTCGACTTGAGTCGCCCGCTAAACCAGCAAATCCAGGCGGCCACCTTGTTTCTCGTGGCGAAATTACCGTCGGAGATCTGACAAGTTTGCTGATCTACACCGGGTGCGTATAGAGACATCTCGCACCGCTCACGGCTGACTCGTCCCCTGCAGATACGTCGGCGGCTCCGTCTCTGGCCTCACCGGGTTCTGGACAGGCCTCATGAAGGGCGTCGGGGCCGGCACCCGGGTATTCGACCTGCTCGATCGTAAATCCGCCATCCCGCTCTCCGTCGGCAAGTTCTGCCCCAAGGAGCGCAACGGCCCGATTCGACTCGAGAATGTCTCGTTTACGTATCCGAGCAGGCAGGAAGTGGGCGTCTTGAATGGCGTCAACTTGAACATTGAGGTTGGCACTTCATTGGCCATTTGGTGAGCCCGTCAGCGCGTACTACTAGTCTCCTAGTTCTGACAGGCTACTCTGCAGCGGACCAAGTGGCAGTGGGAAATCATCGATTCAGGCTTTGCTGTGTCGATTCTATGATCCGAATGAGGGACGTGTGTTGTTCGACGGCGAAGGTGGGTTGATTGCTTCAGAGTCAAACGCTTAGGTTAATCATCATGCGACCAGACATCCGCGATTTCACCGTCGAATCCTGGAGATCGCGTATCGGTGTAGTATCACAGGATCCAACGCTGTTGTAAGCCTAAACCCTTTCGACGTAGAGCATGAGCCGACTCTCCCTGTAACATCCTCGCAGTACCGGAACCGTGCACGACAACATTGCGTACGGTATTCCAAACACAACCCGCGAGGATGTCGAGGAAGCCGCTAGACAGGCGAACTGCGACTTTATTTGGCAACTCCCTCAGGGCTTCGATACGCAGAGTACGTGGCAGATTTTACTACCAGATCTCAGGCTAATCCGTTCTCGTCAATCCGAAGTCGGTAAAGCTAGTTTGTCTGGAGGACAAAAGCAGAGGAGTAGGTTCATCCAAACGCATAGACTGTAAGAAATTAATTGATCTGGTTACAGTTGCCATCGCGCGAGCGCTCGTCCGGAAACCGAGCATCTTGCTCCTCGACGAAGCCACCTCTGCGCTGGATAGCACGAGTGAGCATGCAGTCAACTCGGCCATCGATCACATCATCCATAGCCAACAAATCACCGTCATCCTCGTCGCCCATCGACTCTCTTCCATCGCTCGCGCCGAACGAGTCGTGGTCCTTGAGGCGGGCAAGATTACCGAGGAAGGAACGTATGCCGAGCTTAGTCGACGGGAAGGCGGACGATTCAAGAGTCTGATGGCGGCGCAGCTGGCGCTCGAAAAGTCCAAGCCGAATACGGCGGACCACAAACAGGTAGAGGGCGCTTCGGCCTCTCATACACCGGCAGAGGAAGCGATCATTATATAGGGGAGGAATGCGGTGCACAGGTGGCCCAGATGCTGGGCTGTGCGTGGCGGAGGGAGTGATGTACATATCATAGCGATCAACAACGCACCACTATATCCATAGCGCTCAACAGTAGTGATCGTCAAGGACATCAGTCACTGCGTCGCGCGAGCGATTGGAGGCGACATCCTGTGCGGTACATCGCCTGCACTTGGAAGTGGATGACCGTTGCTTTCAACAGGTCTCTGGACCAGATTGACAGCCGATTCGGTACGTTTCTTTCACGTGACGGATGACGTGTCAAGCGCGTCCTTGGTCTTCATCTGACGCTCGTTCCTTTGTCTCGTTGATGGCTCCTACGCTTGGATAGCACGGCTTCTGCCCTGGAGGCAGCCTACATCAACCCGGACACACGCCTACTTTGACCTTCTCGTCCGACACAATCCCCACGACTACTGATCATGGCCGCTCATTTTCAGGACGCAATCGTTCTCTTCGTACGTGACATACTCATACTCAGAGTGGTATGTCCGTAGTGACTGACGCTCTTGACCACAGGGAGATTCTCTCACCCAGGCATGGTACACAGGATCTTTGGCTCATCTCATGTCAGGTATATAGTGCAGTTTGTGTTGAACAACCCTGATGGCTTATCGTCTCTGCCGCTCAGAGGTCTATATGCGAAAGATGGATGTCTTGAACAGGGGTTTTGGTGGATACACGACAGAATGGTAAGTGTCGCGAAGCGATACGTCACGGTCACGCTCAGTTTTGCCTTGGAGCAGGTGTCTGCCCATCTTCAACAAGATTTTTGCACGAAGAGAGGCTCAAGCTGGTCTACCTCCAGTAAAGCTCGTCACCATCTGGTTCGGTTTGTCCAAAGCGCCTCGTCTACCCGCTCGGCTGCTGACATCCGGCCCCTTTCAGGTGCCAATGATGCTACTCTGCCGCCATGCACTCAGGCTCTTTCCCTGGACAAATACGTCGCAAACCTCAACCACTACATCTTTTCGCTCGTGGAACCAGCATCAGAGTACTATCAGCCGGAAGCGCGCATCGTCCTCGTCACTCCGCCACCACTTGTCCAGTCTATGCGTCTCGAACAGCCTTTACCACCTCACGTCCCGAAAGGCGAACAGGGCAAGGAACGTAACCTCGAGTATACACGCAAGTTCAAGGATGCATGTCTGGAAGTCGGCAATGCATGGGACGCCAAGACGGGGGGCAAGGTCAGAGTGCTAGACGCGTGGACGACCATTGTGGACGCTGCTGGAGGGGAACAGGACGACCTCCTTCGACCACTGTATCAAGACGGTTTGCATTTCACCGCCCAGGGCTATCGCGCCATCTTCGATGGCTTGATGAAGCTCATCATGTCCTCGTGGGAGGACTTGAATCCGGTCACGATGAAGCAGACGATTCCGAGGTACGTGGCTGGCACCAAGGAATGGGCATGGCATACGACTCCTCCGTTGCTGGCGGGGAAGGCGTGAGTGGGAGGTCTCTCGTGTGGCCGGTATGCTGATTGTTGCGTCCCCGTTTACAGCTGGGCCGACATCGACCCGAGAAATCCAGCGGCTGCGTTGAAGGACAAGGCCGCTACTCATTTGAAGGATGAATTGTAGATCACAGCTTGTTGGAGGTTTGTAGGCATTATAGATGTGGTTTCCGATAGAGATAGACACTATCGCATGGCGAGATGCCTGGGAAAAGCTGCCTCTCACAGTGACAATTTGCCGCTGCGCCTCAAGTGTACAGCCCGGAAGCTGCCGGCAATAGTGGTGTCGTATTGGGCACGCAAATACTGGAAAGAAGCGATACTGAGATACATGTCATCGTGGTACATTATACAGCCGGCTGCTGATCGAGTTCGGATTGATTCCGTGATATCGGTGCCTGCTGCGTCGTCAAGTCCGACCGAGTCTCTGCCTTCCATCTGGTCCCGATAAATGGAGAGATTAGAACATAGCACGTAGAAGCATGCCCATGAAAACGTACCGGCGACTGATTTGCGAATAGCATTTTGGACAGAGGTGGTGCATCAATTTTGGCGATCCGCATGCCGGGCAAAGATTGATGTCTGATACATAGAGACAATCAGTATCCAAGCAGCGACCGAGCCCGTCAAATGCCCGCCACGGGGAAACCCACTTGTCTTATTCTTCAAACCCTTGGTTGCACTGCGCATGCTCTTCCTCGAATGGGATGTCTTGGACTTTGGCACCGCCAAGAGAAACGGCGGGAAAAGCTCGGCCAGCAGGGACCCGAATGTCCTCGATGGTGTTTCGTACGATTCTTGTACGGTGTCTTCGGTGGCAGAGAGGGACGAGGAGGATGCGGTGAACGATGTTGGTAGACGTGTAGCGATAGATGGCAGCGCCGGAAGATGTGTGCTGATGAAGGTTGAGATCGAGCGAGAGACGCTCGTCTGTGAGGCAGTAATAGCAGTCATGGTGTCGTTGTTATTACCTAGATTCGCAGATGTAGGAGAGCACCAGCTTGAGTACGGCACGACGATATGAGACTGGGCTCGAGCGATACTCGAGGCACTGATCGACAAAATCCGGGCGGACTTGCTGCACTTGTCCTCCGTGAAGGGCGATCGGGATGTGAGTCATGAGTCATCAGCATGCAGGGAGCAGAATGGAGAATGCAGGTTGCAGTCGTTCAGAATTATTGTATCCTGAGCCAGACTCGAGAAAGACTCAACAGCAAGGAAGGGAAATCTACGCCTGAAGGAGCTGAAGACTCGCCACGTCTCAATCCCGGCTCGCGCGCTGGAGCTTCTTGAGGCAAGATGGGTGTCAAGGGACTATGGTCCCTGCTGAGCCCTGTGGCGAGGCCTATCAAGTGAGTCGACCCGAAGCTAGGTATTCTCACTCAGCATCATCAGCTCACCAACAATCGCGCCGTAGACTCGAGACTATGGAAGGCAAACGGCTGGCAATTGATAGTTCTATTTGGCTTTACCAGGTGCGCGAGCATGTCGCGTCTTCCGGGCGTTCGCTCACAATTGCCATGTCTGTTGTTCTAGTTTCAAGCTACCATGAGAGACAAGGACGGCCGCGTTTTGGTCAACGCTCATATCTTGGGTGAGCGCTCATCCCTTCGGGGATGTCGAACGGATCTGAATGCTGAGCCGTGTCTTGTAGGTTTCCTGCGTCGTATCAATAAGCTTCTCTTCCATGGCATCAAACCCGTCTTCGTTTTTGACGGCGGCGCTCCGAATCTGAAGCGTAGCACCATCGTAAGTGTCCTGCTCCGCGAAATCGCGACGCAGCTGACACCTATGCTTCGCAGGCTGAGCGAAAACGCAAGAAAACTGGAGCGGCCGCGAGTCATGCCAAGGTCGCTGAGAAGCTCTTTGCAGCTCAGATGCGGCGCGAGGCTGTCAAGGCGGCACAAGCGTAAGGATGAGACCTCGCTTCTGCGATAACGGCTTACGTCTCGTGCCTCCCATAGTGTAAGGGATAAGCAGGTGGAGAGGGCAAATCAGCCGCCGGGCGTCGAATTCGAGTATCAGCCGGAAGAAGGGGATCTTGTTGAGGAAGGCAATGCCGCTTATCTGGACGATAGCGTAGGGCCCCAGCCAGTCCGACAATTGGAAGGCGTTCGCCGTGAAACCGGAAACGGAACTCCCCTTGTGGAGTCCCCAACACCGGTTCAACCTGAATCCTCTACGGCGCAAGAAATGAACCCCGCCATCGCCGCCGAACAACGTCGAAAAAAGTTCAAAAATCACGATCCATACCGTCTTCCTGAACTTCCGGAAGGCGCGCTGACGGCCACACGCCCGAACGCATTTACGAATGGCGGCCGGCCGGATCCGCGAATGGCAACCGAGGAAGAGCTCGTCCATTTCATAGAGGAGATGAAGCCGGAAGACTTTGACGTCACCAGTCCCGAGTTTCGCGCATTGCCGACGGAGACGCAGTACGAAATCATTGGCGACTTGCGTGTTCGCTCGAGGCAGCAATCTCATAAGCGTTTAGCCAGCATGTTGAAAGCCGCGCCGACGCCACTCGACTTTTCAAAGGCCCAGATTGCGAGTCTGTCACAGCGGAATAACCTTACGCAGCAGTTGCTGACGGTCACCGATACCATCGGGAGCTCCGGACTACACATTCCCGTACGAGTTGCCGCCGAGCGGAATCGAGAATACGTTCTCGTGCGGAATTCTGAAGCGGAAGGAGGCGGATGGGTGCTGGGGGTCCGCGATCAGGGTACGCAGGATAAGCCAATCGTCATTGAGGAGAGTCCGAAAAAGAGGCCTCGGATAAGAAATGGCGTGATGCATAGGGATGATTCGGACGACGAGGTTGAGGCCATACCCAAGTGAGTTGGCCTTCGATGCGATGATATGCAAAACTAATGGGTCTTCTGAAGGCCTTCTCCTACGGCGCCCGACCCGGAACTGCGAGCTTTGCGGCAACGTCAGATGATTGAAGCATTCACCCGACGGCATACCCCGCAAAAGGCTCGTAGAGACTTGACTTACGAAGAGCAACTTGGGGCTACAGGGAAAGCAGAAAATCAAGTTCCACTCTTCGCACCAGAGGAAGATGAGGCGGAAGAAGGCGCAAGCGAAAGGAATAGCGAAGATGAGGATATGGTAGAAGTTGTCCGAGAGACACTTCAGAATCCTTTCGACGACGAGGCTGTCGCACGCAATCTGCAAGAGCAAGAATATGCGGAACCTCCGTCCGTGGACGAACCGGATATGTCGGAACAGATGACACTGGAGGCAAGTAGGCGCGAAGCGGCCCGTCGTCGAGACGAAGAGGATCTAGCTTTGATCCGTGCACTGCGCGCGAGCAAGACGGACGCTCGTCTTCAATTCGTCGCAGGGGAAAAGGAACCGAGCATCGCCGCCACAAAATCGACAGCGAGCGTGCTGGGCGATAGTGACGAGGATGACTTTGAGGAAGTCGAAGTTCCACATATCAAGGCTCAGATTTCCGAGCAACCGAGGACAGCACCAATCCCGGCCGAGCAGGGTTATTTCGACTTGCCCTTGACAGCGGCATCTGGTACGAGCCACGATGCACCGCCCCTCGACAGTCAAGATCGCGCGTTAATTGAGGCGGCGATACGGAAAGATTTGACAACACAGAACGAACAGAGCGAGAAACGAGAACCGCCGGCTCGCATCGCGGAGACCGATGACACTCCCAAGAAACCAGTTGAGGCGAAGGGCGAAGATTCTGTCAGAGATTATCAGCCTACCCCCATTGGGGCTTACGTTCCGTCCTCATCGAAGGTGAATTCTAAAGCTTCTGGGCAACCTCTACAGAAGACGTCAGAATCGCCATCCACCGCCGCCGAGATTGACATAGAATCTCCGTCAGTCGTACCCGAGGCTCTCGCTCGCCCAGAACAGTCCCGCATATCCCCAAAACCGTCTTTACCCAGCTATGTCGGCAAGACAGGTCGCGCTGATGAAGCGGCGCGAGAGGTTCTCGATAGACTTCAACCTATGAGCGCGATAGATCAGCACATACAGAAACAGCCACAAATCAGCATGAATGGCCTCCTTGACGATCAAGCTGACGCTTCTGCAATCGTACCGACGATCACTCGCTCAGCAACACCAGCCAGCATACAGTCTCCGATCCGTCGGGAGTCCCCTCGACGGGGGTCGCCTACCCGGGAACCGCCTCGTTCAGAGTCACCTTTAAGAGAAATGAAGGAAAGCGGAAATAACAATTTCAGCGATTCGGAAGACGATGAAGTGGACGACAGTCGATCTCTGGAATGGTCACTATCGCCCGAGCCGGAACCAAGACAGACGCAGACAGACACTTTCCCAGCACCGCCGCCCGGACTGGAGGAAGACGAAGGTGGTATCGATATGAATGCCGAGGGTGATGACTATGCGAGGTTCTTGGCATCCATTAAACACAGAAATCTGGAGCAAGTCCGCCAGGAAATCGACAACGAGATCAGAAACCTCAATCAGCAGAACAAGGTAGCGATGAGGGATTCCGAAGAGATTACGCATCAAATGGTTGCTCAAATCCAGGTAAGGAGATATCGCAAAAGGCGAATCTCCACGCTGACTATCCCTTAGCTTTTGTTACGGCTTTTTGGAATACCATACATCACCGCACCTATGGAAGCCGAAGCTCAATGCGCCGAGCTCGCTCGACTGAACCTAGTCGATGGTGTCATCACTGATGACAATGACGTGTTCCTCTTCGGTGCATCGCAGTGTTTCAAGAATCTTTTCAACGATGCCAAATATGTTGAATGCTTTATCGCTGCCGATCTTTCTAGGGAGATGAGCCTGACACGAGAACGACTCATCAGCCTTGCCTATCTGCTTGGAAGCGATTATACCGAAGGACTTCCCGGCATCGGACCTGTGGCCGGAATGGAAATCATGGCACAATTTCCTGGACCTCATGGCTTGCAGAACTTCAAGGCCTGGTGGACGGACGTTCAGCAGGGGAAGGACGATGTCGAAAATGAAACCAAGTGGCAGAGGAGCTTCGTAGGTTGGCATGCAATCGAGTCGTTTGACCTCTAACATCTCGAGTTTATAGAAAAAGAAATTCAGTGACAGCATATATCTACCGAGTGACTGGCCGAATCCAGCTGTGGTGCGTCTTTCAAAGCTAGAAGTGAATTATGCCAACGAAAGAACCTGTTTGCAGCGTGAAGCGTACAACCTACCTACAGTCGATTCCTCCGATGAGCCGTTCCATTGGGGCTTTCCAGATCTGATTGGTCTCCGAGGGTAAGTCGAAATGGGTTCGGATTATCTAAAGCCCTTTGACACTGAAGTCGGATCATGGTAGATTCTTGCAAGCGGAGCTATCTTGGTCGGTCTCCAAGGTTGACGACGAATTAACTCCCATCATCCAACGTCTAGCACGTCGGGGCCAGGTGCGTGTCTTTTTGGAAACATACCGAGCGTTGCTGACCAATTCGTCAGGCGGGTACGGCGAATCGTCAAACCATTCTCGACCCATTCTTCGATTCGTCTTTGGGACAAGGGCAATTTGCTCCTAGGATGCGAACGAAGCATCCATCCAAGCGTCTCCAGGCCGTCATCAAGGCTTATCGAGAGGCAGAAGCTCGTGCGAACGGAGAAGCGATTCCCAAGGGGTTCGGTGAAATGCTCGCGGACTTGAACGAGCCGGAGCCTCCTCTGAAGAGCATTGCAGAACTCAATGGCGGCGAGGCGGAAGCCATGAACGACGGAGCTTCCAAGGGCGCTCGTGCCAAACAAGGCACCAAACGTAAAGGAAAAGCGAATAACGAAGACGACAGACCAGCACCGGCCAAACGCGCACCAAGAAAGCGAAGGACAGTGGATTCGGTGAATAGCGAAGGCACCAGTGCTGTCACTGCAGCCGATGATTCGACGCCAAGTGTCTCTCGTCGAAGTTCCGCAGTTCGCAAACGCGGAACCGGGCGCGGTAGAGGCAGTAAGCGGGGTCGAAGCGGAAGCAGGGCAAGCTCGATAGTAACGACGACTACGATGGCCAATGATCACGACCTCGACGACTTTGACGATGACTGGGGACGATCGATTGACGAAGCAATCACGAAAGAGATGCTGGAGACACCAGCAGGCACGACTGGTACGGGTACAGATAAGGAGAATAGTCTTCCGGCGGCAAAGATCCCTAGGCCACGGCCGAGGAAGAAGCAAAAAATTGTAGCCGAAGAAGGATAGTCGTACCTATTCCACAATTATTGCATTGGATAATTCATGCATGAATCATCCCGTCGTACGCTTTACAAGCTGAACATCTACTCGTCGTCCTCATAGACTTCCGGGTTAGCCTATAATCGAGATGAGCAGGGTATTCGACTTCATGCTTCGCTTCGACTTGCCTTGGGCGTCTGCTCAGATCCACCAAGTTCCTGGCTGAGGCCTCCGTACGGGTACGATCGCTTGGCGACCGGTCGTTCCGGAAGCGTGACGTAGATAAAGTATCCGAAGCCGGCGATGGCACTGAAGGCAACGATCATCTGCCCTAGAGCGTGAGCATTCCGCTGGACCATACGGATGATGCATTGCACGTACCTGGGTGAGAGCCCAGCCTGCCGGTGTAGCGTGAACATCGGGCGACCACATGGACAATGCATCTTCCTGCTCATGCAGCTGTATGATACGGACGAATTAGCCTGATTACTCTTGCCGCTGTCCGAGAAGGAACTGACCGTCTCGTTAAAGTTCTTTCGTTCTTGCTGGTCCCACCAACCCTTGGGAACTCGCTTTTGGATAGAAACGTATGGTAGTTCGGGGTAACCGTCCACTAATGGAAGCATCGCGCAAAGACTCTCCTGTGAGCGAAAGGGGACGACGTCGCAAGGGCTCTAAGCAAGAAGGACTCACACTGAGGATCAGCCTCGGTGCCCGGCTTCAAGCTCCGCTCCACCAGGTCCTGCGGTTGCGTTGCCGTCACTTCCGCCCATCGTCGTGACGTCGCGGTCAGGGTCCTGCTGGCCTGGATCGGGTTGGCGCGGATTGTTCGCGCGGACGCTCGCGCGGTCTGTGTTGCGACCCGGGAAAGCATGGTTGGATGTGTCTGAACTGCGAGAGAATGGCCTTGACGTATTGACAGAGACAAGATAGCGGTGATGCACTCGGGATATGAGCCAGGCCAATCGTGCGCACGCCAAACCGGTCAGGTTTCGGTTCCGGGAAGGAGAAGCACATCATTACGTAACCATATTGTCCAGAAGTCACGTGTCGGCCTCGGATTTCGTCTCATCGTCGCCGTTTAGCTAGCTGTTTAGCTGTTCATATGGCTGCAATCAGTTGGCAAGTCTATTACGCCGCTCCATCGCCCCTCGAAAGCATCACGATTGCCCCAACAACTCTCTCAAGATGCATCTGATGTTCACTCTCGACCCGCAGGGAAACAGGTGCGAATCTTCCGGGTTCTCTGCGTGTCTTGCATTGTGCTAATCCTGTGTCTTCTGTCAGGATCTACACTCTGAAGGTGATTGTCGATTCTCACAGACGCCGAACGGCTCGGAATCAGCAGGGGCTAACGAACTTGTCATCCTTTCCAGAAAATGACCAAGGACGGCAAGGTCGCCAAGTCTGCTCATCCCGCGCGATTCTCTCCGGATGACAAGTTCTCTAGGCATCGAGTCACGATCAAGAAGCGGTGCGTGGTCTTGCGAGCACTGACGACAACAGCCGCTGATGACATGTATAGATTCGGTATCCTTCCCACTCAACTTCCCTCCAAGCCTTTGTAGAGGAAATTGCGACTCTGGTTCTATCGCCGTCAGATAACGCAGAATGCGGGGCGGTCGCATGATTCGACGTTGCCAGAACCAAGTGCTGGTGAAGGCCTCTATCAGCGGACAATCATGCACCACTGGGGATGACGCACATAGCAAAATCATGTATGTTGCTATCTGCAAGCTAGAGATGTCCATGGATCTTGTGGAACGTGTGCCGCTTGCGCGGTTGTATACCATCAATATGCTACATCAATGGTCGTTCTCTCGAGTTCTCGGCCTAATCCGTCAGAACGTTGAATGGTATATCGTTCGCCGGCACTTTTGCAATTTATGGTTTGCCTATATACTGCTCTGTCTGGCAGATCAATTACAGGCTGCTTTGCGATTTTCCGTCGCCCGCAACAGCACTCGGCTCCGGTGTACCCTGCCTTGTGCCGGCCGCACTCGTATTCGTGCTCTGCGGTCCAAAGCTTGAAGGCGGTGGCACATCGCCTTGATCGCCACCTTCAACAAAGGACGTGATGTATGCGCTAACGTCGGAAGAATTGCGTTTCAGCTCTATAACAAGGGTGCGTCAGAACCAACTCACGCCAGGAAGTGTCGCCAATTCGCTTTGGACGGCACGAAGTGACCTGGGTGAAGCGATGATACCCTGCATTAGCAGTGCCTGACGAAACAAAATCTTGATATGCGCAACAAGCACTTACTGCCTTCATGGATTTCTATGCGGTAATCTTCACACCGTCGGATCAGTGTCCGACTGCGCTCCTCCGTGACTATTGTATCGTTCTTGCCGATAATATGCAGTGTAGGCGTCGTGATGGGATAAAAGTTTGCAAGAGCGGGATCTGCGGCTTCAAAGCCGCCACAACAGATTGCAACTATGACCGAGAACGGTTCAGGGGTATCAGAATGGTAGGTGGACAGGAGTCGCGACTTGATAGCATACACTTGAAGGGTTTCAGTTTCTGATGAGAAGGAAATTTGGGATGGAATGGCGGCTTTTCCATCTATCGTAAGCAGGAGCGATGTAGCGTCAGAACCTGGGATATTGTTCGCGTACGCAAAGTTCTTACCAGAGCGGCGAGCAAGGCAGCCATGCACGCTCCCTGTGAAAATCCGAAAACTCCCTAATATGTCGTAAGGGTATTTAGCCGGAGCAACACAGCGCCCTTGAGGATCTCGAGCTTACGTCGAACGGCTCGTCCTGCTTGGTCAGGAAGTCGTGAAGGTACGTTATCGTTTCGTCCATCACTGAACAAGCATGATTAGCAAATATGACCTCTCTCGGTTCGACCCACTGTGGTCGTACTTACTGTTGTATGTTGTCTTGACCTGGTTCGGGTCACTATGGTCATGGCTTGCGGTGAACCATGCGCTAACGGCGGAAATGACAGTCATTCAGCATGTGGAAATATTTGCCCTCAAGACTGAACATACCGAGGAGTCGTCTCTGGTGTCCTCTGCTCTTGGTCCATCGTAGATTCCGAGTCGAAATCCGCCAGGGTGGCGGTCCCGTTACCGAAGTCGACCTTGTCAAGGATATGTGGAGGGTCGAGAAAGACTACAGGGGAAAGTTCCAGCGCGCTCTTTATACAAGACGGTGTTTTTCACATACCCCATTCTACCTGCTTGGACGTTTTTCGGACCGATCCCATCTGTGAGGAAGATTGTCAATGGGTCGTCCTCAACAATCCCGACATCATTTCCCTTACCTTCCGGCTGAGAATCGCCGCATTTTGTGTGTAGCCTGGCAGCGCCAAGACGCGGACCAGGGCTTTCTTGGTAGGAGTCGCAGCCATACTCGAAATCGGTTTAGATGTAGGGCGATAGCCTTGAAAGGTTACGTTCAGTCTTCAAGGATGCGATCCAGGACTGTTTCACGAAACGCCGACAACCGGAATGTAGCCGTCTGGGTGATCGGCGCCCGCGGCTTGACGCTTGAGCAATCACGTGGCCCAATATTTCTGGTGTTGACTTTGTTGAATGGCTCTTCTTGTCTCGTGTCTTCACCCTGCAGTCGGATTCGTAACAGCTCCCTGAAAGCCATCCCTGCCTGAAAGCTAGCCCATCCGGAACCTTGCTCGCCGCCATGTCTACCCGACCTCAAAAATCTGGCGCGGCCGAAGGAGGAAACAAGAAGCACCGTCAAACACCCTACAACAAGAATGCGAAAGGCAAAGCCGGTGGAAGCGGTGCTCATCCCAAAAACACCAATTCAGGTGGGGTTCCTGGAGTCTCCAAGATCAAGAGTCAGATCCGCCAAACGACACGTCTATTGAGCAAAGTGAGGTTTCTCAATTTCCGCTTCTCTGGAATGCCAGTCTGACAGCGAGTTCCCCTTTCCCTCAAGGAAAACCTCGAACCAGCATTGCGCGTGCAGACTGAAAGAAGATTGACATCGCTGCAGGCAGACCTGGCAAAAGCGGAGCATAGGACAGTCGAGAGGAAGAATGGCGAGAGATATCACATGGTACGTCAGGCCTTCTTGCAGATCGCCTTCATTAAACCGAACTCATTCACCTTTATTTAGGTCAAGTTCTTCGGTGAGGCGCATGGAAGCTCGGGAAGTCGACCTTTACTGAATATGTTGACGCCTCATTCTAGAAAGGAAGAAGATTCTGCGTATTATCAAGCGCATTCAAAGGCAAATAAAGGAGCTGGAAGCGACGGATGCAGGAAAGGGCAAGGAGAAGTTGCAGGAAAATTCAGTCGATTCTACTCGTGAAGAATTGGAGAAGGAGCTGGAAGATGCTCGTGTCATGCTAAATTACGTGATTCATTACCCGTGAGTCTCGAAAGGACTTGACTATCCGCATGACTTTACAGAAGGCTGACCAGTTTATGTTACTTTTTCTCGACAGGAACACACTCAAGTACGTCAGTTTGTTCCCGGTAACCTCGGCGAATGGCAAGTCGAAAGCGGACGACGAAACAGAAGAACAGCAAGGGAAACTAGTGCTTCCGCCACTTCTCTCGCAATCAGCCATCGATGCCTTATCCGCAGCAGCCTCTCAACAACCTTCCAGCAAGAAGCAGAAACAAAAGTCTGGAAATACAAAGGTGGACAAGAGGAGACTGGATATGCTCCTCAAAATCCGTGACATGATGCGCGATTTGGCGACAGGCAAAGTCACAGGCGACGTTGCCGTTAGCTTGCAGCCAGAGAACGAAAAAGAGGACGACAGACGGAAAAAGATATCCTTTGACGACGTACTGGGCATCAAGAGTGCGTCCGCCGACATAGCGGCCAACCCAGCAGAGGCGAGCAAGACGGATGTCGAGCAGACAGAAAAGGAGGAAGATGATTTCTTCGAGTAGCTTAACTGTACGATATCTCATGGTCCAACCAACATATCCTGTGACATCCACTTGCGCAGCAATGGTGCAACTAGATTGAGGAGCAGTCTTTCGGCACGTAGCGTGTCTCTTCACGATCAACCGCTGGCTCTTCAGACCATCATCCTCCGCTTCGCAACAATGCGCTCCAGCCGCTATGGATGGATCCCAGTCCAGGATACCAGAACAGCTTGAGATGTCAACTCTCGTCAGTCTTTCCGTATTCCAGATCATCTTGTCGGATCTCCCAGCAAAGACTCTTCCAACCCATTCTCTGCGGCTGTGCAGTCAGTCTGCGAATCCGTAGATCGATGGAGCAGTGCCTACGATATTGAAGTTTACCCTCCAGCAGTCCGGCTCATTTTACCGGCTTACCCAGGTCGCTCGGTCGATCCGACCAGGTCCGGCTGGTCACGTGCCTTCGGGACATGACACGTCATGTGAAACAAGATTTTCGATCGCTCCGAATCGCTTGAAACTCGGGAAGGGCGTCCGGGAAGAAGCGTGATCATCAACAGCCGGCAGCCAATCACAAGCCGCAAGTGGCTTTGCATCCTCAGTTGGCGGAGAGAGCCGCCCAGAGATTCAGAGATTATGAATATTGCGGAGGCATTATTTCGAGCTACTTTTTGGACGATGGAGATAAGAAGTGCTGCCGATGTGCGGGGAAAGAGCTGGGCAAGACAATCAAGGCATCTCGCCTGCATGTCTGAGCGCTGTAGCGGATAGCGGTCGGCAGAAAATCACCGGCGGGATCGTAGTGGCGATCGAGCTGATAAGAAATTGTTGCTATGATTGGCTCTCCCCGTACTTTGAATGGTGACCCACAGTAGATTTTGCAATGGAGGTATCGGACTTGCGTCTAGCTTGGCGAGCGGGCGAGCGGAATGTATCGTCGTCGAAGCTCCGTCATTATTTTACTCTATGCATGCGTCGTAGCTATTCAACAGATCTCTGTCGCCACTTGCGTCTTCATACCTCTCAACTCCCAGGAACCTCATACAGTAACCACTCCTGCTCATTGGGAAGACGTCGACCTCGCCACCGTTCCTCATATACTGTCAGAAGATCGCATTTGATTTGAGTGGGTCAACAGCATGGTCAACATCACGTATGTGCCTCACAGGCCCAACCCAGTGTTTCGTGGCTAATGCGGCTCATGTCTGTAGGTATGGAGTGGTGACGAGTGGGACGGACATCAACGATGCCACCATCAATCCCGCCGGAACCGATATGATTGTCGCCCAGGATGATGGCACATTAGCATGTGCGTACATCATGAATCACAACCTTCGTGATCACTGACGATGATCTCGAATTCAGCCTTCGATGCCGGAGATATCGCTTGGATTCTGACGTGTACGGCTCTGGTGTGGCTCATGATGTACGTCTCCAAGGTCATCCTCCCACTGTCACGCATGTTGACCCGCTGTTCACCTAGTCCTGGTCTTGGGTACCTCTATTCGGGTCTCGTGCGGCGGAAAAACGCCTTGTCGCTGTTGTTTCTCACGATCGTGGCGCTAGCTATCACAAGTTTCCAATGGTGGTTCTGGTGAGTCTCTGTGATCCGTCGCGTCGATCCCAGGCTAACAAACAATCATCGTCCAGGGGATACTCGCTCGTCTTCTCGGAAACTGGTGGATCCTTCTGGGGCAACTTACGAAACTTCTGCTTTATGGGCGTTCTTGGTCGACCGATACCTGAAGCCAACAACAAGCTGCCCGAGATCGTTTTCGCCACCTACGAGTTGATGTTCGCGTGCCTAGTCCCGGCCATTGTCCTCGGTGCCGCCGCTGAGCGAAGTCGAGTTCTGCCCGCCATGGTCTTCATCTTTTGCTGGACCACGTTGGTATACGACCCGCTTGCTCATTGGATCTGGTCTTCGAACGGTTGGGCGTTCAAGTGGGGCGTTTTGGATTATGCGGGAGGAGTTCCTGTTGAGATTGCATCTGGTATTGGAGGTCTCGCCTACTCGTAAGCCTTGTTGTGCCCGGATCTCCTTGACTATTTACTCATGCGTTACCATCCGCAGCTACTTCATCGGCAAGCGAAGAGGCTACGGTACCGAGCGAATCCTCTACAAGCCGCACAATGTTGGGCATGTTATCCTGGGAACGATTTTGCTCGCTGTGGGATGGTTGGGCTTCAAGTGCGTGCCACCATGTGAACCTGTTGACATCAGCTGATATGACTTGTCTCGCAGTGGAGGATCCACCTTTGCCGCCAATCTTCGAGCCGCAATGGCAGTATTCAACACAAACTTGGCCGGCAGCATTGCTGGCATTGTCTGGATGATTATGGATTTCCGACTCGAGCGCAAATGGTCGGTTGTCGGTTTCTGCACCGGAATGATTACGGGCTTGGTAGCAATCACGCCTGCTGCTGGAAACGTCGGAACCCCTGCTGCTGCTCTGATTGGAGTTGTATCTGGTGCTCTATCCAACTTGGCAACTCGTCTGAAGGTCTCCATGCGAGTTGACGATCCGTAAGTTCCTTTCGATAGCTGCGTTTGACTCACGCTTACTGACATCACTTTCCAGTATGGATATTTTCGCGGTCCACGCCCTTGCCGGTATCGTTGGCACCTTTATGACCGGAATGTAAGTAGCACACTGTGCCGAAGATCCTTTTACTCACTTCCTGTCTTGGTTAACAGTTTCGCTCAAGCCTCTGTCATCAACAACGACGGGTACACTATTGCACCTGGAGGCTGGCTGTAAGTTCTCCGCTACCCGCGAGACAATAGGGACTGATGCCATCGCTCCCTCAGTGACGGTAATTGGGTACAGCTGGGCAAGCAAGTCGCCTGGATCGCGGTCGGTATCTCATGGACATTCGTTGTCACGTATGCTATCATGTTTGTCATCAATCTGGTGCCGGGCTTGCATTTCCGTGCTAGCGAGGAGGCCGAAGTGGTTGGTATGGATGTAAGTTTGCTTGCGGCTATTGTCAGTTTATCGTGATCACTGACGCATTATTCGACTAACAGGAAGTTGAACACGACGAATACGTTGCCGACTACGCCTGGGTTCAACGAGACTTGGAGGGGAACGCTCCTGAACGAACCGCGACCGACCCGCGAGAGTTTGTGTCGGAAAAGCATCCAGCAGTTGGTGCAACGGCCGAGATCAGATCGGTTGGTCAGCCGACTACCGAGTCTCACAGCCTCGCCAGCGCACTCCGTGGAGACGTGGGCATCCGCCATCACCAGTCGTCTCTGAACGGTCATGTTGCAGAGAAGGAGATGATGAGAGGACGTGGCGAAGGCGGCGTGACTGCGGAGACAGTGCCCGTGCAGGAACTCCAGAGAGTGGAAAGCGGCAGACAAGAGCGTATACGTGGCGATGACTTTAAACGAGTTGAAGGACGTGGGCGAGGCGAGGGTGGTGTCTCGGACAGGGATCATGCGGTGTAATTCGTCGGGAACAGCGAATCAAAAAGAGCTTTCTTCAAAGCGCTCAACATCATTGTACGTCGACCATAGGACGAAAGCTAGAGACGCATAATTGTACTTGCTCAAGGCATGCTGCCTTGAAATTTTCTGTGTATGATATGGTGTACAACTATTGATACCCATGACAGGCTCTACTGTTCGAGCTTCTCCAGTCCAGCCAAAAACGTCTTGTACTCATCCGCCTTTTCTGCCTTTGCCTGACTTGGGGCAGGGGTACCTAATACGCCTGAAAGTTTGCTCATGAGTCCACCACCCGCCATTGCCGGATTGTAAGTTGTCGGCGGAGCACCGGCCGATACGGGAGCACCGTGGGTAGCCTCTTGGATGCCATGATGGTCTTGACCTGCCCGTGTCGTTGCACTCATTACAGTTTCAGTCCCGTCAGGGACTGAAGGTGCAGCCGTAATGACTGTCGACCCGGCCGTGAGTTTCTTCTTCTTGGCGACACGCGGCACAAAGACGGCAGCTTCCTTGCGCAGATCCCGTAACTGCGGAGCCGCAGAGATCTCAGCGCTCGCTGGAGGCGGCGCTGTTCCAGTCCCCTTGTCAGCGGAACTTCCCTGGGCATCTCGGGGCGCTTCTTCTCGCTGCGCCTGCCGATGAGACTGGAATGTTTGGTGTGGCGTATCGGATAAAGGATCATTGACAACACCCAACGGCCGCGGTGGGAGATTTGCTGAAGCCGAAGGGGGTCGGAAGGTTTTCGATGGTCCGGGCAGGGGTCGCAATTGATTTCCCGGGTTTCCAGGAAAGAAACCTCGAGGTGGCGGGGGTATGAAACCGTTGCCGCCATATGGCATTGGCGGGAACTGCGCCTGTCCAGCCGCCGACTGTGGCGTAAACTGGCTTTGGAAGCCCACCGGAAACGGCGGTGGCATAGCTGGTGGCATATGTGGCGGATAACCCGGATTCTGCGGCATACCGAAAGGCGGCATCGGCTGCGGCGGGACTTTATCGACGGCGGCAGGATACAGTCTTGCTTCTGGTGGCGGAGTTCCCTCTGGCATGACTATACTGTCGTCCGAGTCTGAATCCTCGCCTCCTGGGTTCTCCGCTCCCGGAGCGGGACCCTCGGGCATCGCAATGTCGTCATCTAGATGCAAGATTGTTAGAGGGGTGCACAGGCCGGAAGGTAACAACCCTTACCTGAGTCCTCCTCTGATGATGTCTCTTCGTCATCAAGTTCTGGTCCCTCAGACGCTAAGTCGAACGAGCTTGAGTCCCGGCATACCAAATTATCAACAGCACTCACGCTTCTCCATATATGGCATTCCAGGAGGCGGCGCACCAAACGGATTGAACACCGGATCGTAATAGACACTCTTTGTCGGGTCCCTCAGCCTGCCATGCTTATCGTACGCAGGTCCATCTCCCGCCGAACTCGATGATGCATTCGCGGCCTTCCTTGCCTGCTCGCGAGCTTCTTCGTGGGCATACACGAACTTCCGGTGTTCCGGGTGGGCTGCGACGTATTCTTCCTTTGCCTTTTTAATTCTTGTGACTTCCTCACGTAGCTCGGCAAGACGGGCTTGTCCATTCTTGTCCAGCGACTTTGCCTGATCTGCGAGATGAGATGCCTAATGAGCTCACACAAAGATGTCTGGGCTCTTCCTTTGCCTTACCCGCCGCTGCTAGTTTCCTCACTTCAGCCTCGAGCGGTCCGATGTCCTTCTTCAGGGTAGCCACTTCTCTGGCTTTCGTTCTTGTTTCCTTGTTCTGTCGTGACAAGAGCGATGTTGAGCCTGGTGAAAAGACAGCTTCTTGAGACGCCTCACCTTTTTTAGCTCTTTTGCACGTTGAGCCTTCCCTAAGAGAGACGTATGTTTCCTCAGCAAATGGCAACGCTCTGCATCACCGACCACTTACTGTACGCGTCCATGGGGTTGGACGACTTTCCTTTTGCCATCTTGTGGGAACTATAGGGGGAAGGTGTGCTTTTGGGAGCAGTGTATGTCCTGGAGAGAGCGCTCGGGGAAGATGCAGTGGACGTAGTTGCAGTTAGACGTTGGATGGCTGTTTGCGCCGGGGAGAACGAGAAACCCGCCTGCTCGATCGCTTGCCCTCATTCCGCTCGATTCGTCATGCCGCGATCCTTCCTAGACTATACCTGTCGTTGACGACTGGACAGACCCCTCTCTCCTCCCTATATCTGATAGATCACGCTTTCACCTCGTCGAGATGTCCCGCAACGTCCCCAACGGAATCATTCGTAACCTCCTATCCTCACGGACGGCAAACCTTTCCGTGCGATTCGCATCGACACGATACCGACAATCGCCTACGTCCGCCTTACCAAACTTCCCGTTCCCGCCTCAGGCCATCCACACATCAGCTCGTCTCCAGGCAGGCAGCGGCGGCTTGACCAACCTATTCGACGCCGATGACCAAGGGGCACGACCGAGAATCCAAGTAAGCAAGCTCAACGATGAAGGGTTTCACCTCTCCGACGGTCTCGTCATTCCGGGCGGAGTCGTCTTTGTCGAGAATCGAGCATTCTTGTGGGATGTTGATCCTGTCGGCGTTGATGAGCTGAGCGGTAGAGGAAAATGGAAGGAGGAAGGATGGACGAAGGAGAGATTCGCGATTTTCGAAATGGTGGTCCCGCGACCAGGTGAGCGACATCGCTGGGCTTGGGGCTTATCAGGAGGCTCAATCTTCTGCCCCCGCCCCTTGATAGAAATTTTGATTCTCGGGACTGGAAAGTCGGCACTGCCTCCCCCTCCCGAGCTTCGGGAATACATCTCGCGACTGGGCATATCGCTAGACATTATGGATACCGTAAGCCCTCCCGATCCCTGCCCCACAGCATGGCGTTTAACGTCTTTTCTTTAGCGAAATGCGTGTTCGACGTTTAACCTGTTGGCGGAGGAGGGAAGAACAGTAGCGGCCGCGCTCATGCCACTTAAGAAGGTAGATCCGCGAACGGGCAACAGTCGGTAGTACAAAGGAGGTGCTGTCAGTATCATCGATGGCGAACCAGGCTTTGTGAATCATCCGAAGTTTATCCAAGTGATTTCTATCGCTGTGTGGCAGCCCATTATTCTACTCATGTTTACAACGTTTGGGATTACAATACTCCCTGCGAGTAGTATTGGAACTGAGAAAAATTCGGGCATCAGGCAAACAATTTCGGTGACAGTCAGATGGGCAGGCAGCTTACTGAGTCGTACAACCGCGTCCAACTCGATCCAATGGAAGACACGATGAGTCTTTCCAGGTAGGCATCCACTGCGGCCTGAGTCAAGCCTAGTTGGAAACGATCGCGTAAATGCTGCGAGGTTTGCTCTCCAAACAAGGCAAAGCAGTCGAGCTTCGAATCTGCAAATTGCGTACGAATTGAGCGATGCCAGTAGTCAGTCTCGACCTCCCACCCACCTTTCTGCATCAGCTCGACAATCGCTGCAAAAAGATCGGAGAAACTAAAATTAGAGGAGAACACAGTATTTGACCCGAAGCGATGCGTACTGAGGATGCTGTCAGAATGTTTACGAGCCGCTTCAAAGCCTTCCTTGAAGAGCTGCTTGAATCGGGCAAAGCCGGGGGAATCCAGTCCACCCATGATCTCGATATATTCCTGTCGGCGACGAAAAAATCAGGGTCAAGATTGTCTCCAGTGCGCATTCTTCCCCCTACCATCGGCAGCTTGAATGGAGCAGCCTCGAAGCCCATGTTGCCGGGCGAATTACTCAGCATGAAGCCAAAATCGATATGAATGAGGTGTCCATCGCGGTCGACAAGGATATTGCCGTTGTGCCTATCCTTTATTTGTAAGAGATATGTAACGACACTGTATCCTGCCAGTGACTTGATAAAGTTTCGTTGCGCGCGGGCAAAGCGACCTGAATGCTGCTCGCCATATGTCTGGGAAGAGGGACATCAGCACGTGATCCGTCGTCCAACACATTCTACATACGTGTATGTAATGATCAAGCAACGTCACATTGCCCAGATTGCCCTCGGTTATTCTCCTCGCGTACTCGGATTTCTTAATCGAATGTACGGACACGGCATCCGTTATGGTTTCCACCAAGCCGGAACTATCCCCAGTGATAAGTATCTTGAAGCTGTGGAAGGAGATAGCAAATTTGGTCACGCAAACTCTATAACATGCGCTTCTGACTCACAATCGTACCCAGCAATCAACCTTTTCCTCCTTCCAAATCTGCCCAAAGCGCTCAATCAGCTGCGTAGCCAGTTGCTCCTGACGGAGATCTGCCCCGGTTTTGACGATGACAGATAGGACGTCCCAAGCTGCAAGATGTCCCCAAGGCGATGCGGCCCGGATCCGGCTCTTTTTTGCTGACCAAGATTCCTTGAAGACGACAGCTGTGAAATGACAAACCCTGATCAGCACCATTACAGAGTCATCGATGGGCAAACGGACCTGAAGGATCAGCCTTGTTCAGTTCGCGCCTGATGATGCTTTCATCCTCTGCTGTTTTCCCATCGCTGGCACTGGGCTGCACAGTGTACCCTTCTGGTTGCGCCGTCATCCTCGTGACGCGCTCCTCTTCCAAGCTCATCATTTCGGCCATGATTCGATCTCGGATAGCTGTGGCTTCTGCCACTGCTAGCCTCAGCTTCCCCGCACCAGTATGTGCAGGCTGTACGGGTGTAGGTTCTCCTTGCGCCAGTGAACCTGCGTTGGCAGTCACGGCTAAACCCCCACCTGTGATCCAGCCCAAGGCTCCTCCTGCGCTGGCAGACTCTGGAGCATTTGTAGCGCGAGTTTGCATCATGGATGCATTCAATTGCGCAAGCATGACTGCCGCCGTCCGCATTCTTTCCGAATAATCCTCCAGAGTGATGACTGGTCGAGGGGGCTGTCCGTCAAGGGGGAACGAGTCGGGCTTTGGCGAACCGGCTTTAGCAGGCTGCGACGGCTCCTGAATTTCTGGAGACGGAAGTGGAGATATGCCTGTTTCCAGTTGTGGTAAAGGGCTGGATAATGCTGAAAGAGGGTTCGACGCGACCAAGCCCGGTGTTGTGTTGCCCTTTGACCAAGTGACAGCATCCGAAAGCTTGTTTTGTGGACCCAGCGGCAGCGGTACCGCAAGTTCTGGTGGCTGAGAATGTATTGAAAAGTTGGATCCGAATAATTGTTCGACCAGGTCGACTTCCTCGATGTCCGTCGAAGGCTTACTCGTGAGCTCGTTTGTCGATATTTGTTTCTGTGAATTCGCCGACGGCTTCCTCCGCGGCTGATTCGGAAATGGCGTTGGCGGAGCCCATCCCAAGCCATCAAACTTGCTCGATGCATTGACTGATTGCACCGGCTCGATGGTTTCGATTCCCTGTCGCTTCCGCTTCTTCAGTTCCTCCTGAACCACAATTTTCTTCAAAAGGTCGCGATTCTGTCTCTGTCCTGGATCAAAGTCCAGATCGTTCTCCAAAATTTCCACGTGAACGAGGTAGGGCGCCCTTTCTGCCGAGTTGAGCACGACACTGTCTCCCGGCGATATTCTTACGACGCGATGATGCGCACGTGCCTTCTGCCTGGGATGTTTGTCCGGTCGCGTAGCCAATGAGAGTCCTCCCGGCGTCTCCCCTCCTTCCTCGTGACTGTGATCCGCTGCACACCACATCGGCATGCAGACTTCTGCTGGCAGGTTGTGATTCAGACTCGTTAATTCAGCACGCAGAGCGCTGTTCCGGGCAGGCTTTGGAATGACCAGCAAGCGATTACTGATATCCTCGAGGGCGGACAGGAACCGAAACTCGCTTCGACAGTAGTGACTTCGAAGCAGTTGCCGCTGTGCTTCAATATCGTACGTCGCCAGAAGCACGTCGGCGGGCGGCATAGGCATGTAGAGCGTGTCTGCTCCGCCAGTATGTCGAAGCGAGGGGGCGGAAGAGAAAGGTGCAGGATGCGGGAGCCGCGATGTCGATGCGGCGCCCGACGTCCCTTTGAGCGCTTGCTTTCGCAAGGGCGATACCGGAGCCTTGCTTATACCGGAACTGTGATTCGCGGGCGATGGCAGGTTCGAGTTAGATCCCATACGTGGACTTTGGATCAACGAAGGCGATGTATGTGACGGATGCAGTGACGACCGGTGCAACAGTGCTGGCTTGGATTCTTGTGCGGTATTTCCCGACGACCTGCGAGTATCGAGCGGTGGCCGGTTTCCCTTCATGGTGTCGGGGATTTGCCCAAATGCCGAAAGGTCGGCCACGCTCGAGGTTACGAAAGATGTTCCCAAGCTAGATTTTTCTCGTCCATTCGCCGGCTTGGAGACGGTGGCGACTACCGGAAGCTCCTTGGCATCGTCGCTGTATTGACCGTCGTCGGAATCGTGATCATCGGGCTCTGCCGCGTCTTGCTTCGCGTCAGCGACTTTAATAATGACATCCTGTCCAGCCCTAGGTGCATCGGCTCCCTGATCCCCGTCCAGCTCCACGCGGTTCTTGGTATCCTGGAGATCGTCTCGAGGTCTTCTGCCCTGCATAAGCGCAATTTGACCCGTCAAACCCTCCAGCTCAGGCATTCCTGCGGCGGCCAGAATGACCCCCATCCCGACGAGCGCCGGCGGTATATGAGCATTGATGCGTCGCTTATTACGCTTGTCGCGATAATTATTGGACAAACGCCGGATCGCATTCATTGGCCGCGGGATGGAACCAGATGCTGTTGAAGCAATAGGTGAGGAAGTCGACGGAGAAAGTCTCGCGGGCCCTGATCCAGCTAAAGTGCTCGCGATCGTTCGACCGACGTTGAGATACGAACCCCTGGGCGACGCCGGAAGTGATCGATACGGTGACGCACTCGGCTCCGGTGGATCGCCAAAGATGATTTCATGACACCGATGCAACACCCTCTGGCACACCTGGAACGCGACGGGATTCGTCTGGCGCTGCGCGATCAAGTCCTTGAGTGCGGTCTGCATGAACCAAAAAGTCAACATGGCTGAATGAGTCGATTCCTCTGCACGCTCGAGGACAAAGCATTCGAGAGCGTTGGATTCCGTCGGCCGTGTGATGAGGAGATGGCATATCTGAGGCCAGTAGAACTCGACGTCTTCGGCCTTCATCGACCGCATACGGTAGCACAGGTAGTGGCTGATACCGATCGAGTCCGGGTAGGTCTTGAGGTAGTGCATTGCTACCGAGATGTTGAAGTAGGGCGAGAGGAAGAGCCGGAGCCTGCCACGAATCGTCAGTTCCGAGTTCCGTCGTGTTTCGACTGAAAGGTCGACCCACAATAAAGCGTGCGACATCTTGCACGAAGAGTCCGCGACCGCCGAAGCGATCCCTCGATATTTTTAGCCGTCTTTCCTCCTTGAAACTCCCTGACACTGCAACCGGTCGATAGATTAAAGTCGCTGTGGTACCCTCACCCGTCCGAACGAGTGATCGACATGCAGACTCGTGTTCCAGAGGAAGCTTTTGAAAACCCCGCCCCGCGCGGTCCGGTGCAAGTCCGTTTGCCGGATAGGAAGAGGAAGTGACCGACGACGGGTCGCGAGCTGGGCTGCGCGAATGGGCTCGAGTTTGACAGAACGGGATGACATCCGCTGGCAGGCCCTTCCTTGCGTGACGAATTCGAATTCCACGACGCGAACCCGAGAGCGATCGACCAGAGGTGCGGCTGGTCGGTAAATGTATGGTACTGCGCGCCAGAGTTGGCGGGTAGTCACGCAGGGCATGGCATGTACAGCGCGAGAGCGTCGCGAGTCAGGCGCTCAGGGGGATTCAAGATAGTTGTCGTGACCATCCCGTGCGTTGGCTACATGAACATTCATTGCATCTCTATTCTACCAAGTCTACTGCTTCTGCGGCCCGTAGCCACGCAGACCCTCGGCAAACTTCCACTGCGTCTCGGACGTCTTGGAGGCAGAAATATCCACTCCCTCGGCTGTGATGGTAGCGATTTGATACTGCCCGTCCTTCAACATGAGCACACATGACCCCAGCTCATGAGTCGGCTAGAGACGCACCTTGTTCAGACTCCTCGCATCACGGTAGAACAACACCTTCATACAATCCTCCAAAACGGCCGTCGCCTCCTCCCGACTCATCAACTCGCCCTGCTTCTCCCCGCGCTGTCCCTCGGCCTGACGCTTCTCGTACGCTTCACGCAATAGTGGCTGAGCCATGTGCGAGCCAAAGCCCGAGGCGAGCGTCGGAGCCGTGTACGTGGTGCCGAGGAGGTCGACGTAGCCGAGGAAACTACCGAAAACGTGGGTGTCAATGGCCTCGCTCGCGAAACGCAGCGAGATGCTTACCTCTCGCCATCCTTGACTCCGCCCAGAAGCATCGAATTCCAAAGCGGGTCCATCTTGCTGCGCCTCGCGTACATCAAATTCGACAGGTACTCGTAGATCTGCTTGGGTCCAAGTGTCGGATGATCGTCGCCCAAGGCCTGTGCACGCTCGCTGATTCTGCAGGCCGAGAAAAAAAAAGGGGGCGGAATGCGAATCAGCCAGTGTGGAAACACGCAAAGGGTGGAAAGTGGACTTGCATCATGCTTTCTAGTTGTCTCTGCAGATACTGGAAATCGCTCATATCGCCGCCGACGGCCAGACACGTGCTCGAGGATTTTGTCGATTCGAGAGGAACGAGACGCTGGATGTCACGGAATCGAGCGAGGGAGCCGTACGATGCTATGTAAGAGAAGCGACTGGATAAGCTGCGCGGAGTCATGCGTGTTGGCGCATTCGACGTACCGAGGTTGTCTGCGGCGAGCATGACGCCATCTGCAAACACGAGCCCAAGAACAGAGGTACCCGTCACAAGCGGTTGCCTTTTTCCCACCCCCCACCATCAGCCAAGCCATCGATCGGCAACCTGTGGAAACCAAAACGCACTGGGTATGACTAACGACCCCTCCGGCCATCATCGCCTCACTCCCGCCCTGGTTCGCATCGTAGAAACCATGATCATTCGCGACGATCCCAGCTGCGGCCGAGGCGTGGTACCGCGAGGGCGCCATGCTCGAGTACTGGTCGAATCGCTGGTGCGGGGTGAGGGTCTGGCCCCATGCTCCTGGATGCTGTGGCGCGGAGGCTCAGCATGCGATTTGTCCGGTGTGGGTTGCGTATACGTACGTGATTCATAGTGATGTGTCTTGTTGTTGGACGACGAGAACGGATCGAAAGATTACCGTACAAGTCACGCCCCGCGATGATGAATTGCATGGGCCGTCGCTCGCTCGATGTGTCGTAATCGTCGTTTCCCGCTGACTAAGCCGAGTGATGCCCCCTCAATGCGGATCCGTGCGCCTCTTTTGTTTTCCTTCCGCTGCGCTAACACTTTCTGGCTGTTATAAATTTCCCTGCACACTCAGCCCCTCGCTTCCCCTCGATCATCTCCCCAGAAACAGCCCTCCAGTCAGCCACCATCACACCTCGACATCCGCACAGATCAACAGAACGCTCGCAAAGAATCGCTATCGCAGCTCTACACACGATCAGAAACGCCCCGCTTCGCGTGGGGCGTTATCTCGACAACCTCTCGCTGTGGGTGTGAAAGTCCCCGGAGCTTGAACTTTACGGTAACGTCCCCGCTCTTCCATCTTTCGTCTTCGGTATGCGGTCGGGTTCATGGGCTGTTCGGCTTGGGTGTGGATGGCGTGGGCATCGTGGAATCTCTCGTTCGTGCGGTACGATCGTCTTGGAGCTGTGCGGGTCCACGACGGCGATCAGGCTTCAAGCGGGGATGTTGGTCGTCGGAAGGAATAAAGCCAGGGTATCGGCGCGCCGGATGTGTCTTCGTGACTGCGTCCCGTGTAAAGAGGCTCCCGGGGGATAGATCTCGTCCATGCCAGCATCGCGGCGGGAAAGACGATGATCAAAAGTGTCTCGAGTAGCCGTATGGCTACGCCACTGTATCGTAGAGGTGTAAGTTTCGCCTTCAAACTGTCGAATCGGATCGATCACGTGGGGGATACGTTGTCAGGGAACCTGTCTCGCGTTTCATCAGTTTGCCATAGGGTGAACGCGCAGATTACCAGAGGATTCCTCTGGCCCGGTCCGGTCATGGATTTTTCCATCTCTACTTCCTCCTTGTCCTGCCTCTCAAGTCTCCCCTTCCTTCCCGCGTGACGTCGTCATCAACGATCAATCAGATCGAGCACGACATCTCAAAAAGACAATGGGCTTCGCAACTCCACGTTTCCATATACAAGGCGTCTCACATTACCGCAAAATCGACAACCGATCTCTTCCCGACATACCTTTGCGCAATTCGCCTCTTGTGGCATCGGCGCCGTCCGCGTACAGGCGGTGGTAGAGTGTTTACTGGCGAAGACATGTTGGCGCAAAGGCGTACCCGTTCATACTCTACGATCCTCTCGTGTCTTCACTGTCAACTTTACCTCGATCGCCAGGATGGGTCTCCGGAAACCACTGTCATGCCGCTGCGTCCGCATCTACCCCAAATGATCTCGCTCCGTATCATCTCTCTCGACGCGGCTGCAAACGTTGCGTTCGTTCCACTGAGTGATACTCACTAGGAGTGAGGTGCCGTGTTCGGTGGCGAGGGTCCCGAACCGGGACGAGTCATATCACAGGGAGATGGACAGGGTATCACGCGTGAGGGCACGGACTATCTCTTTGGGTCTTGGTATACGGGTTGACAGCCTCGGCACGACGAGATTTCGTCGCGAACAAAAGGGATCCTTCCGCCCGACGAGCCGTTTACGTATCTCTACCGCTGACCTCGCGACGGCTCGATTCGCTCTCGATGGGTTCATCAGCAAGGATGTCCGATACGGGGTAATAGTCTCCTTTACGATCTCCACCGGGAGATCGAGAGATGTTTTCCTTTTGGGAACCAGCGGCGTGGATGGGTGGTCTGATATCTGGCAGAGCTTAAGGCTCGTGAACGAAAGGTTCATCACCTCGTTTGCAGCATGGCCTAATGTGCCGTGTGAGGGGTGCAGATGAGACTTGCACGTCTCGGCGTCGTTGCGGTGATCAAGTATGCGGTTGTGGCGTTGGAAACGATGGACGCTCTGCTTTGACCCTTTTCGTCGATTGTCGGTGGCTCGTATCGATCTCACGATTGATTGACGCGTGTCGGGGAGACTTGTGGGTCGGGTGGGGATTATCAGGATGTTGGAGCGAATTTCCTAGGATTGGGCACAGGAAGGCGCTCGGGTATAAAGGTTTCCTCGGCGTATTACTTGCGTGATTCCATACGAGGTTGACGTTCGTTGGTGGGATTCACCTTCACGTGCAGTGTGTCATGGGACTGCCGCGGCTACCCGGTCTGTTGCAATCTCTGTCGGTGCGTTGCTCTTCGCTCTCGAGCTTCGTTTTAGATATCGCTGTGCGGTATATCGGGCTTGGATCTGCTGGCTCTCGTGGGTGCTCGCCATCTGCGAGAGCGAGATACCTCTTCTCCCTAGTGGGGGATACCCGATTGCCGTACGGTGATACTCGAACGTTCCGATGATGATCAAACAGAAAGTAACACCGGCAGAGATGCTACAGCTGGACGCCGTGGTCTCCTGGCGATGGGTCATTCCGTCTCTCTTATTCCTTCCTCCTCCCACAACCATATTCCCATCAACTTGCTGTCGGTCGCTTCGGGTACGTTTGCCGGATTCTGCCTCGGCTTTTGACACGACCGCACGACGAAGAACGCACGGACACGCCTTCGCATCCACCGATCAGCTCCCGACCGCTGTCGGCGTTGGAACATTGGCATTGGGGCGTTCGTCTGGGTTCACGAGTATGCTCATAACCGATAGTCATGCGATTACTCCTGCCGGCTTCCAAGGCAGGAGGAACTCGACGGGGCTTACTCTTGCACGCTCTACCTACTTTGGGTTTGACGGATCGTCGGGATGATGGTTTGGTTTTACGAGGAGACGCTGCTGGGCTGCTTCTCATTTTTTCCCCTCTGTCGGTCGTTCACTGATTCCTCTTTGGCTTCATTGCTGGAGTCGACAGCGACGTCTTCGGTCTGGATGTTGGTTCGCATATGGGAATTGAGGGAGAAACAAGGAACACATATTGGCAACACCGGTGGAAAAGGATCTTCTATGATGCTTTTCTTTGAATTTCTTCAGCGCGAGTCGGGAGGTCAGAGCCTCGACGCAGGAAGCGACAACCTTTTTGACACTTTATACTGAGCAGATCCTCTCCACCGGTGTTCCTTGTTTGTTCCTTGCTATAGTCAAAGTTGTAGCATACACACGCGATATCCCATTTTTTGAACGACTAGTGCATTCCATACAACGCTTTTCCACTACCTTTTTACACTTACTGTAGACATCGCAGTGTTTCCATACCAATACACCCAGTTCACCGCCTGCCGGCACCAGCCTTATGCACCAACTGGTCGACTTGTAATCATGTCTTGCATCACATCTTCGAAACCCAGTCCAGGTTCAGCTAATTGAAAACGATATCCACCTGTGAAGCAGTACTCACGATCCCACCATGCTCCATCGAACTGCGTCCACAATCCATCGTCTTGTCCGCCCCATATCGTCTCTGCGAGCGCAACGTTTGCAGGCAGACCATGATCCTGGGGGAACTGAAAGCCGTTCGGCATGCCAGCAAGATTGCCGTAACTTGCAGGGAATGCAGTGCTGGGGGCGAGCTGTTGTTGCGCATGCTGGACACCTTGTGTATTCGTATTCATGGCGTCGGCATTTCGAGCTTGCATACTTTCCGTCGCGTTATCTGGCGTTGGACGTGACGGAAGATATGGGCTAGTTAATCGTCGGAGGAACCTCGCATGAAGTGCCGGCGCATCTGCTGGGTACAGCGAGGCGTTGGCTAGCGCTTCACTGGCTTCCACGACGATGTCCTCGCAATGTTGCCGCTCTTGCGGCTCCAGTAGATCTCGAGTAGACTTGGTGCAGACCTAGACGCATCCCAAGATCAGCACGTAGGAAGAAGGCGGGAATGTAGTACATACCGTGAAAAGAAAGTAACCCGCATATATCGTAAAGTGTAGCAGTGTGTCAGAAGCGAACGCCAATTGCCGTTTTGGCAGCATCTTCATTCTTGTGAGGACTTCGCAGGCTGCATTGATGGAATGGTGGAAGGCCGCAATCGATCCCAGCGAGTTCCGTTGCAATTGCCGTGAGTTTTCTATTCTTATCGTTTGATTCATGATGATGATGTTTAGATGAAGACGGAGCCCTGCGAGCCAAATGAATGGCTTGATCGGAATTACTCCGGTAGGCGAAGCTGAAGCAGAAGAGGAATGGTCAGTGAAGGCGAAGTATTGTCGCACGATGTCGTACCTTCCCGGATCTGCTCGACCCAATGTGCATTGATGTTACCAAGATCCTGGTTCGCTGTCCGTGTCAAGATCGATAGAGATAAAAGAGTGGCCGTATGCGATTTGTCTGTTCTCTCTAAATCGTCGGCATCGGCGGCGGTGATCTCCAGAAGTGACTTGTAATGAAGAAAGCGAGCGCGGATTTGCACCGATGCTATGAGAGAAAGATCAACCAAGGGAGCGTGTGATCCTATATGCCAATCAAAACTGGTAACAAGTAACAACAGACGATCAGCTTGACTTCACTCGGCAACGGGATGCCTCGTACCTGTTTGCAATCAACGGGTCTTCTTGAGTGATTTGCAAGATCTGGTTGAACTGCATTGCGAAAATAGTGTTGACGATGAACAAACCCAGCCTATAAGCGGGAGTCAGTGAGTGGCGTCCGAGATGTGCCGCCACAGAGCTTACCAGGCTCTCTGTCTAATCCTCCGCCATAATGCCTCTTCTTCCGAACGCGGCCGGCTCCTCTCAATCCTTCCGAGGTGTATCTCTTTTGCCATGACTACGGCCTGCTCCTCGGATGTAAGCTACTGTCCGTGAATTGCAGGCAAGCTGCACTCACTCGGTTGAAGTAGAAGCCCGCTTTGTCGTCATCCGGTTCTTTCCAGATCGAAAGCAGAGTCATGGCCTGAACAACTTCTAACGTCGTCATGGCGTGCTGGAACGCCAGATGCATGTGCTGATGGGCCAAGCGAAGGCAAGACTCGTGAACAGCCCGAGCTTTTTCGGGCGGGATGGATGTCACTAGCTCGGTTGTGGTGTCTGGACCGCCGCGCAGAAAGCGGGAAGCGGCGCAGAGGGTGGCGGATAAGAGGAAGGAGGACTTGCTCCGCACCCAGTCTGCAAGTAAGGCGAGCGGCGATCAGAATCCGTTATTCAGTGAATATGCTGACTGCGTACCAAAGCTATGGACCGCTGGATCCAGTAGCGGCAAAGATATATTGAGCTCTGACATGAAACTGGTAGAAACGGTCAAGTGAGCTGTCGCCGTGGAAAACGCAGAGTCAGCTAACCCACATGTCGAACAGCTCCCTGGCTTGGCCTTCCGAAACAAAACCCGCAGATATGGGATCTCTCCGTAAAGGCGTCGACTGGTCGATATCCTCACTATACGCTCTACTGCCATGATCCAGCTTTCTGCGCTTTCTCTTCTGCTCGGCCCCCTCCTGATGATCCTTTCCAGTTCCCGTGGATGGACGTCCACGATCTGCAGGCTTATCGCCCTCTATGCTGGATGCCCGTTGACCATCGGAGTCGGAATCGCCGTTCATATCTGCCACCATGTGATACAGTGATGAAAACTTTGAGAGACGCTTGCTCGAGCTTGCCGTCGGAATCGACTGACTCCCCACGGAATCAGGCGTGGGCTTTGCGCCGTCACCGGACGGAGACGTTGTATTCAGAATGTTGGGTAATGAAGCTGGAGTCAAACCGTGTCGACGACCGAGCGCGCCTTCTCCTACCGCTGGCGAGAGGAAGGGAAACCGGTGGACCTCGATGGGTCGGATTGGCGGAGAGGATCCTCGTATTACGTTCGCGCCGCTTCCAGTACTGGCTGCACTTCCTTCGGCAGGAGCCGCTCGACCGTGGGTGCCTTCGGGAATACTGGCTGGGCCCGGAGAATTCGCTGGTGAAGGATCCGTCGCGGGGTCTCGAGGCGATGTCCTAGCAGGCGGAGCGATCTTGTCATTCAAAAGGCTAACGGTTGGTGTGACTCGTCCACCATAGTTTCCGTTGCCTTGCATATGGTCGCGCATTTGTGAGACTACTGCGTGAGGTAGCGGAGGCGGGAGTTGCAGGAGAGCTTGCGATGAGCTTGCAATCTGCTCCATATGTGGTGGCATCTGCGCCTCCGTAACGGCAGTGGTATGTAATCCCGGAAGAGCAAACGGCGTGTTGTATACCCGTTCCGTGTTTGCCTGATTGGCCGTCTGTCTGTCCGCGCTGATAGGCGTAACGTGCGAGAGTGCAAGCGATGCCGACTGAAGACCCGGATAAATTTGCATGGATTGAGGAGGATAAAATCGTGCGGGTGGGTTGTCGAACGACTGCGCATTCACGGTAGGCAGATATCTGTTGTCCATCAAGGAGGAATAACCGGAACCATATCCGGCGTTTCCCATCATCCCACCATCTGTTCCCTTATACGGTTCCCGCGGGATGTCACCGCGCGACATCATCGACCTGGAAGACTCATCGTTGTACTGGCCTTGCGGAGCGTCCTTTGGCAGTATAGATGGAAGGTACGAGTTGCCTGGCGCATCTCGCTTTGTCGTTGAAGCTGGAGACCCATTCTGGCTTTCGGTGGACATTTCTCTGGTTGTGAAGATGTCGTCAGTATCGCCGTCATATGCCATTGAGAATTGTACAAACTCTGGTTTGTGTTTTTTCTTGCGACCTCTGCGATGTTGAAGATATTCACATGTCAACTCATACTTTTCGCATCTCCGGCATGGCTTTTCCTGTGATTCGGACGGAAAGCATTTTATCTACAGTCGTCAAGGTGATCAAAACGTCAGCTCGAGTGTCACAGCATCATAAGAACCGACTTTCTTTTTGTGAACGACAGTTGCTGCACGCTCTGCAAACCCGAGCTTCATGAATACTCTTTTCTACAAGTTTCCTACTAGCTCACTCACACGACGTTCCTCACAGGTAGATTGGAAGGTCCTGCATCTCCTCCGCTTTGAGGATAGCTCTCTTCTGGCATATCGACAGTGACCGAATCGCCCTGCTCCATATTCGATAAGAGACTAGGTGGTTGCAAGCTCGGATCCATGTCGCATGCTGTCTAGTTGGTTCCGTTGTCGGACGCTGGATACCAAATCAACGAATTGCTGAGCGAAGTCAGCCAGCGAACGAAGGTCGAGGACGACGACAATGCTGTCAACAAGGGGTCGCCTCTATCGAGATTCCCAACCCCAGCGGCGATCGCGCAAACTAATTGGGAAACCGAATTTCAATGCCACTCCTTGAGTTACAGCTTTCCGCTACCCAATGCCAGTGCGCCCGGATTCATATCCGAGTGTACCTCCGGGCTTTCGGCCTTTCCGGGGTTTCACTGTCCTCCTAGCTGTCCTCCTTCTCTCGAATTTGGCGTCGACTTTGGCTGTCGCCGAATGCCAACCCTGTCCCTACTCGATTCCATGTACGGCGAACTCTGCACAACGCATCCGACAGCGAGAAAGCTGGTGATATGTCGAGCAGAACGATGTCCCCAACTTCACAAATAGAACTCTCCTTGGCGACAGGTCCCGCGACCGTTCTCGATCGCTCGCTCGCGTCGCATGCAGCTCATGCGGGGCAGCGCGGCAGCTAGCGCGACTCACTCTCGCGCGAGCTCGGATCCTCGCGTTTTCGATGCACTTCACGCAGTGAGACAGGAGGTGGATAGACCGCTCGGCATATGTGGGCGTACCTTGACTTCTGCGCGGAGAGCAGATGAAAGGGCCTGGTCTGAACGCAGCGACACCATGAGTCTGCTGTTGCCGCAGATCGTCAAACGGCGCTGATTACGTCATTCTGCGCCGATCGAACGTACGTCCACCTGCGCGGGTCAACCATGTCCTTCGCTTGACCGTTCTGGCCTGGACCTGACCTGTATCGCAATCTTGCTTTGCCGGATCTATCTTCACTCGGAATCCACGACCCCTAGGACGACGCCAATAGCCACAAACAATGATGAGTGACCGCACATTGTACGTTTCTCCGTCAGCATGCGATCTCCCGAGGCTTTCGTCTCACTCCGGCGTTATCCAGACAACTGCTCCAGTCTCTCGGATATCAGCAATCAAACAACGTTCAGAAACAAGGAAGCATCCTAGACCTACGCCAAGCAAATGCTCCTGACGACGATATCGAATACGCCGAAGCGCTGCTTGCAGAATCTCGGGATGCCGCAATCGAGACGTACGGAGCGGGAAGCTTTTGCGTCGGGAACGTCGCTGATGATCCAGACGTGGAGGACATTGCTGTCATCCTTGGACAGGACGATGTAACGCATGGATGGGAAAAGCTGGTGAATGCATTGAAATTGGATCTTTCTTCCGTAAGCCACGTGAACACCCCTTTCTAGAAGAACCGATCTCATCCGCTCGCTAGTTCGCAAAGCCTACGATATTACCGTGCGACCTGGGCGAGGAAGCGGGAATGATCAAGGGCTCCAAGCTATACAACCTGCTCTCTGGACTCGAAGATCTACAGAAAGTGAACGCTGCTACCGAGGACGATACATTGCTGCTGGTTGCGTGGATAGGAAAACGCAAATCCACGGGGACTGTCGTGGCTCTTCTCGGAGCGACCGAGACCACATGATGGACCACCAGCTCGGGCAAGGATTTGCAATCATTCCAGCATTCTATAGCCCTAGTTCATGAACAAATTGCCCTCATTGTACATTTCCGACAGATAGACCTCCCAATCAAAGGGTGCCTGGCTATCGAGAATTGTGTTGGGGTCAAATCCCAATGCAGTAGGATCGAAATCTATCAAAGCCATCTGAGCGTTTGCCTGGTTGGCGTCATATGGCGTGCTCTGCCCCGAAGTGCCAGGGCTAGGCATCACGACGGAGCGCGCGTTCGCTATAGATGGATGGTGGTGAGCCGAGCCTGCAACATGAACAATCAGCCGAGGGAGCGTATCGCGTAGGGTAAGACATACCTGAATGATCGTGAGCCGATGTAGAGTGTACACCACGCCCGCTTCGTGCGGGACCCTCCTCGTTGTTGATCAAGGCATCTAGTCGAGCCAAAATCGAGTCCATGATCGTTCGTTCCTTCTGAGCAGTGGTGCCGTCTCTTCCGTCATCAAGGTCGGATTGCAGCCGCTGGACGAAATCCTGCAGATATGTCAGGTGTTCCGAGTAGATTTCCGGTGCGGGCATTTCTCCCATATCAAGAGATATCAGGATCGAGAGCCCTAGGACAACGCAGTCGTTGAATGGCGCAAAGCTGCCGCCGTATGTTTGCGTCTAGACCGGATCACGTATCAGCTCTAAGTCGACTTGGCTTGTCAACCTCACTCACCTGTTCCGCTGGCGTCAGCGTCTTCTGCCACACCGTGCGCGCACGCAAATCTTGCACAGCCGTATCGACACACTTTTGCCATGAGTACCGATAGGGATGTCTTTTCCGTCGAATAGGCTTGAGCATGAACGGCCGGTGCATGAGGATCCTGTGAAAGTTGATCGCGCCGGTGATCAGACTGCGGTAGAACGGCAATCGCGGGTACTGTTGATCGAGGGCGAGGTTGCTCTTGGTAGGGTCCAGGGAAAAGCATGGTGGCAGGGTGGCAAGGTAGTTGTCGATGTCTCGGTCGATTGCCAGTACCTCTTGATACATTCTGTTGCGGTCGTTGTCCACTATCTGTCTTCCCGAGCGTCCGTGCTCGTACGCTAGCCCATGATCCTGGAATATGCGAGAAATCCTTTCCAGTATTCTGCGGCCAACACAATGCTCAGTCAACTCGTTCCACCTTGTCGCAGGCGGACTCACGGTATAAAGTTGTTTCTCGTTGAAAGGTAGACCCGATAATCCCAGGGGTACGCCGCCAGATCATTGTCATCCGGCATTCTCGTCGAATATTGGTTGATTGCGAGTGGTCGGCCAAGCAACAGCGCCCATTCTCTATCTAGAAGATGGTGTGAATAAATCCATCCACTGAAACAATTATCGCAGACTCACCAGCATGAAGCACGTGGGACCACAGGACACGCCTCTCAGCCGTGAGATCTTGCGCAAGAGGCGGTTCGAATCCCGTTCCGTCGCTGCGCGGTAAAGTCAGATTGGAAGGCAGGCCTTGCGCGTTTAGAGGTACACTTACCGATGCAGACCCTGGTCTATCGCATTCCGGATCCAGCCACCGACAACGTGCCAACTCGCCTGAGTGTTTCTGACGAGATCCGTATACCTGACTAGCACGCTTTTTGCCCAAATCGTACGGATATCGTTCGTGCCTGCCGTCTCGCAGTACATCAAAGCCTTTGAAGATGCCCAAAAGTAGGTGGACGCCGTGATGTGAGTGTCTGAGCAACTCAACACGGGCGAAACGGACCCGAGTGCGAGTGCTCCGAGGAGCAGCGCTAGAGACGAGAAGTAATTGGTGCCGGCCGACCCCAATTCCCGTTCAATTTCTTTCGTGTAAAACTTCTGCCAATCTGTCGGAAAGGCATGCGAAGCCGACAAGGGATACCGACTCCAGTCTGGAAAAAGTCGCAAGGTTAGCACGTTTTACACTCTTCTGGAAAGAGGACTTGCCCCATAGCTTGAAATATCTTTCGATGAGGTGTTGAGCCACTTCGATTGTAGGCAGCACTGCAATCAAAGATCTAATCTCGGTGGCCTGAACTTGCGACAGGCCAATGAGCTTTTCCATCGAAGCGGCATTCGTATTCTCTTGGCTTTTGCGTGCAAAAAAAGTCTTTCCATAACCAGGACGGGTCGGCTTGTTTGCCTATTCATCATGCACGTCAGCGTCAAGCGTGATCGGAAGGAGAATATCTACCATCACTGACCAAAACAGAGGCCGCCGTCAGAGCATTCAGTCCCTCTGCGCCCGTGTATCCGGCATCTCCAATGATTTCGACAGTGTCCCATTGCCCGAATCGGCCCTTGACATCGGCGCTGTCGGGGTGGTTTTCGCCTCCGTCATCATCATGGTCTACTGATCCAGTAGCGTGGCTCCTCGCGACCGGAACATTTGATCCCGTCGCCGAAATTTCCACTCGTAGTCCTTGGCCCTGTCCGCGCGCATGCGAGGGGGAATACCCAATCTCTGTTCGTCCGTTATTTCCCACATGCGACACCTGCCCAACTATAGGCGTAGACGTGGACCCAAACAGACTTCCCTCCGCACCGCCCTCCAACATCCGCAGCGCCGCTTCCTCTGCGAGGCGAAGCCGCTTCTCGGCATACGTGTGATCCTGGAGCGTCAACAAGCGTTCCAGCCTCGCGAGACGTGCCGTCGTCTCTGCCAATGCCGCAGAGTCGGGACCTTGTTCCTTTATTGGGATTTTCGCGGGCAGTGGTTGTGAGCGGGGCTGTTCTGCAAGAAGGGGTCGAATCCCTTCAGGCTGGGGTAAACTCGTGCCGCCGCCAATGCTGGGCATGCGACTGATTTCGGGCTTGACGGATGCGTGTCCGTATGCCGAGCTTTCACGTTCTACTCGCCTTCGTTTATTGGTCACTCCATATTGCATGTCCTGCTCCGCGTTATAGCCTACTCCCGGTGCCGAACTTGGCCGGTAAGGATCACCCGCATGATGTGATCCGTAACCCGGTATCCGTACTTCGCTGGCCCGTCTGGTGATTGCAGCAAGATCCGGAAGATGTGCAAGGGGTGCTGGTATCTGAGGTACTTGCGGTGCAGAAATGGGGTATGGCAGTCCAGTAGACGGCGCCAACCCGGTGGGAACTGAGGAGAAACTCGCTTCGCTCGACGTCCCCGGTGGAAATTGAACCGTATGCAACGTCGGGTTAACATCAACCTTTACTCCGGGTACGACCGGGTTCAACGCTGGGTCCCGGTAAAGCGGGTGTCCCGGCGGTGGAATACATCGCTCCGGAAGGCGCCGAGCGATGCAGTTCTTGCATGGGAATCTTCGGCTGGCGGATGGAGTACCCAGTCAATACCTACAGCCAACGTATCACGCAAGACCCGGTGCTCACTCGCATCTCTGTTTACGCCTATAATCACGACGAGATTGAGCGAAAAGCCCTGGTAGCTGACTCGTCTACTCACCGGAAGCACTCTACGCATGAATATTGCTCCCTCGGCTTTTTGGTCACATTCTTCTTCTCTCGTTCCTTCTTTGCGTTCTCCTCGTTGTCGCCTTTCTGGCCATTGGTTTCCTCTTTGCATTCAGCTTGTGGTTCCGCACGAGCACTGCTACCGTCAGCTGCTTTTGCAGGTTCGGACGAGTCCAACGTGCTGCCAGGCGGATTGGATGTGCCCTCGCTCTGGCGTACAGCGGTCGACGGTTCCGCCAAGGATGGCGTTACTGCACCGGTTGCTGCTGATCGCGCGGCATCAGGTGAGCCGGCGACCGCGGGCGGCTGCTCCCCGGAAGGCGACGGAATGGCAGTCATGGCCCAACGTATGCGCCCATCCTGCGCTCTAGGGGCCGAGGCAAGATCTGATGAGACGAGCCCATCCGATATATATCAACCGCAGAGGAACGGGCTCAATCACGGCCGGGTCAGGTGATTGTCTCAGAGCGATCGGCTGCTCGAGAATTGGCCATTCTGAACGAGGGAGATGGCCAATCCAGACCGCCAGGCACGTCGAGGTGATGGTGCAAGGTTATACAGCGTCCACGTATCAGAGTTCTCGTTCCCTTGACAGCGGCGACGAGAGTCAGACGACGCAGATGATATTCATGTCGGAGCAGCGGAGCCATCCTGGCACATTACATGCATGCGGTAACCATACAGGATCTTTATGTCGACATCCCGCTATGATACGTAACTGTATGTTCTATAATCTATCTTGTTGGGTTCACTCCCCAATCACTCTCTCCGACGCGCAAAGACGTGAAAGTGGCTCAAGCCACGGACAGATTGAAGGCGCTGCAAACCCAGGATCAGCTCCTGACTGTTTCAATGCGGTGCCCAAGACATACCGGAGGATTCACAAACTGAGATCGAGTACGAAACCATGAGCTCATGATCAAGCCGACATTGTGCCGCACCTCAAGAGACTTACCCAGACACACTCGAATTCCTCCACGGGCCACAACGTCATCACCATCTTCCCGACGTCCTTTCCCCCCTCCGTGCACCATCCCCACGGTCCGACCTCCGTCAAGCTGCTGAACGACTTGCCTGGCGGCGGCCTGACGGGCGGCGGCTGCGTCTCCGGGTCCCCCGTAAATCCCGCGAATCCATCTTGCTGGATCTGAGCCCATTTGGTTCCATCGTAGTTGATGAGTGATGGATGGAAGATGGCGAGCTAGAGAGCGAGGATCAACGACGCCGCGAGGTGGACATTGCGGTATCCGGATACTCACCTTGCTCCATACTACGACGTGTTCGACATCGTAAGGGGTATTATACGGCCAGTCGTTGGGTAAGACTGCGTAAAGGTCGGGATCCAGTTCTTGCCCGATGTCGAACTTGAGGTATCGCTCATCATCGTTGACGCCATTGGGAAGGATCGCCTCATTCGGCTTCACGGACGGATCGACGTGGCCGTTCGTCGAGGCAGATTTCCACGGAAGACGTGCCTCGATGAGATAATTCTCTGCGCAGGACGTCAGCGTCTTTGTCGAGCCCCGGCAAAGGGCGAACAGAGCATACTCACCAGTGGTTCCATACCGATCTTTGATTCCCGTCATCCACTTGTCGTAGCGTGCCTGCAACTCGGATCCCCTACCGAGTTCTGCCAGCTCGCTGGAAGCGACAACCACGACAGCTGAGCACGACAATGGGCGTGCTTTCGAGCGCACTCACCAGCGAGCTGCGGACCATTCAACATGAGCACACCTCGCGGATTCACTGGTGAAGAGGGGAGAAGGGGGGGTCTTCACCTATCGTATCCTTGAGTTGCTCCCACGTGTTCAGCCGGGGCAGGGCATCTAGCTCGGCTTTTGTTGGAATTCCCCTGATATCTTGCGGCGGTGGGTATAGCTTGGGTCCGGCCATACTAAGCGTTCGCGGAAGTGGCAGACAAGAGGAACGGTAGAGATACCAGCCGAGAACGACTTGTGACGATGCAGCGAAATCTCAAGTATTCAGCTCGATCGCCGTTTGAGTGCGCGCCGGCGATGATGCTCGCTTTTGAGGCGGATCAGAAATGAAAGATTGCCTGAAGGGCCTAGGGCGAATTTGCGGCACACGGCAAACCCACGATAGCCTGTGTGTCTGCCTTCAGAGGCACAATAGCTGAATCGAATGGGGCATTTCGAATAGCCAAGCCTAACAGGTATATGATATGTGGACACAAAACCCAGATTCTTTGACACATAGCAGCGCACTCGAATGTCATCGCACCAGTCGCCTTCCTTGAAAACTCTACAAGCCCTGCTGCCCCCATCCTCTACGTTTCCGCCTTTTGCTTGACTAGCGTATTGCCTGCATGTTCCCGAATGGCTGCAAACGGATTCGCCTTGAAGACCGGGTTGGCGATAACGGCGCTCACCCTCGCTCGTGCTTGAAGACTAGCAAACGCACGATCAGCTGACGATCTCCTCTGGCGAGTTACCAGTGCTTACATCTCCTGCTGCCGTTGCTTCGGCTTGAGTGTCTTGCCCTTGCCCAGCCCGATCATCGTAAACCCGCCATTCGTGACCTGTACCTCGGGCTTCTTTCCCTTGCCTCGTCTCCGCTTCTTCTTGGTTCCCACGACATCTGCATCGGCGTCCTCTTCGTCGTCCTCGAGAGCGTCCGCTGCGACTTGGTCCGTTTCCAGCGTTCCCAGCAGAGCCTCCTGAACGGCCGAAAGGGATCCGCCCGAGAGGTCTTCCCTCGTTTTGCGCTTCAGTCGGCGCATATGTGAGCGTGAATAGGGATGCGCAGACGTTTGCAGGAATTGCGTCCTCAGCTCTGTATCTCGCCACATCAGCTTACGGGGGCCATCCGAGGTAGCCTAGAATCCCTCCGACTTGCCCGGAATTTTGCTCTGCACGCCCGCCTGTCTTGCCTTTTTCCCACCGCCGGTTCCCATCGATGAAGCGTCCGCCATGGGCACGTCATCGTTCGTGCTCTCTTGCTGGGTTTCCTTGGACGCTTTCGCCGACGCCGCCGCCTTGCTGTGAAGTCGCGCCCTTGGGTTTTTCGTTGCTTTCGGCTGTAGGGTAATGTCAGTGGAGGGTGAAAGGGTGACGGCGTGGGTAGCACAGGGTCGCGCACCATTGTGGAGTGAACTGTGTGAGAGCGCGGATGCCGATAGGATACGTCGGAGTGCGCTGATTGCTGTGGTCTCTTCGACGGAGCCCAGCGAGACGACCTGCCGTCGCTGTTTCAAAACTTTGATCGACGCGGACAAGACCGATCGCGTGCAAAGGCTTGCTGCGCCGGTAAATGCTCAACATCCTTTCTCCCGGCAGTTGATGCCAGTCTTTCCATCTTGGATTGCCCAGTGTGATTCATCAACAGGAGCGCGCACTCGGATCGAAGCGAACCATAACATAGCCGAATCATACTAGAGCTACAAGGTACATGTTGCGCGGGCAAGAGCGAGAAACCCACGCGACGCAACGCCGTGCCAGCTCTTGTTCTGCGCCCGACGCCCATATCGCGCACGACGACGCTACTTTTTTTCGTTTTCTCTCTATGTCATCCCAAGAACTCCTTCCCTAGGCCTTGGTCTCGCGCTTGCCCGGAGCCGGGGACTGCTCCCTTGATCCCGGCATGTGCTTGTCGAGCAAGCTTTGCAGCTTCTTTTGCTGGCCGACCTCGAGTTCACCGGCGTTGATGGCGGTGTGGTAAATACGCAGGATGGCATCGACGTCTTCCATGCTCTGGGTCTTGACGTCGGCGAGCTCCTTGATCTTGGCGGTGGCGTCCTTGACCTGCTCGTCGGTCATGTCGAGGTTGAGCTGCTCGGCACGCGACTTGACGGCGTTCCATCCCGTCAATCGGTGACCGATCGAGACGTATCGGGACATGCCGAAATCCGTCGGGTTGAGGATCTCGTACGTGGCCGGGTTCGCGAGGATCGCCTTGGCGTGGATACCGGCCTTGTGGGTGAATGCGCAGAATCCGGTAATGTAATTGTTGAACGGTACGGAAATCTCGACGGCGTCGGCGACGAGGTTTTCAATCTCTCGGAGCATGGGCAAGTTGTACTTGGACTTGACATAGTCCGGATCGGCGACCATCATTCGGGCGATCAGACCGCCGAGAGGGGTGATACCGTTTCGCTCTCCGATACCGAGCACCGAGGTATCAATGTGCGTCGCACCTGCCTCGAGCGCCGCGTAGGCGTTGGCGATAGCGCATCCCGTGTCGTTGTGGAAGTGGCACTCGATGTCGCACGAGACGACACCGCGCAGCGTTCGCACGAGGTCGTACACCTGTCGCGGGTCGGCGCATCCGACGGTATCGGCGACACCGACTCGGTTGAGGCCGACCTTGTCGACGGTTCGGTAGATGGACAGCAAGTCGACGAGCTCGGATCGGAACGAGTCTTCCGACGAGAATCGGATCTCGATGCCCTTGGACTTGACGTACTCGATGACCTCGATCGCCCTGCAAAGGGGGGGTTAGCGACGACCGTCTCGGGCGGAGAGGGGGCGACTCACTGCTTGGTGATCCAGGTCATGTCCTTACCGTGCGAGTGTTCCCTCAGGAAGGAACTCGTGCCGATCACGACATCGACACCGTCCACGCCCGTCTCAACGGCGAGTCGGGCGTCGTCCATGTGGCATCGGATGTGCGTCAAGATCTTGGATCGCTTGAGGCCGAGCGAACAGATGGTCTTGCAGTCGTTGAACGATTCGGGCGAGGCCGCGGGCGAGGTGAGCTCGATGTATTCGACACCGAATTCGTCGAGGCTGAGGGCGAGGGTCAGCACGCACCAAGGGAAGGGGGCGGCGAGACTTACGCCTTGGCGATCTTGATCTTGGTCTCGAGCGTAAAAAAGGCGTTGGCGAATTGCTCTCCCTCTGTGGATGAGGTCAGTAAAGGACGATGGCACTCGAATCGCAGACGGGGGATGGGCTGCACGGCGTCCTTTTCAGAGACCAGGGACTCGGCCTACTCGACTGGTGCGGCGCTGGTGTTCTCGCTGGCGCTCGACGAAACAGGGGTTCTCGCGCGCGTACGGCGCGCTCGGAGGTCCTTGCCTGCGGCGCTGGTGTCTCGCTGCGCTCGACGAGACAGGGATGCTCGCGCGCCCTTCGGCGCGCTCGAAGGATCCTGGCCTGCGGCGCTGGTATTCTCGCTGCGCTCGGACAGGAATGCTCGGCCGTCCTACGACGGCCTCGTGCCTGCGGCGCTGGTGTTCTCGCTGACGCTCGACGAGACAGGGATGCTCGCGCGCCCTTCGGCGCGCTCGGAGGATCCTTGCCTGCGGCGCTGGTACTCTCGCTTCGCTCGGGGTATTCTCGCTCCCTCCGGTCGCTCGAGGGATCCTCGCTCGCCGTCGTCGCTTCGCTCCTCGGCTCGCTCCTCGGCTCGACTCACCTCTCAGCGTGCTCTCGATAATACTCCAATTACTCGTATTACTCAGGAAATCCGAATACCTCGGCCCGTACGGATTCTTCTTCTTCTGGGTGCCATTCGAGTGATGCTGCGGCTGGGCACCGGCCGGCAAGTGGCTCTCGCCATTCTGCTGTCCGTTCTGGGTCGGGATGGACGGCGCGTTGGTCTCGATCGGGACGCAGTCTTCCTTTCGGGGCGGGGCGGCGTTGGGTTCGTCGGCGGGGGGACACATGGTGGGCGGGGGCTTGTTGTAATATCGTGACAGGATCCAACGAAAGAGAGAGAGTTGGTTGGGTGATATACCTCGCCGCGATTCGCCCCTGAGTCATCCCCTCGCTCGGTCGCGCGCGGGAAAAATCTTTGGCACCGAGAGCGCGGGGAGCGTCATCGCCCACTCTCGCCGGCCGGTTTCGGCCGACGAGAGCGCCCGTGAGGAAAGAATGACAGGTCATTCACGGTCATGGGTGGCTGGGTGGAATTAACGCACGCCAGGTGACTCGGGGGAAATACGCGCTGCCCGATGGCCGAGCGTCCGGGGGAGGGAGGGCATGCAGCGTGTTGATCGCATTGTTCCTCTCGCTGCGACCCAACGCCGAGGATGCCCGCCCCCGCTTCCCGTGCGCGATGACCGAGCGGCCCCTCGCTGCATGGGAGCACGCCCACATCGCCGCGTTCCTCGCACAGTACAAGTGCGCCCACCACGCCGACAAGTTTCGCGAGAATGATATCACGGGCGCCGTCATCCTCGATCTCGGCCAGGACGAGCTGCGCGAGTTGGGCGTCACCAAGGTCGGCGAGCGCGTCAGGCTGTTGAGCGGGATCAAGGAGCTGCGCAGGAAGGCAGGGATAGCGGCGGCGGCGGCGGCGGCGGCAGCAGCAGCGGCGAGTCCCGCGGTGGACTTGCGGAGGGCACCGACGACGACAACGACGTCGCGGTATCCGCTCCGTGCGTCCCCGATCGAGGTACAACTGAATGGTCAGACGACGCCCGTCGATGGTGCAGCATTCGGACATGACGACACGCCCGCCCTCGCGCGCACGAGCGGATCCATCAAGCGGCTCAACGGGTCTCGTCCGCCGCCGTTGGACCTGCATCAAACCAGTCACGCATCGGTTTCCCCTCAAGCGATCAGGAGGGGAACCGCAGACCCGAAATTGACCACCGCATCCTCGCTCGGCGCCACACCGTCCCTCCACACACCGACCCCACGCGCGCCGCCACCCGAAGGATCACCCTTCGCCGCCGCCCCCGCCTCCTCCTCCGTCCCCGCACCACAACGTCGTCTCCGCGCACCCGCCATCTCCCCACCGACGACCACCTCTCCGGGCACAACACGACGGTCCCCGTCCCCGATCCCTCGTCACACGGCCGCGCAAGCTCGGGAATTCATCGACAGGCCGTTACCCGCCCGGCCGGATGCTCCCCCGCCGAGACCGACGATCGCCCGCGCGGGAAGCCATGGACGAATGTTGAGCCTCGGCACGTCCACGACGACGACGACGCATCCGTACGCTGCCCTGAGCCGTCCCTCCACATCCGGCGGACCGCATTCCCCGCCCTCGTCGGGTCCCGCGAGGCTGCTCACGGGCGGGAACTCGCCGCGTCGGGATCGCGTAGCGGCGGCATCCCCGGCACAGGAATACGCACAGCAGCAGCAGCAGCAACTAGCCGTCCGGCCGGGCAAATTCACAGACAGGTCACAGAGCGCCACCCAGGTGCTTTCCCTCGATGCCGTTCGCCGGCGGTGCGTGAAATTCATCTTGGCGGACGACGCGTCGACGCGCGTGGTCGATCTCGAGCGGTGCGCGGATGGAGTGGAGGTGATGGAAAAGGTGTTGAAAAGGTTTGGCAAGCTTGGGTCGGCAGGGGTCGGAGTCGGGGCCGCGAGTGGGAGTGAGGGGGAGGATGAGGACGATGTCGGTGCGGAGAGGGCATTGGTCGTCGATGGCTGGGCGGTGTTTTCCGCCACGTCGGATGGTGAGTCGCGCGTCCTCCCTACGCGCCGTGACGTGCTGACACACACACACGTCCATAGATCCCCTCACCGAGAGCCAACTGATGTCGATTTGCCAATCAACGCTCGACGAGCCGGCCCGTGCGCACGGCCTCACGCTCCGCAAGGTACGCAAGATCGGCCACCGGAAGGATATCGAGGGCTTCTTTGGCGAGGCCTTGCCGGGCAAGGTTTCCCCGACGTGGCCGACGTATCTTGCAGCGCCCGTGCCACCGCAGCAGGCGAAGAAGACGAACCGGGCGAGCATGTCGAGCGTCATGTCGGCGCTCGGCGTCACGCTCGGTCAGCACCCGGCGCCGACCGCGGAGCCATTGCCGGCGGCGGCGCCTCCGGTCGTCAAATCGCCCTCGTCGGGCTCCTTCCTCGCCAGTCGGGGCAAGAAGATGTACAACTTTTTCGGCCACCGTCCGCCGAGCGAATTGATCTCGACGCATCTCGCGGATTACTTTCCGGCCGCCAAGCGCAAGGATCTCGAGCGCGGGTACCGGAATAGCATGCTGAGGATCGGCGGTGGCGCGACGACGACGACGAATGCCACGCCGGGAGTCTCGAATCGCGCGAGTTATGCATCGTCGCGAACGAGCAGCATCGAGCAGAATGCGTTGCCGTCGCGATTCAGCGTCGCGAGTAGTACCTCCTCAGGCGAGCGCGCTGCGGCGACCCGAACCGCCGACGTTCCTCGGGGCTCGGTCTCGGACGACACCATCACGACCAGCGCCGGAGGATCATCCGAACATGTCGCCACGCAAACGTCCCGTCCGGCATCCATCTTTTCCACCAAATCCCGTCGCCGCAAGAGCCACATGATTCCCGGGCGCGGCGACCGTCGCCAGTCGGCGACGCCGAGCATGCTCACCGTGGATGAAATCACGGCCGAATTCGAGCAGCGGCGCGCGAGCGTGATGACGTTTGCGGAATCGGAGCAAGAGGCCGAGGAGGCCGCGGCGCGGTTCGGGAGCGGTACGGGTGTGGGACCGGGCGGTGGTGGGACGGCGCATAGGCTGAGCAAGGCGTATCCCGGCGGACTGCCACCGCAGCCGGAGAGCGAGGAGGAGGATTGGGATCAAGAGTCGTTTGAAGAAAGCGACGAGGATGACAGCGAGGAGGAGGAGAGCGAGGAGAGCGAGGAGGAGGAGGAGGAGGAGGAGGTCGAGGATGAGCAGGGCAAGGCGTTTACGTCGACGGGAGGTGAGCATGCCGCGTTTCGGCCGAGGTCTCCGATGCTCACACCCTCGCAGACAAGCGCTCGATCAAATGGATCAAGGGCGCCCTGATCGGCGCCGGCTCGTTTGGCCAAGTCTACCTCGGCATGGACGCCCACAGCGGGCTCCTCATGGCCGTCAAGCAGGTCGACTTGAACGTCGGCGTGCAGAATGAGGAAAAGAAGCAGAGCATGATGACGGCGCTGCAGCGCGAGATTGAGCTTTTGCGGGATCTGCAGCACGAGAATATTGTGCAGTATCTCGGTGCGTGTCGACGCTGGACGAGGGGGGTGGGGGCGGGAGAGATCGTGTACTGATTGCCTTTACAGACTCGTCGGCTGACGAAAAGCACCTCAACATTTTCCTAGAGTACGTTCCCGGCGGCTCGGTCACGGCCCTGCTGCGCAACTATGGCGCGTTCGAGGAAGCGCTCGTCAAGAATTTCGTGAGGCAGATTTTGATGGGCCTCGAATACCTGCACGATAAAGGGATCGTGCATCGGGATATCAAGGGCGCCAACATCTTGGTGGACAATAAAGGCGGCGTCAAGATTTCCGATTTTGGGATCTCGAAAAAAGTCGAGAATAGTAGGTACCCAGGGCTCTCCACGCTTCACGCGACTGACGACGTGTGCTGCAGACCTGCTCTCGACGATGCGCCTCAATCGACCGTCCTTGCAAGGCAGCGTCTTCTGGATGGCACCCGAGGTGGTCAAGCAAACGGCCTATACCAAAAAGGCCGACATCTGGAGCGTCGGATGCCTGGTGATTGAGATGCTGACGGGCGAACATCCGTGGCCCGACTTGACGCAGATGCAGGCCATCTTCCGCGTACGTTTGAAAACGCTTTACCTGTACGAACACCATGTCTGAACTCGCGCGTCCCCCGCAGATCGGGCAAATGTCCAAGCCGACGATCCCGACGGATATCTCGGCGGACGCCGTGGCGATGCTACAGCAGACGTTTGAGATTGACCATCATGCGCGGCCTGATGCGAGTGAATTGTTGGCGAGCGCGTGGCTGGCCAAGGTGGGGTAGGATGGGGTGAGTGGAGTGTGGGGGCATGCTGTACGGCATGGGTATGTGTAATAGTCATCCAGGCATCATGGTGGTGGCCGTGGCAGACTGATAGCCGCGACCGAGTCCAACGGGCTGCCGCGCCTCCTAGAGTGGACGGGGCGCACCCTGGGCTTTACCGCTTCCGGCATGTTGAGCGATCGTTTCAGCCATCTCGACGCCCCATCGGGGTGAGTAGCCGAGAGGACGGGGTGACATGGGGATGGACGGGTGATGGGGGGCGGTCACGAGTCGGGAGAGGGATGGTAGCATAGCTTTCATGTTGCGATGAGGACACGACCATGGCGCGAGACTGTGGCTGAATATCGCGGGACGAGACCTCGGGGAGGGCGTGTCCCGCGCTAAGGAATGACGAAAGCAAGCGCCCCGAACGCACGCCCATTCAAGCTGAACGACGCGAGCGAGCTGCTGAACGGGACGGGGGAAATTCGAGGCTTTGGTTGCTTTTGCGTGGGGGCGTCGGAGGAGGCAGCTGAGGGAGGGGCAGAGGACGGAGCGCGTAGGATAGCGTACGATATGCCCCATAGCGAGACGATCGACACGGACGACCCTCCAGTCCGCTGGAATTCATTAAGCGACCTGCCCCTGGCCCACGCACTTGCTTATCGCCGACGCGCCTGCCCACACGAATAGCGCGCGGCCGTGCTTTCCCTCGCTGCCTTGCTTCCCTCCCTCATATCCCGCCCGCCCGTGATGCCCTCGGGTTTCCTCTCAAAGTTTGCTCGAGACAAGTCTTCGCCCAGTGGTGCGAAACAGCAGCAGCAGCAGCAGCAACAGCCACCGCTCCGCCCGAGCCCACGTGCACCCGCACCCGCACCGACCACGACGACAACGACGACCCTTACGGCTCCGGCCGCGCCGCACCACCACTCCTCGATCGACTCGTCCGCATCCACGCCGACGGTCGCCAACTCATCCGCAGGCGGATCCGGCTCGAGCGCGAGCAGTTCCTTGATCGCCGGGCGTGCATCGCAGTCGGCGCTCGGACAGAGTAGGACGTTGAGTACGATTCTCGGCGGGGAGGATTTCCAGCGGCAGGAACATCAGCAACAGCAGCCAAGGGGTGACGCCGCAGCCATGTCGTTGCAGCAGAATGCCGTCACCGAGGCTAGTGCCGGCGTCGCCATGGCCGGGATCCCCGTCGTCAACGTGCACGGCGTCGATGGGCAACGGCAGCAGGACGTTCAGGGCGCGAGACAGATGAGCGTCGATATGATGGATGTGTCCGGGCTCAGCTTGACGAACCAGGGGAACGAGAGGCAGCCTGGTGGGGCCGGTGGAGATGATGTATCCATGCGGGAAAAGATGGAGGCGGCGCAGCTACAGGTGCGCGGTCGCGATGCTACCATCACCACACGTGAAACGCTTGCTGATCCACTCCTGTAGGCACAGCAAGCACAGGCGGCAGCGGAGTACGCAGCGCAGCAGGCCCGCGTTGCGGCGTTGAACGCCCAGGCAAGTCAAGCAGCGTACGAACAAGCTCAGGCGCAAGCACGGGCACAGGTCGAGGCACTTGCGCGAAGTCAGCAACAACAACAGCAGCAGCAAATCCAACAGCAACAGGCTCAAGTGACGACCCCGACGTCCAAGCAGTCACAGGTTGCCGAGGTTGGATACGTGCTGACGAGCAGCGGAGTCAAGGTCCCGGCCATTCCCTCGCTTCGTAAAACGGCGGGCAGGTACGGGCTGAATGATTTCCAGATTGAGAGGACGTAAGTCGTTTTCCCCGTTTGGCTTTTCTGTCAAAGGCTGACACCGACACCGCCCCCACGGAACAGCCTCGGCACGGGCTCCTTTGGCCGCGTTCACCTGGTTCGATCCCGGCACAACGGTCGCTTCTACGCCGTCAAGGTCCTCAACAAGGAAAAAGTCGTGCGCATGAAGCAGGTCGAGCATACCAACTCGGAACGGGAGATGCTCGTCAGGGTGCGACATCCGTTTTTGGTCAACTTGTGGGGCACGTTTGGCGATGTCAACAATTTGTACATGGTCATGGATTTCGTTGCCGGGGGTGAATTGTTTAGCTTGTTGCGAAAGAGTCAGGTACGCGGTCCCCCGGTTCACCCTGCACATCGGCGGCTACTGACGCGACACCCCCTCCCGCCAGCGCTTCCCCAACTCGGTCGCCAAATTCTACGCGGCCGAGGTCGCGCTCGCGCTCGACTACCTGCACTCGCTCGACATCATCTACCGCGACCTCAAGCCCGAAAATTTGCTGCTCGGCGCGGACGGACACGTCAAGGTGACCGACTTTGGATTTGCCAAGCTCGTGCCGGATATCACGTGGACGCTGTGCGGCACGCCGGATTACCGTGAGTCTGGCGTTGCGTTGCGCGAGATGAGCGCGGCAGGGCTGATGGAGAATTCTACAGTTGCGCCCGAGGTTGTGCAGAGCAAGGGATACAACAAGAGTGTGGACTGGTATGCGCTGGGCGTGCTTATTTTTGAAATGCTGGTGAGCATCAACAGTCGCGTCTCGTTGTCGTGCGCTCAACTCCTACTCTCAGGCTGGTTACCCCCCGTTCTTTACCGAAGATGGAAATCCGATGAAGTTGTATGAAAAGGCAAGTCTCGTGATGTCCGTCACTACACAAAAACTGACAATCTGTACACCAGATCATTGCCGTAAGACGACTCCGAAACTCCCCCCCTCGTCCCATCCCCCCTGACCCCTGACTCTTTTCGTACAGGGCAAAGTCCGCTACCCCACCTACTTTGATGCGACCGCCAAGGAACTGCTGAAAAACCTGCTCGTCGGCGACCTCTCCAAGCGATTCGGCAACTTGCGCGGCGGCGCCGCCGACATCTTTTCGCATCCGTGGTTCAACGAGGTCGACTGGGAAAAGCTCTACCGACGGGAGATTCCGGCGCCGTATGTGCCGAGGATCGAGGGCGATGGGGATGCTAGCCAGTAGGTTGCGCGGACGAGTTGAACAGATTTGCGGTGCTCATCGTGATTGCAGGTTTGATCGATACGCCGAGGCCGATGTCACGGAATACGGCAAGACGGGCCGAGGCGTTCATGACCATCTCTTCCCTGAATTCTAGCCGAATGTCATTCTTACGACGGACCGCTCGAGCCACGACGAAGCGACTCGACGCTTATGCGAGTAACCTTATAGTACAATCGCGGTAGAAAGAATTCAAGTCAAAGCAAAATGGGTTGATAGTGCAAATTGTCAAAGTCGTGTAATCCATTACGAGTCGCGCCGCTCGAGAGCAGCACACTCGTTCCAGTGCAACTGTATCAGTATGATCACGCATGAAAAAGATGCAATTTCATTTTTACAACAATGGTGCAAGCGTACATGTCCGCAACATGCGGCGGTCTATTTTCCCGTCCACAAGGGTGCGCCGGACCCTGCCCTAACTCTGCGTCATCGGTGACGCATTCGCAAACCCAGGCGGAGGCGGCGGAATGCCCGCCATCATCGGCGGCATACCCATTGGAGGCGGCATTCCGTACGCCTGCTGCGGCGGGTACCCCTGCGGTGTCATACCCGACATCATGGGCGGAGGCGGAGGCGGAACGGCGTATTGACCCGGCATGGGCGTCGCGGCCTGGTAGACGGGCATGCCCATGGGTGGGGCCTGGGACATGGGAGTGCCCATTGCGAAGCCCGGTGGCGGCGGTGGGGGAGCGAGTGCGCCGGCGTATTGGCCTGTCAAAAGGAGTTAGGCGGTCGCCGAGTGGAAAGCAGAAAGAAACGTACCTTGGTAGCCTGCAATGTTCGGGGCGAAACCGTTGGCACCCGTTGCCATTCCCGTCGGCAACACTGCGTTCCTCCTACACGGCGCGTCGTCGGGTGAGCATGCCTTGTCTCGATGCAGGATCCCCGCATCACTCACTTTGCCTGATTCGCGAGCAACCGCTCCGCCTCGGTTCCATGACGTTCGCCCTTGCCGTCCTTCTTGAATGCATACTGCACGGTGATCGGCTTATTCATAAGGTACTGGTTGTTCATGGCTTCCACCGCGGCATCCGAGTGATCAAAGTCGTTGTACGAGACAAACCCGTAACCCTTGGATTCGCCAGTTTGCGGGTCTCTTGCAATCTATCAAGGGGGTGAGCATTGCTGCACGGAGGGTGATAGGGGGATACCCACCTTGGCCGTCGTCGTGATGGGGCCAAACGTCGAGAATGTATTGTACAGCATCGTATCGTCCACCATGGGGTCCAGGTTTCCAATGAACAAGTTGGCGCCGACATCGAGTTGCTTCTTGTCATACGATGCCTGGATGCACAAGCCCGTCAGTAGAAGGCCTTGCACGCCGCGCGCCTGAGACGCACCTTGTTCACACGGATCGGCTTTCCGAAAAGCTTGATCTGGTTCATAATCTTGCACGCGTAATCGGCATCCTCCTCTGACAGGAATTCACAGAATCCGAATCCCTGGTGTGAATTGGAGATCCTGTCTTTTGGCAGATGCACATTGGCTGGGTGGGATGACTCGTGAGTGTTTCTTGCCGTTCTCCGCAGAGTCTGGACGTACCGACGGGACCGGCTTGTCTGCGGATACGCAGGTGAGCACAACATGATTTGTAGATGAAGTGTCAGTCACTCACAGCATCAACTCCCATATCAGCGCGTCCGTGCACCGCTCATCGAGATTTCCGAGATACACCGTTGCCTCCTGGTTCCTGTCCTGGTCCTGCGGTCTCGACATGGCTGGATGGAGTGGAAGAGGGCGTATCTGGGGACGGCCACGAGCTGGAAGAAGGGATCATGAGCAGTGTACATGACCGACGCGAGGGCGATCGAGCGCGGGCGCACTGGCGGGCACGTGACTGCAAAAAGTTGGCGGAGGGGACATGCTACAAGGGGATATCGCCGAGGGTTGCTGCGCTCGGCATCATCATCCACCGCTGATCATCCACCATGTCATCCCTGTTGAAGAGTGCATCAAAGCGCGCAGACGCTATCGCCGCGAATGGAAAGCCGACGGGCAAGGAAAAGGGAAAGGGCAAGGGCTTGCCGGTGACCGACCTCGTTTCCGCCGAGCAGGACATGGCCATGGAGTTGGACGACGAGGAGGATTCCGAGCCCGAAGACGAGGAAATGGAGGAAGAGGTACCGCTAGCCAAGAAGGGCAAGGACGTCAAGGGGAAGCAGGTCGCGACGGTTGATAAGGGCAAGCCGAGAAAGGACAAGGTGTTGCTCCTTAGTTCGCGAAACACAACGGGAAGGATGCGGCATTTCATGTTGGATCTTCAGGCGTTACTGCCGCATACCAAGAAGGGTGAGTCTGCTGAGCACAGGATGCAGTTGTGCATGAGTTCTAAACCGTTCCCGTAAGACGCCAAACTGGATAGTCGATCGTCTTTGTATCTGCTCAACGAACTCGCCGACTTGCACAGCTGCAACAATGCCATCTTCCTCGAGGCACGTCGGCACGAAGACCTCTACATGTGGATATCGCGCACACCCAACGGCCCGTCCGTCAAGTGTCATGTGCAAAACATTCATACGATGGACGAGCTGAAGATGACGGGCAATTGCTTGAAGGGTTCGCGCGGGATTGTCTGTTTCGATGGCGGATGGGATCAGGATGAGCACTGGCGGTTGATGAAGGAGATGATTACGCATGTGAGTCGTGTCTCCGCCGCCCTTTGCATCCCCTAACACCCCGTGCCCTCCGGTAGACATTCAGCGTGCCAAAGACATCACGCAAACTCAAACCCTTCATCGACCACATCCTCACCTTTTCCCTCCTCGACAACAAGATCTGGTTCCGAAACTTCCAGATCGTGGAAAAGGACCCCTTGAAACCGTCCGGCCCGCCGCAGACGTCGCTCGTCGAGATTGGCCCGCGATTCGTGTTGACCCCGATCAGGATATTCGAGGGCTCGTTTGGCGGACCGACCGTGTTCGAGAACCCAGGTACGTCTCCTCCCCCTTGATCTGCGGCATACGCCTGTGCTGACCCATTCTTTTTCTCAGAATTCATCTCACCCGCCGCAACACGTGCATCCATCAAGCGCGCACAGGGCCAGAAGTACCGACGCAGGCAGGAAGTGCTCTCGGACAAGGCGGAGCGGATCGCGTTGCAGCAGGAGGAACTCGGCGACGACGAGTTGGCGCGGGATCAGGTGTTTGCATAGGTGGCTTTCCCCCCCCCCTCCCCCCCCTACGTTTGGTTGTATGGAGCTGGGTACACCAGGATGTTATCCTTGTGGATGTTATTTGGCATTACAAATTTTGCAAGGCCCTCTTTTTCATGCGCCGCCCGCAGACAAGGCTTTCCCAGACATGACGAAAAGTGACATGATGATGACGTGGCCGATGTAGAATACTACGGAACGGAGATGAGACCAGGACTGCGACGTGTTCGTGATATAGCAGATGTTGTACGCGGCACGAGAAAGGAGGTACGCGACACATCTTCAGAGCGGGAAGCAAGGGGAATCAAACACTGCGTGTGGACAAGAGCGTCATTGCGGACGTACAGTCCGTTCAACGTCTCTGGCGCGATATGCGCGTAGCTTGCGACAACCTGCATCCCGGCGAACAAGGACCTTCAGCATTTCATCGCCGCCGTTGATCACGTTTCCTCGATGGATTGCTTACCACTCCCGCCGCTTCCGGGTGGCAGAGATACAACGTCATCCAGATCAATACTCATATGGAGTTGCAGGAGATGTGACGTACCGTAGAGCGCAAGATTTTCGAGTCCGTTTGAGGACGCTGATGAGCTCCTGTCGATGTGCGGGATGGGCTTTCCTCTCCGGCAGAAGCGCTCAAGACTTGGAACATGGTCGAAACTTACCTGATTATCTGCGCGGCAACCTATTCAAAACATTTTCAGATTGTCAGACGTGATACGCTGAGTCTTCCGATACGGAAGATATATGGTCAAGAAAAGGCACGGACATTGGCGGGGATCTGGTTGGACTTGAAGCTTTCCGGCGTCAAGTTACTTCGCGGCTGGACATTGTTCCAGCCTTTCGCCCCGGGCGCCTTGTGTTTGTTGAACAGCCACCTGTCGTCCGTATGACACGATCAGCGGATCGTAGTCACATCGGGAAGTCGGAGGAAACGTACATTGCGTATCCTTGAGGGGATGATCTTGATTGGACATGGGGTCAGCAACGATCAGGAGCGGAATGGACGGGGGACTACGTGCGCAAGGACCCATGCGATGGGAATGGTGTAGAGCGAGTAGTTGGACGACATTGCCGGGTACGTTCGTGGAGAGGAGAACCACAAGAGGAACGATATAACGGCCTCCTATCCACTTGGGGATCCATCTCGCGCTGCCGAATGTCGGGCCGAATCAGGGTGAGACATTGTTGGCCTTTGTTCGTCTGGCTGCGAGTCGAGCCGGTGGGCTGCGGAGTGGGCGAGTATATAGATAGTGTCTCGCCACTTGGCTCCCTTTGTAGCCACTGGGGAATCGAGCATATTTCAGAATGTCGTCCTCTGTTCCTGACTCCGTCGATGCGCCTGGCGTACGTTGGCGAGGGAAGAAGGGCTCGTCATCGCCGTCACACTTGCGCAAAGACAATCATCACCGAGATCCGCCCATCACAGCGACACCCTCTGTCGCCCTTTCCCCCATATCGACCCTATGGCTCCGCTCGAGGCGAATACCGACAGGCGCCCTCAATCCGCCGGGCGAAGACCGCGCTATAAGCCTCGCCACTGTCCGTCTCGCACTCCGGCTCGTGCCCCTCCTGGGGGCAGACTTTGCGGCCTTGTTCTGGCAGCGGCATCCGCTGCGGCTAATTGCGTTCCTCGTCGGCAAGGTGATCAAGGGTTCCTTCCGGCGTTCAAGATCTGGGCAGCGGCGGCGCTACTTGATCTCGTCCAGGAGAGCTTTGTTGGCGCGAACGACCAGAAGCCCATCGATGAAGCCAAAGTCATTCGACTCGCGCTGATCTCCCTCTTCGCATCCGCGGGAACTACCATTTTCAACTTTCTCAGCTCGACAAACGATACCCTCGTTCGACAATACCTGACGCACCACGTTGAATCACTCTACATGGCCGCACAGCTCTCGCTCGATATCCCGACGCTCTCGGACCCGTTCGTCGGCGCGCTCATGTACGAGGCTGGATGCTTTGCCGGGTTCGAGTCCCGAAACGTGCGGCCTGGCGCCGGGGCAGGGCCGATGGGGAAGATGATGGGCGGACGAAGGAGGAGTCGACCGAGCCCATTCATGACGCTCAGTACGTTTTTTAGCACGTTGACGACCTCGGTCGAGGTATTCTCCGCCGCGAGCTTGCTCGCCAGAACGCTTCGTCAAGCCATCCATGACGATCCTCACATCCTGAAACCGAGAAACGCCGACCGCCCGTTCCCCCGTAACCTCATGCCCTCGGAATCGCTCCTACTCATCCTCTTCGCCTTCCTCCCGGCCGCCCTCTCCATCCTCGGCACATTCCTCACCCTCGCCCTTCCCGCCCGCCCCGGCTCCACACACACCCTCGGCACGCTCTTCTCCACCAAAGGGAAATTCAGCCGCAAGGCCGCCAAGCAGTCAAACACGACGTGGCAAGAGACCGCACGAGACTTGCAGGACGTCAGAGATCTCGGGCGGAACGGCGCGTACAAGCAGGAGGTCATCTTGTTTGGGCTCAAGGAATGGGTGCTGGATAAGTGGGAAAAGTTGCGGGAAGTGCAGATGCGGGAAGAGCTGCAGAGCATGAGTCGCGCCGGGTATTATGTGTTGGGCTTCGGAGTGGCGGAGGAGATGGTGCAAACGGCGTTCTACGTACGTACATTTTGCCACGATCCAAGAAGAAATGCCGCTAATTTGTTTCCCACAGGCTTTATTGGCGCTTCGAACGTTCTCGACATCCATCTCCCTCGGATCCATCAGGCTCTATCAATCAACGGCCGACAGCCTTTTATCCTCTATCCGTACGCTAACCAACAACCTGGAATCGAGCGTGCAATCCATCTTCTACATGGCTGCCTTTTTTGAAATGATGCGTGTCACTGAAAAGCTGACCACGGTTGGACGCCGTGGCTTGCACGTGAGTGAGGGAGAGCCGGTCGAGATGTTGGATTACGAAGCGTACCGCCTCGAGGGAGGCATGAGAATTGAGGCGAGGAACGTCGGATTTACATACCCGGGAGCCGAGAAGCCTGTGTTGGAGAATATCAACTTGGTGATTGAGCCTGGCACAACGCTCGCCATCGTTGGATTCAATGGGGGAGGTGAGTCGTCCGAGTAACGCCTGGACTAGGTGACTGACATTATTCCCAGGGAAAACTACCCTCGTCAAGGTTCTCATGGGTCTGTATAACCACGACGGCCAGCTCCTCATCAACGATCAACCCATTGAGCGGTTCCCCACGCATCAGATTCATGCGAGGACGACATGCTGCTTCCAGGATCACTCGAAATACTCGCTGACATTACGAGAGAACGTCGGAATTGGAAGTGTGCCCAAGATGTCAAACGATGAAGCCATTCATACGGCTATCGTCAAGGGCGGAGCGACAGCCGTCGAAGAAAAAGTCGGACTGGAGGGCAAGCTGAATCGGACCGGCGTGCCCGATGCATCACTCGGAGGCGGGGAGGACTTTTCAGCTGATGGACCTACAGAAGGTGGACTAGAAGGTGGCCCAGAGCATGGACCGCCTCCGGGATTCGAGGGACCGCCGGGAGGACGAGGCCCCCCGCCGGGAGTTCGCGGCGGCTTTGGAGGCGGCGCTGGTCGTGGACTGTTCAGTGCCACCAACGCATCAGGCCCAAGAGAGCCGCCTCCAGGAGCACCACCGCCGGAAGTGATGGAGATGATGCTGGCGAGGGGTGCAGCTGGGACAAAGTTAAAGGAACGATACGCATTGTCTGGAGGTCAATGGCAAAAGTTGGCCCTTGCTCGGGCCTTCATGCGGGCGGATGACGCAGATCTGGTGGTCTTTGAGTCTGTTCATGTGGTAGGAACCGGCCAAGCGCTGACTTGTGCGCCCTAATTTCCCTTAGTGAACCCTCCGCGGCGCTGGACCCCAGAGCCGAGGCAGAGCTGTTCGAACGCATTCACTCCTTATCTGGCAGCAACGCTACAGGCAAGAAGACAACCACCATTTACATTTCCCATCGGTTCTCTACGGGTATGTTCGCCTAATCGGGGCGCTTCATAATTCTGACTCCTCTTCGCAGTACGTCGAGCCGACAAGATCGCCGTAGTTGACAAGGTATATCCTCTCTGTGGATCGCTTCACACAGTGCTCACGCTACTGCCTTGCAGACTATCGTCGAGTTCGGCACACATGCGGAGCTGTTGGCAAAAGGCGGCACATATGCGGAATTTTTCAATCTGCAAAAGGGACAATTCGAATAGACTGGACAATAAAGGAGTACATGACCATCGTCAAATACTGAGAAACAGATCACATGCAGTCATGTTTGATACAAACACAGTACAACTTCTCCATCGTCTGCTCATGCAGCCAGACGACTCGCCAGACTGCCGCCCGCACGCCCATTTCCCCTCGCATTTCGCCCATTTCCGCGTCCCTGATTCTGTCTTGCCTCGACTGTAATGATGGCTGCGCGCGGGTCGTTCTGCAGGATCTCATCCGAGTACATTTTGCTATAAGAGCCGACATGACGCGTTAGGTGCAGTGACGACTGAGGCAAAGGCGGGAACATACCTGGCAGGTCCCGCAGGCAGCAAGTCAACCTGCGCCGGTTCATTGTCGACTTCCATGGCGTTTCCCGGCTTGCTCCTCATTCGATCTTTCAGTGACAAGACGGGTGGCGGCTCGACGATCGAGACTTTGAGTGGGTTGCCATCTGCGATGATGCCGTTGAACTTTTGGACCATTTGCTGGGCGACTTCCCGGTTCTCGACTGTCAGTTCCGCAGAGACGGTCTTCGAGTTGGTGGTCGGCGCCAACGCTGCGGCGATGATATCGACGTGTTGTTTGAACGCGAACTGCAGCCACCTGTTCAGAGTCGGGCATTCAAGCTGTGAACGTGGGATTACTCACCTCGACGTCAACCGCTGTCGTGCCTTGCACAAGTCCCTCAATCAGGACCTTCATCTGCGGATTCGCGGCTCCCTTGATACCAAACGACACATTCAACGAAGCCTGCTCTTGTACAGGAGGTCGAGACGCCGCCACAGGCGGAGCCGCACGAACCGCAGCGGCGGACCTGGGTTCCGACACGAGCAGCTCGACCGGTGCATCATTCACGTTGCGTCTCGGCACACTGCCCGCAGGACGTGCAGGTCCCGTGCCCATAGCATTCTGGAACAATCGATTGCCTCCGGCGCGTGGTCGGACGGGACCAGCACTGCTCGCGGTCTGTCCGTCAAGAAGCTCTACCGGTCCCTTGCGCTGCTGCGGCTGCTTTCCCGTTTCTGCAAATCCCCTCATCCCGTGTGAGCGATCGGAGGGAAGCAACTCCTGTCCGCCTTGTAGCCTGTCCGACAGCCTGCTTCCATCGTACTTGTCGTGTTTCCATACATCGTCCGAACTGCTCTGGGTGTTTCTCGGTCCCAACGAGGCTGGCCGCTAAAGTACGAGGGAATGAGCGATAATGCATGGAAGTCATGAATGATATGCCTACGTCGTACGGCCTCCTGCTAGCCGCGGGCGAGGCCCTGCCTTGTTGTTTGCCTTGCTGCGCGTTCTTGGCTCGATGTTTGTTGAGAATGGTTCGAATCTGCATAGAGCGAAGGGGTCAGCGGTATCCGATGGCGACGGTCCACCTGCTCCTACCAGATCATCAGTGGCCGTGGTTTCTTTCGCCATCTTGACTGGAAGAGTACGCGTTGCGGTTGCGCTGTTTATATAGATACACTCGGATTAGGGGACAGATATCGCTCCGAGTTGCAAGCAAGTGCCTCGAACGCGGGACCGATCGACACGCTCGTGCGCGCTAACGCGCAGTGTTCTCCCGCCATACTGCATTCTGTTCAAGCAGTCCAACAACTGACGGTTGTGAAGTCTAACGGCTCATCCTCACATAGTGGAGTCCAACATTGCAGGATGCAGCCAAAAGGCTGAACGAATACCACCGTATCAATATGGTGAATTCTTATCGCGCTACAACCCTATAATTCCAGTAAGGCTATCTATAACGAACGGAAAGACTGCTCGCCACCCCTCCTGCTCCTTGCGCTGGCCTGTGATTTTGATTTTCATAGCTCGGCCGCAGTCTTGGTGAAAACAAGTCGGTCAGAAGCCTCTACATCAGTAGTCCGCCACATTACCTGTTCAACTTTCAGGATTTCCTCGACCGCGTCGAATCTCCGAGTAAATTTTGCCGTGTAGGGCAAAGGGTGGCTGTTCGCCGCGTTTGTGAATGCAAGGGTATCGATGGGCTTGCCGGCTTCCTGCGAAATTCGGAAGGCCCACAATAAATTCGACGTATTGATGAAGACCGATCGGTCGGCGATATGTTGGCCTGGGCAGACTCTGATCGGGAAACGAGTTCAGATGCATCCCGGCTAGTCCGTTGTTTCGCTGCGACTCACCTCCTGCCGAAGCCAAACTGAAAGTGTTTCAGGTTCTTCTCAAGCACAAAGTGTCCTGCCTCATCCTTGACGAGCCACCTGTCAACGTTGAACGTCTCCGGGTCGGGATAGTACGCGGGGTCCCGATGGATCCCCCAGTGATTGCCGAGGATGGAGGTACCGGCCGGGATCATGAACCCTTTCTAGACGCGACGACAGAAAAGGAGGAGTTCAGGCGCGAAGACCGTGATTCCCAGCCTGTCTGCGTACCCAAGCGATGTCCGCGGTGGTCTTGTGTTGAAAGCCTAAACGCGGCACACAGCCAGGTCAGCAGGTTGATAACGATCATAATGATCGTACACTTACCACCGGAGCTGACGGGACGCCACCTATACGATTCTCGTATGAATGCCCAAGTAATGGGCAAGTCGTCCTGGTCATCGAAAGTAGGTACTGCCGATAAGGACCGGTTAAGCGTGGCACACCTGGAGCTGCGTTCGCTTCCTCCACCCACATCGGTCCCGGCCGACGACCCTATCTAGTTCTTCCTGGACCCTTCTTTGAGCTTCCGGAAACACTGCTGCAGCCATGATGACGATACTGATGGCACTTGCGGACTGTGGAGTTTGGGTGAATCAGCTCAGCGTCGCGAGACCGCGGCGGATATCTACGGTGTCGCTCCCCGCTCCGACTGACAGGGCAACATGTTCAGTAGACCACCACTATACCTCTAGAAAAACGCTCACAAAGACTGCCGCAGAGGTAGGCACACTCGTCATCTGATAAACGGTACTCTGTTGCAGAATCCCGTGAGTCCCATAGGTAGGAAGGGTGTCGAAGATGCCCACCTTGTTGCTTCTCGCTAATGAAACGAGTAAAGCAAGAAACTGAGGACTCCTTCTGCATTTGATGGGGAACACCATGAGAATCAAGCGCGGCCGTATAGTAAAACCCACGCACAAGCCGTTCCCTGGCCGTGTCCAACTGTCCTCTGAAAAGCATCAGCTCGTCGGCGTGCCAACCGTCGATCATCTTGGTGTACCCGGGAACGTATTGCAGCCAGGGCAGGGATTCCACCTTGAAAGATCCAGGGCGCAAAGTCTGGCCTAGTCTATCGCCGCACTGGTTGACCAGTTGTATGTCAGGGTCCGCATACGAGACTTTTTCGGTTCTTCCGTAGGCGATATTGAGCACAACGGTGGCTGTGTGACGGTGACCATGAGTGGCTAGCAAATAGCCAAGCCGTGACGTGGGAGCTTACACGCATAAGTCTTGATGTGTTCTTGATGGCCTTCAGGTGCCGATATAATATCAGCCAACAGCCGCTTCCCCGCCCGCTCTTGGATCGGTTCGTAAGACTTCGCTGATTGAGGCTGCAGGTGAGAGTGAAGGGCCCTACAACATCGAAATGGCATGAGTCGGATGAGGGAGTGCGGCGAATGGCAACCTCACTTTCTGAGCTTTCGCCAATGATCGCCATAGCCAACGAGCAAAATCCGCATACCCCCGCTCATGATGTTGCCCGCGATACTGCGAGGTCGATCCGCGGTCTCGCCTGCGCGTTTCTCAAGCAGCTCTTGTGCGCTGCGGAGAGGGAAATCTGGATCAGGCAAATCGACATTGCGCGGGAACTTGGGCTCACGCTGATACCCGGCCAACGATTACCAACGGTGTTTGACCCTGCCATATTGTGACGCATCCTTCCCCTCCATTGTCCCCATACTGCTTCGTCAGGTCGTCGAAGTACCTCCAGGGATACTTGTGGGGTAACTCATTTCCGAGCAGCCAGTGTGGCTTCGGGCCAGGGGGGAGAAGAGCGTATTTGGCTTGTGTGCGTCTTCGCGACAAGCAGGCGTAGATGAAGACGGAGGTGATGATGCCGAAGATGGCAGTAACGATGTAGGCGGACGAGGGAGAATGCATGATCCCGATGGCGTCGATCGCGTCGAATGAAGCAGTAGCCGTGAATCAGCCAGACCGCTGAACGGTACCGCGTTATATCGCTGTCAGCGGCTCAGTGAACCATGATGAATATGCACCTCTCATGATCGTGGCCATGCCGGGAAGAGTAGCCAGTCTGCTCGTAGACAGGCGTTGCCGTTACAACATTCACATGCGAAGCGGCCGTCAGATCACTGCCGGTTGCCGGGCTGAATGGCTGGGGACCCCGCGGACAATCCGGAAGCGGACGATGCCGTTGTCTTTTCGCAAAGGGTTATTACCACGTCATGTGTCGAACGGAGGCTAATGATTGAAACGCGTGATTTCAGGGGAACCCTTGAGGAGGTATCTGAGGCCTGGTCAATGAAGCGGTATCGTATAGTGTTCGGTCTTGTACCATCGACTCTAGGTAGGCTGGGGTAGCGGGATTATCCCATTGGGAATTCCCCGGCCGTCTTCTGCAATTCCAGCTTGTGCACTTACGCTGTAGGCTAGTAGTTCACATTATGACAGTCTCGCCAGCTAGCCTTCCGGTCGTTATGGAAAATGAATGATAAAGTGTCTTCTGGTCGAGCAGCTGGTCCAACCAGTACACACAGCCATCAACATCAAGGAAGACCCAAAAGTTCTAAGGGAGGAGAGCGAACAAGGAATCGCAAAAAGATGATTGACCACTGTCAGGATCGAACTGACGACGGACTGCGAGATTACGTTACTTGTAATGTAAAGCAGGCACGCTACCACTGCGTCAAGCGGCCGTTCATGTTTTGAGAAGTTTTTGTGTCACATAACTCCCGTTCATTTACAGTGACGGATTCACAAATGTTGCATACATGATCGTGCATAAATCCAGATCGTAATTCCTCAGTCCTGATGAAGCGTTGCTCAGAAAGCCCGTGCACCTGAATTCGATCCAAGTCCGCCCGTAAGACCCTTCGAAATACTGTGACGCCCTTGCCGAGAAAGCGGCAATTCAGAAAGGCAACAAACACGTGGATGATCGGCAAGCCAGATGATGTCATGCATCGCCGAAGCTATCGCCGATCGAGCGTTGTCTTCAGGTTGCAGAATACACATTCATGTATAATCGCTTGGATGCTCCTTGAACCTGATCTATACCCATCGTATTGGTCACAAGCATGCCCCCATCCCTCAAGATCCTGCACCCAGCCGGAGACCCGCCGTACCCACCTACGGAACCTGTCCGGGTCAACTCGACGGAACCGATTCAGATACGCACGAGTGGATTCGATGGCGAAATTTCAGTATGGGTCAAGGATTACCATGGATTGAAGAAGAAAGGCGATGGAATGGAATACTTTAGTGAGAAGGGCAGGGAGGGGATGACGTATGGTATAGTCGTGAGAGGTGAGCAGACTTGGCGGATCGCGGAAAGAACCAGCTTATTGACATCCGTGAAGGTCGTTTCCTCAAGCCGACATCAGCCGACGATATCATGTTTGGAAACGTGTTTGAGAAGCCGATCCGCGATAGCTTACCATGGGGGACCTCAATAGCCATGCGTTTTATCAAGTATGTTTCGTGTTCCGGAGCGTAAGGGAAGCTTCTGATGAGTGAGGCCTAGCTGGGTTGACCCAAATGTTACGATGGATCCGTACTGCGACAAACCATGGGCGCTGTAAGTCCCATCCGGCAATCTCATGCACACCGTGCTCAGACAAAATCATAGGTCTCCGACAGTAGCCTCGATGAACTACCTCTCGATACATAGAGTCCGCAAACCCTCGAATGACTGCGCAAGTAACGGCAATGGACACGTCAAGCATTCCAGACCGACAGTGATAACGGAGGACTCCTACGCCGGTATCATGGCTCTTCGAGAGGAGAACCTCGGAAATCTCTCAGAGGATGTCCTGGAGGCGTCCCAGGATCCGACACATGATTGGGGAGTCGGTACAGCGGAGGCGGTCAAGTTGAGGCGGAAATGGCTGACGAGCCAGGAGAATCGGCAGTCGTTGATTCTGGATGAGAATTGGGAGATCGGCATGGAGTTCTGCAATGGACTGCTAGGTCAGCTTGGGTTTTGAGAACACGTGAATGTCGAGTCTCACACCTTGCGCTTGATCTCAGATTTCAGCACCTTGTGCGCCGTTCTGCCACAGCCCTTCGCTTTGAAGATTCCGCTTCTTCGGTACTGGGACGGGCAGCCGGCGACGTACATCTGCAAAACGAAAGATGATTCCACGATATTCTGGTGCATGGCCTTCCAGATCCACAAGAAGGACGATCAAGGCTCAAGCAGTGAAGAAGACAGCAGTGATAGCGAGGAAGATACGACGACGACACCGGCGAGTACAGCGGCCAGTGTGGACAGGGAGGATGATGTGGATTGAAAGGGATTCCTGTAGTGGATGTATTATTGTGACGGTTGAGAGCGAGATTTTTAAATCTCAGCCACGAGTTGTATAGATGTGATATAAACATTATGTATGATGCCTGATTCCCCCTGTACAACGCTTGATTGATCTCAAAATAGATTCTTGTCAAAACATACCGCAACGCGTACTCTCAAGGTCCAATCCAGTTGGCAATATTCTCCCACTCGTAAGGATTGCGCCCGTAGGGAATGGTTACATCCCTCACAGCCGCGACATCCAAACCCACGCCCGAGTGAGCTGTCATTGGACCAGCATGAGTTTGTGGCCGTAGGATGGTGACTGCTTGATCAGTCGGTGAATCAAATGCACCTGTGAGGCCAAAGCCAAACCCTGTAAAAGGAAAGGTTTTCAACGCAGATCAAATCGCAAAGGAAAAAAAGTTCTACTTACAGTTCGAGTCACTTGGCACAACTGGTCGGGCAGCCTTGGCTTTGCTGTTGAGCGCCGATATCAAGGTGACGTTCGGGCCCTCCTCTGCTATGTCCAACCCAGCGGATCCGACGCCGTCTGCCTTTTGAGTCAATGCAGCCGTAATGTACCGAACACCTGCCCAATATGTTTCCAGGTTCCTCAAGAAACTCTTCATTCTTTCCAAGTTCTGCCTTGCGGAAGATTGTAGGAGAGCAAGTGCCGGCTTAGACCTGCCATTGGAGTCATCTGCCAGCATTTGAGTGTAAAGGAGGGTTTCCTTGACTAGGTAATCAAGTGTGAATGAGAATGCCCTGATTAGCACAACGAGTCACTCACCGAAGAGACGACCAGCGGTGAAGAAGGGATAGTTGACAAATGGCTGCGTGATCGCTCTGGGCTCTACAAGCTCTGCAAAGGTAGCGATGTCACTGATCGTTTTCGCAGAACTCAAGGCGATATCTCTGCCTTCCTCCTGAGCGGCAGATTGGCTGTCGTTCACTATACTGGGCGCATGGAGAAGGATGACCAGCCTGAAGAAAGGGCGTCAGTGATCGGATGTTTTTGACGTTCGCTTGAACACCTGCGTGTGGAACCAAAGCTAAGATCCAGGATGAGTTCAGCTTGATTCGAGAGCGAAGTAAATATTCATGCTTACATGCATGAAGATGAATCCTGCGCTCTTCCCTACGAGAACATATGGTTGCAAATTCTGGATCGAGAATTGTAGCTCTTTGGGCATCGAAGACCCGATGTCGACGAGTTCTTGCTGCAGGATCGCGAGCTCATCTGGTTGAGCCGACTCTTCCGATTTCCCGATGGCATGTACGATTGTGCGAGCTAGAACCATGATCCGGACGAGAAAGGGGAAAGGATCGCTTAATGTCGTTCCGGATATTGATGGGAATGTAGGAACGGGTGGAAGAACATCTTCAAAGCTGCCTCGGCGACCAGCTGGGAGTTGTGAGCATTGTAGAGGAGCTCGCAACCGCTATAACGGCTAACTTACTGCCAACGACCAGTATGCTATCCATCACGTGTAGGCAGTAAAAGAGCTTCAGGCGGATCCAGTCCTCTTCTGTTTCCAAATCTTCCGGCGGGCGATCGAGTCCTGCGGAGGAATTTCAGACCCCTTCTCTACTGGGGGGAACATGGGCCTTACCACAGTCCACAGACATGCGTTGCGCCATTCCAGAATACCTAGAGGGGCGTTGAGTCGGATTCAAGGAGCTGTTAACAGAACTTACATCCATAAACCCTACATTATAGATCTCCATCAGCCGTCATTCAGTTGCGTATCCAGGAAACTTACAGCATCCCTGTCACAGCCGAATTCATTCCAGCTCAGAATCAATAATGCCGCACATACATCGAGATCTGATACGGCCAGTACCTTCAAGGCTTGGCTTTTCGCTTTTTGAGCGAATATGTCTCCCGAATACGCCGCGGCCCGAGATGCTTGATTGGTATACCACGACGCTCCAGAGAGCCCGCCCTCATTCGCGCCGAACGCCTCGTGGGCATGGTTCGGGGAGTATCGAGCGGAAATGGCGCAAATCGCATTGAGGAGGATAGGTGAGGCCTCTTCTTTGCGGATCTTCTCCTCGAGGGCTGGCACTGATATGAAGCAGAAAAAATATCCAAAATGCTGCTCAAAGATTGGCAATAGCTCACGCAATGTGGCAGAATTCTATCAGACAGGACTCAGCTCCGTCTCGCCCATTGAATGTCTTCGTAAAGGGGCTCACTGGTACTTCTCCGGTCTCATCGAAGTAGTCCTGATGGTTCGCTGTTGGCTCGAGCGACATTGAACCTCGTGTCGGCGATGGGGGAGCCGAAACTTCGCATGTCACTCTGCGCATTCCCGGGGCTATAGCTGTGCGTCCGCTGCAAGGTTCCACATGGTTCAGTTGAAGCGACACCTGACCATTTCTTGCTACACCCACAAATATCTGGATTCCACAAGCAAAAATCAGCCAAGCGTGGATTAATTGCGAAAACCCAGACATACCTGAAATACGGAATCCTATACTTTCCCCCTCTTTTGCTCGAACCGTTGGATAGTTGAGGCGAGATGGCATCCACTTTTGGATTGAATACCTGATTAGGCGATTGATCGGAAGAATGGAGAGATTGCAATGGTTGGCTCCCCAAATGCGTAGCCGAGAAAGGCGAATGTCCTGGTAGCGTCATAGGCGGCTGCGATCCCGGCGGCACGTTCGGAATCCTACCATCACCAGTGAAAACTTGCGTAAGGAATAGCTGAGTCCATTCATCAAGTCCTGTCTGATCCGGCAAGCCTTCTGTCATTGGGAACGGCTGGCGAGCCGAGATCCCAAAGCGATCATTAAACGGTGCGCCATTCGGGTTCGAGGATCTAGAGAGGTTTCCCTGATAGGGGTTGTTGATGTCGCTGGGTGAGTGTGACAAACTCGCTCTGGGAACAAGGTGCCTGTTCCATTCATTGGGATTGAACGGGAACGTGGGTCCTATCGGGTCGTCCATCCTTGGGCCGGACGTCGGTGGGTTGAGCCTTGGATTTTCCATCTGTTTGAAGGGTGCCAAGTGTTCAAGGCCCGGATTCATTTCCTGTCGAGGTGCCTCGAACGCTTCCGACAAGTACGGCTGAGCGGTTTTATCAGAACTTGTGCGTTCGTTGTCGATGAGATGTTTGGCGGACGATGAACTTTCGGCGGGAGGTACAGGATAGAAGTCGGCAGAGTACTCGCAAGTGCCGTTTGTTCGCACGCATCGTTGACATCGAGGGCGTTCTCCGTCGCATCTTCGTTTCTTCTGTCGACACGCGAGGCAAGCCAAGATGGTTCGGGCTCGTTTGATCTTGGGCCCTTCGGTGTCCTCGTTTGAAGGATTGGTCGGCCGGTCTGGCGCCTCGTCATCAGGCATATTGTGCACTCTTGATATGTTTACTCAGCGCATTATCGTAGCTGATTGTCGGAGTGCGATCGTGGAGTCGATCGTGAGTAACCATGACTTTGCTGTTAGCAGCTGGCCAAATTTGGGAAAGGAGAGCCGAAGGCAGCAAGACTCGTGCGGGATTGCCGTCACCGGAAGCTATTCATGTTTCGCGGGGCCCATATCACGTGAGGGCCAGTGTCACCGTCTATCGTGTTGACTATCAGCTTGATCTGACAGCTAGCTTGACTATCACGTTCCTCAGAGCTGTACATCGAACGAGCTATCCAACGCGTGGCACCAAGTGCGCCATGCTCAAGAGAGACTGCTCTCGTGATAACATAAGGTGACCAAGCAGACTGTACAACGCGTTGATGAAAGTGGTCCAGAATATTACTCATCGATTTTCCGTCAGAATGCTGTACAAGGTATCGCTGTCGACGTATCAGAAAGGCGGTTGGAACACCTCTCTTAGAGTTCCTCGAAGCCTTCTTCTTCGTCATGGTTGCGGAATCTCTGCCAGGCCGGTATGGAAGGCTCGTCGTCGTCGTCTATGTAGGCCGCAACTGCTGGCGGTTCAGGATCATCATGCTCTTCCACAATTTCTGGCGAGTCTTCCTTGGGCGGTTGCGGAGAATCCTCCTTTTCTGCCTCTTCTTCCTTGTCTCCATCGTCTTCCTTGTCAACGACATCGTCTTTATCTGAAATCAAACATTAGAAGCGTAAAAGTCACGGACTACAGTAGACTTACCATAGCCCTGGTCGACAGCAACGCCGGGTCGACCGTTCTGCTGCGATCCAGGAGCCACGCTTGACAGTCTCTGTAAACGGCTGGTATCAATCTCGTCGTCATCATCCTCTTGCATGAGCTTCGCAAGCTGATCATAGTCAATCTTTCGACTGAATTTCTTGTGTGCCGCGAGGTTTTGCACGGCTTCCATCCCTGTCGCAGCTGGGCCGAGTTTGTTATTCTTCTTTCTCTTGGACTGAGAAGGCAAAGTATGATCAGACATACCGCCGGCGTGTCCCAATTGTAGGGCTTACAGTCGGCGGAGCGGCTGGATCGATCTCCCCAGCTTGCTTGGCTTGTTTCGCTATAGGATCTTTGATGAGCTGATATGCTCTTTATCCCCTTTCCTTTCTGACTCACAATATAGCTTGACAAGATACTCGCGATTCATCTTGTTCCAGATCATTGTCTTGACCTTGACCGCGTGCTCGTCCAAGAGATAGCTGTCTAGTTCGCCTTCATCAAGGTCCTCGAGATCATCCTCTTGATGAGCGAGCTTGCGTTTCAGCTGCGACATCCTACGCTGCTCATGTTCGTCCAGCGACTGGTTCAACTCTGCAGGACGCCCTCCCCGCATGTATTCCTCGATCTCGCCCGAGACTGCCTCGTCCACCAGCGGATCGTCGAGATCCTCTTCCGCGACGAGCAACGGATCTTCCTTGTCCAGCGTTTCATCCTTGTCGGCATCCACTTCGCGAAGCTGAGTATCAAGTCCACGATCGTCGTTCTCGATCCGCTTCAAGATGTTGTCTTCCGAAGGTGGTTGTACTGGAGCTGTGCCCTCTTCATCGTCACTCGAGCCAAGAGCGGCTCGCTCTTTCGCCAATCTCGCCATTTCGTCACGAATATTCTGCAAAGCGGGATCCACTACCCTCGACTTCTTCTTCGGACGCGTCGGCGTCGGGGTATCATGCAGTCGACGAAGAGCGCTTTGTTGTAAATCTGGTGTCGCACGCGCCGTTGATCCCGCCCTCGATGATCGTGCCGGTGTCCCGCGTCCGCTCTCGTCGTCGCTTTCGCGAACACCTGCTTCTAGCCGAAGTTGTCTCGCCCGCACCTTTTCCTCCTTGATCTGCTCTCTTCGCTTTCGACGCCTCAGCTTGGCAGCCTTGACGTCTCCATCGGCATCCTCATCGACGGTGCTCTCGTCTGAATCCACACCACGTGCTCTCCTTGCTGCGCGCTTCGCCTCTTCGGTTTCCCTTCTCTGATTCTGAATCATCGCTGGCGGTTTCTCGGTATCCGCCAGCCACACCTGTCGAAATTGCTCCACCGTAAGCTGACCGCTCGCCGTCGCCCCAAACTCGGCTAGACGCTTGCGGAGCGTGACATCGGCAATCTTGACGACTTGGACGACCTCTGCAACGGATCGGCGATAGTTGTTCATCCGGGCTGCCAAGATGAGGCAAGCACCGCAGATGCCAGAAGGCCGCCGACCCGTTTGCATCCAGTCTCGTTCGAATCGCGCGACGAGTCGAGTCGCATCCATGGCGACCCGTTTCGTGTCGTCGCCAAATTCGAGCAGGCCGGCAAATCGGGCGATGTAGATCGATGGGTCAATGAGCGGGATATCCTTGAGATTGAGCTTTCGGACGAGCTTGAGATATGTGCTTCCCAGTTCAAATACGTTGACCTGATGGGAGTGGTCAGCTGCGATGCCGCAGAGACAGCCTTTCGACCCACATGCAACTTGTCACTGAAATCGATCAGCATCACATCGTTCTTTGCCTTTCGGCATGCGATGTACAGGCACGCCGCAATCACATATTGCTGCTTCCTGCCTTTGGTGAATTCGTATGTCACTGCCAGGTTAAACCATCGCGATGCGGCATCGGCGAGTCCTTGCCCGAGATTGAGGAGGTGAGCGAGAGCATGACATGCTTTGCGGCCTGGAATCGCCGGATCGTCATCAAATTCAGCATCGACCGACGCTTTCTTCCACTGACCATTTGCCAGCGTCTGTTCACGACTTTCTGTTCCACCTTGCCGCCGTCCGGGACCCGCAAAACGTGCGCCAGCTGCTCGGTTGCGTCAGAACCTGCTCCGTCAATGCGGAGGGGCCACTTACTAGCATTATCAGCAACGAACGAACCCTGCACGAACGCCGCGCCTCCACCCCCTTCGCCGAATTCGATTTCTGCTGATAGGACCGTATCACTAACAATGTTCCCGCATGTCATGCACCTGTTCGTGATGCAACTGTTAGTCCGGTGTTTGTTGAGAGGGGTATAACGTACACAACGTGACCGGCACCATGATCTGTAAACAGCTGATCGCCATAACACTGTTGACATACTTCTCCTTTCTGCAAGAGCAACTTGATCAGATGAGACACGACGGGGGATGGAGCGCACTGATCTTACAGATGACATGATCACTCGCTCAACAGAGGCGCAAAGGTGCGCGAGTTGGGTATGCGGATCGTTCCCGGTAGGGTATAAAGTTCTGGCGAAAACGAGTCGCCGCGAGTGCCGCGTCGAGTCTCCCGTTTCGAGATCTGATGGAAGCGCTGCTGTCGAAGCGAGTCTGTGGTCCTTGTGCAAGAATGGAATGAAGAGCTGGACGCGCCCCTGGCATATACGAGATGCTCTGAGCGTTAAGTTTTCGGCGTAGCGAAGGTGCAGCACACCCGGCTGAGACTCATGGAACGCCAGGCAACGCGACCAGGTGCGCCCAGTAGGGCCGGGGCAATGGAGAGGCAGTAGTGTCCTCCGGCTTGTGATCCTGGGTCTGTATTTCTATACTGTATAGCCATACCATGGGCTTTTAATCCTTATACAACGATGGGTTATCTATCTATATCAGCGGCTTTCTCAGATCTTGGCGACCAGCGCTTTCGACTGCATGAACCGAGCCCACGCGGCACAGCCAGCTCCGATCATGATGACGATGCCGTCTAACAGAATTGCGTACGGGAACCGGGCCATCTGCTGAGTAGCCGATCCTGATGTGCCGAGGATGTAGCCGGAGATGGGGGGACCGATGAGGACGGCGAGAGCTTGGAATCCTGGAGCAAAGTCACAACTGGTAAGTCCATTATTCGAAAGGAGTCTGAGCTATAGACTCACCGAACTGCTGTCCGATCAGGGTTCCCGTCACGCCCAAATGCTCAAGGTCCTTGGTAGCCTGCACCACGCAAACGCTCTGAAGGGCCACTTGGCCGCCCGTCATGATCCCGTACACTACACCACAGATGAACAGGCCTGCAAGCGAGTTGACGCCGAGCCAGGAGAACAGGACGACCGAGGATCCGAATGTCGCAAAGAAGAGGACATTGTATCGTCCGATGCGGTCCGCAAGAGCTGGAGTGGAACGGCGAGGAGTCAGCGATATGGGAAGAGTTTCCAAGCGGCAAGGAACCTACTGCCGGCGCCGATCCGTCCTATCGCACTCGCTGCATTACAGGCAATCAACACATACGGCCCTTCCTTGATCCAGCCCTTCTGGATCGCAAACGTTCCGCAAAAGTAGAGGAAGAAGAAGTAGCCAAACGAGAAGCAGAAGGATGAGAGCGAGGTGAGGAGGTAGACCGGATGCGTTGCAAAGGCGCGCCAGTAAAAGGTGTGTTTGTTGGTCGACGAAGCCACCACCTTGGCGTTGGGACGGGGTCGAAGGCGGAGCAGGATCGTTGCTAGGGACAACAGGAAGAGCTGGCACAGGGCGATGATGCGCACGGTCCATCCCCAACCGACTGCGGAAAATGGTGAGCTCGGATCATCTGACGAGTCACTTGATCGCTTACCTTGTCGGGGCACGTTGGCGATGATCAGCGGCCAGACGATGGAGCCGGCGGATGCTCCGGACACTACGTGGGATGCACATCAGGGTCGGGGGCTTTCGGAACTTTTCAATCGTTACTCACTGACGATTCCGCTGGCCATGGATCGACGTGCTTTGAACCAGCTGTTGCGACATCGTTGATCAGCGAAATGCCTTCGTCGTCAAGACAGATACCTACTCATTGGCGGATGTCATCGGGCAGACGAACCTGAAGAGGCGCGGCATATGATCAGTCGACCGCACAACGAAGAAGCGGCATCGACAAGCTTACATCAAGGCAATACCGGACGAGATGAACAACGATTGACACAGAAAAAAGTGCCACAACTCGGTGCACTGCACAGCAAGGTTCAGCGAACAGCTCGAAACTCGCAGAGAACGACAGACTTACCCAGCTTAGGGCAAGGAAGCCTATCGTCATTATTGCGGTGCCGGTCATCATCACCTTCCGTGGGCCGAGTCGGTCCATTACCGTTCCACCGATGGTGGCGCCGGCAAAGGTTATGCACGACGATACGGATCCTATCCATGCCGTCACCGAGCTAAACAGCGCAAGTGTCGGTGAGTGGCTCGAGCATTTGACCAAGGAAGCGTACATTGGGTATTGCGAAAGGATGTTGTTGTGGTAATATGTGTTGAATGCCCCATAACCGGCAATCATCTATCGTTATTCCATCAGCGATACCCTTGCCTGTCTTGCTCTTGCGACTTACACCAAAGCCACAGAATGTTGTAAGGAAGCCGCCCAACAGCACCGACCAGGCCTTGCATTGGTACTAGATCAGCAGCATCCTGTGAACCTGGTACGTCAGACCCACCTGCAAACCGCCATCTGGAAATACATCTTCAATCTCATCGCTCGTGTTGGCTTCAACTTTGGTCAATTGCTTCTCGAGGAGGACGGGGACAAAGTTGGCATCTGATGTTTTGATATCGGCGCCCTCGGAATGCGAGTTTCGTTTCGAGTTGGGTCCCGAACCTGCTCACCAGAATGAGCGTTGTACAATGTACTCAATGCGTATGGGACTTACCACTATATAATGTCACTTCGTCATCCCAAAAGACTTCTTGTGGATTCTTCACTGGCGACTCGGTCGCGGAAATTGATGACGCAGAGCAAGTGCTTGACATGCTTGCTTGGCTGATGGTGTCTTAGATTATGTTGGCTCAGGTATAGATTAAACGGTATGGAGATAGCTTTACAATCTTCAGGCGCACCCGGATGGAGCGATGAAGGGCCATCTCGACGTCGCTCAGCCTACTTATGCTGCGTTGCTGAACCCTTTCCAGCATCACACATGGTTCATCGTGCGAACGCTTTTACCCTTTTCGGTCCTCACGGTCCTATCGGTCACCTTCGTTCACGCGGTATTGATCGAGGTCTAAGCCTTCAAAGCCGTCGGGATGCCGGCGCTTAGTCAGCAGCTTTCGCTTTGAACGGCATTCTCCGCAGATAAGATTGTAAACAGAGACTCTGCGTAGCTGACTTCGTGATCTAGTAGACGGGAACATTGTCTGTTGCACAACTCTTTCTTTCCTCAGCGCTCATCGCCTCGGCGATAGGGGCAATCCTAACAATGTCACCAATATCGTTGAAAAGGAGGCATCGACTTCCGACGGAAAGCCGCGATCGGTTGTAGGAAGTGGTTGCGGAAAACCGGATTATCTTCCAGGTGCAAATTCAGCAGGAGCATGAAACGACAGCTCGGGAGACAACATCTAGGGATCGGAGCTGTCTCCGACAGGTATTCTCGCAGGACACGTAACACTTCATAGCCGCTTCAGCGATCAAGACAACTTGCTAGCGAAATCAATGCAAAGTATAACGAAAACTAAGAATGGCAAAACGGACGCAGCGATCTCAAGACTTGCTCTTTAGCGATCTGGCACATGTGCCTCTGATACGTGGAATGCACCTCTGCGCAAGGTTTTTCTCAGTCTTTGATTACGCTGTGAAGTCTGGGGCAGTTCACGACGTTGCGCTTGTGTCCCGCTTGATGCGGCACTTGTTGTCGCATCAGATGGCGGGGGAGGATTCCTCGAGTAAAGGGAGACGTGGTAAACTATCGAACGACAAAGGATGATGAAAGTGTCAATGGGGCGTCGCTCAGTGTTCATTCGACACTCACAGCCTCCACAATATGTTTCACTGTATTTGCCATGTCCAGTGCATTGCAGATCACATTCGAACGCAGGCACCATCCTAAACTTGTCGAGCGAGGGAGCGCTGTTCGAGCACATGCATTCTTCGCCGTCTAATATGAATTGCATGGATACCCCGTCAGTTTCATGAGCCACACCTCTTCAGGTAACTTACATTCGATTCCCGCGTACTACAGCACAAGTAGTTGTGCATTAGAAGTCTGAGGCTGTTTCTGATCTACGAGGTACTCACAGTGAAATTGCCGCAAGTCGATAGACAGCTGTTAGGACTCATGTCATGCTTGATGCCGGTCTCTCGGAAACCCATGTCGGGGAATGCGTAAACCTCAGGCGTATTTGCATCTCGAGCAAGACAACCTGTCATGGACCAGCCCTCCGGGATTTGAGGTGTACCCGAAACCATAGTCGCTAACTCAACGTAATTGAGATCAGTCGCCTTCCCATCCTCGGCGCACCATACTGGATTGTTGCCAGGTAGCTTATCGATTGGACCTTTGTCGCCGACAGGTTCATTGACGATTCCTAACTCCGGAATGCAGGCGGACATATCCTGGAAAGTGAAGACGTTGCAGTTTCTAGCCTCTACACATGGAGCAGCCTTGCCATGTCAGTCGCATTTCTCCATACCCGTTCCGCACGTACCTCCTTTCATGTCTGGACAGCTCGTCAGCGCCTGGTTGAGAAGAGACGGCTTGCCATCACCTCCGACCGAGAATCCATGGAAGAAATCGCCGTGTAGACTGTACCCCGTAGAATCTCCTGTAGCCAGGACATAATTTCCGGCCCCGGGTGCCACATCTGCGGGCTTGATGTAGGTCGTTTCGATCTTCAGCATTGGGATTCGACAGCTAAAGTCCTTGGGACAACTGCCATCCACGGGATACTGCACGTGAGTAGTTTGCCCGCTTGCTGTTCTGCAAGCGCGATGTGGATTAGTACAGTCATCTTACATCCAAGAATACCATGGTCTAACGATATCGTTTTGCAGTCCCACTGCGCAAGACACTCAGCTCACGGCCAATCTCGGTAAAGCGGCTAAAGCCACTGCAGTCATACTCACGCACGAAGGGAACTCCACGATGCTACGCGGCTTATCACACCCTTGCGGTATAGTCTCAAAGGTCCCAGTATGACCATCGCAAGTGAAAGCGATGTGTTCCTTGTATGTCGGGTCCGATCTGTCTCGAGTAGAATTGCCAGCAGTGAAGCCTGCCGTATACCGAATCAGCGAATGTCGGTTTCCTCTGCAATCTTAGCAGCGCTCACGAAGCCCTGCCGGCATGTCCGTCAGCATCTCGTTCTCGCCAGTGATGCCGAACCAATAGATCGAGGTGCCTTCCGTTTCCAGACTGATAAATTTCTGGTCCGATGTCATATGGTACATTGCTGGCGTCCAGTACGCAGACATGTCATCGGTGATCTCTCCGGTGGCGCATCGACTACTTCGAGCATACTCATAAGTGAGTCTAGGGTGGAACTTGCTTGGGCCAATGATGTTGTGGACGTGACCAGAGACCTGTCGATAGGAGGATCATCAGCAACCGATGTGACTCTGAATCAAAGCTGGCATACTTTGCCGTGATACGAAATTGGATCGAAACGCGTCTGCATCAACGTCTTGTGGGTACTGACGAAGTAGGAATCAAGCGAATAGACTCCCTTGACTGCTATGAGCACGCCAACAAGGGCTACCAGCTGTGCAGGCGCTTGGCTAGAGACAAACATTCAGTTGTTCCCGAAGCTAGGTATATTGCGCAAGGGTCGCCGTCCTCACGACTTCAGGTGCAATGAGAATGGTGCATGTGCAGTTGCCCCATTGCAGTACAAAAAAGACAGTTATAAGTATGTCTCTAGACAAAGGCGTCAACCCGCGTTTTGCTTGGCATCGAGACAAGGGATCACAGTCATTCAGGAACTCTCCGTCGTTCAGACAATGTCACGGACGGTGTCCCGACTGGAACAAAGGGGAGTACAAAGGGCCTCGATCCTATAGATCCTCAAACCACCTATAGGACCTTTGCTCCTGGGCCTTCGGAGCGGTTGACGACGCCTGATTGAAGGAAAGACTCGGGGATGGCGTACGGCTCCGTTAAGAGACGTGTTTTTTTGGCTGGAGCGGGCGAACGCTGACTGTGTAGTAGGCGATCGCTTGTCCGTCTGGTTCTTCGTCGTAAATCAGTCCTGCAGCTGTAGAGAAAGTCCTTTGGGGTTTCTACCTGAGCGGTATTGCACAGTCTTCAGGTGGCCCATCACCAAGAGGCTCAGACAGGTCATTCCTCGATGGCCCGATCTTCCTGTGCGACTGGACAATGGTCTCGCCCACAACCGCGATGCGAGACCCTCCCATTGAATTCCAGCACACAACTGCTCAGCGAGAGCCGTGTAAGACCGATGATGTCGATCTTCGAGAGTCGTCCATTACTTTTCTTTCATACTTGATCGAATACTCGATGTTTGTTTGACAGTTACCCCAGTGCATGACACAAAAGTCGACATCCCTTCGACATTTTTCCCGTCTAATTCCATCGATCCCTTTCAATATACCAAAAGTCTTTCACCTAGGCGAGTCCCAGAACCAGAACGACTCGTGAAGGGATGTATACCTACAAGACACGTTAGTCTTTGCCATAATCGCGATTTCCGCATGCCCTCTGCGACTCACCTGCAAGAAATTTTTGCGACCGTTCCATGGGAAATCGGTCGTAAAGTATTCCCCGTTCATGTCCACGCGTTCATGTCCGCCGAAGCGCTTCTCGTCACTGTTCAAGACGATCTTGTACTTGCCCGGTGTCTCGACACCGACCCGGTAGTCGACGAATGACTCGGTGGGAGAGACTGAGGACGCGTGGATTAGCAGTGGTCTACGCGAAAAGGCGGTGACATACAGTTGAAGATGAACAACAGTCCAGCCCGCTCAAACACGAGCATCTTGTCAGTCTCGTTCTTCAGCGAGACGTACGCCTGCATGGGTTGTTAATACGCTGAAAGACACGAAGCGCACTGCATACCTGAGGCGCCGACAACCACTTGTACTTTGATTCCGTGTTGTTCATGACCTTGTCAAACTCGTACAGGTACTTGTACCTGAGCAAGGGGTCGTCGATGAGGTTGAACTGTCGCCGAGCATGCATGAATGAGCTGCCATTGCCCTCTCGAGGGAAGTCCATCCATCTAGGATGCATGGTGAGCAATGGGAAAGAACGCCCCGGTAAGACTTACTCTGGGTGGCCAAACTCGTTGCCCTCAAAGTTGAGGTAACCCTCACCGCCGAGGGCGTGGCAGACGAATCTAAAAGGAAATCAGCACCGTGTTTGCCTTTCGAGCAACCAGACGTACCTGATCATCTTATGCAGAGCAATTCCTCGATCGATGACGGGCGTCAAGGGCGACAAATCGGACATGTTGGTGTCTAAGCACGTCAGCACGAGCAACGGACGAATGCAGTATCGCACTCACACATCTCGGCATCCATCAGCCAGAAAGCCAACGTCTTATCACCGACAAGCGCCTGATCATGACTCTCGGCATAGGCGATGCTCTTCTCATTGTGCCTCCTGTTGGTCAAGATGTGCGCAATGTTTCCGATATCCCATTGGTCGTCTGTCTTTTCCTTGAGTAGCTTGATCCACATGTCAGGGATGGCCATGGACAGGCGGTAGTCGAAGCCGACACCGCCCTCGGGAACGGGACGGCAGAGCGCGGGCATGCCCGAGACGTCTTCGGCGATGGAGATGACGTTGGGGTAGAGCTCGTGCAGCATGTCGTTTGCCTGCGAGCGATCAGTAAGGGATTTGCTCAGGTGCAATGGAACACACCAGCATGAGGTAGTTGACAGCCTCGAGATCGACGTCGTCGCCAAAGTACTCGTGGTAGCCGCCTGTCGACGCGTCAGCCCTTGCTGCGCCGGAACCCACGAGGACTTACCCGAGAACCCGACGCCCATTCCGTGGTGCTTGTACATCATACTGGTCACACCGTCGAATCGGAACCCGTCAAACATGTACTCGTCCATGTAGAACCTCAAGTTGGACAAGAGGAACCGAAGGACTTCGTGGTGGCCGTAGTTGAAGAGTCGGCTGTCCCAGAGATCGTGTCGCCCTCGACCGCCCTCGTGGAAGTAGCAGTGATCCGTGCCGTCAAAGTAGTTGAGACTGCAAAGGGTTAGTCTTGCGTGTGATCCTGGCTCGGCGGACTCACCCATCTTCGGCGTTCTTACTGGCGTGCGAATGCACGACATCCAACAAGACAGTCAACCCCAACTCGTGTGCCCGGTCAATCAAACTCTTGAGCTCCTCGGGCGTTCCGTATCGCGAACTGATGGCGAAGAACGAGGTGACCTGGTAGCCAAACGAGGCATAGTAGGCGTGCTCCATGATGGCCATCATTTGGATGCAGTTGTAGCCGAGCTCGGCGATTCGCGGGAGGACATTGTCCCGGAACTCGACGTAGCTGCCGACCTTGGGTTCCGGGGTCGAGATGCCGACTGCCAGGGGTCAGTGCCGACGTGACGGGATCCGGGGAGCGACTTACCATGGGCCTCGTAGATCTTGAGACCGCCAGTAGAGTCCTTGCCGCCGATGGGCGCAGGTCGGGGATGCTTAAACGTGTACTTTTCAGAGGCAGGAGGGTTCCAGAACCGGCCGTCGTATACGGGCGAGACGGACAGGTCCTGGGTGACTCGCGTGATCCAAGGCGGAAGGCGGTCAATGGTCGTACCGTCCGGTTTCGTAAAGGAGACCTGTTGATCTGATGAGCGAGTTTGCAGACGTGATGACGAGACACGTACCTTGACCATCGAGTCGTGCGGGATGGCGCAGGATCCGTCGGCGAGGGGAGGCACGTAGCATGACCAGACGCCGTACTGATCCCTTTCCATGACGTTGGCAGAGTGGTCCCAGTTGTCTGGAGAGGCAGTTAGCGGGAGTTATAGCATTACGAAAAGAGGAGCGAGGCGACGGCAAGCGCATAAGAGAATGCATGATAGGAGTCCGGCTTGAATAGGGGCTGATCCCCGATAGGTGTTACTGGAGGAAGATCTTATCGTGACGGCAGGATGACACAGTACCGCAAGTCGACATCCCGCAAACCGGCCATTACACATCTGCGTCCGAGAGTTCTAGCCATCGCGTTTCGGTGATAAGAGAACCACAGAAACATGCCAGATGCGGGCTCAGAAATGCTCGCCACGCGAAAGAGAATAGGAGAATACGAGAGCGACAAGCTTGGTGATCTCGCGGCATTCGGAAGACAGCGATGCTCGCTTGCTCGAGGACGGTCTCTCGCTTCCTCGGAAGACGGCGATGCTCGCTCCGCTCGAGGGAATCCTTGCCTGCAGCGCTAGAATTCTCGTTTCGCTCGTACTCGCCGTCGTCGCTTCGCTCCTCGGCTCGACTTACTAAACTCGCCAATCAACCTCGCCCCCACCGCTCCCGGCGCCCACTCCCGATACACCACCCCTCCCCTTCCATCGACCCGGAATCCCCTCTCCTCCCAACCCCTCGAGAATTTCTCATATCCCCCCTCGGCCTGCTCAATCTGCCGCTTCATCCCCTCATACTGCTTGAACCTATGCTGTATCGCACCCTTGAAGGGCTCGAGCCAGGGATCAAGGTCGATGATGCCGGTGCCTGCGCGGGGCATCAGTATCAGTCGCCCAAAGGAAGGAAAGCATGACCATACCGTCTGCGGGCTTTGTGGATTTCTGAATAGTAGACATGGCGCTGATGGAACAACGAACTCGCCGGAAAGGAAACCAGCACGCTTCTCCCGTATATACCGACCCAAGCCCTAGCTCAGGGACCCCGTGCGCGTGGAGCTCCCCCCTGTATGCATTCCCATCATGCAAGCAAGCGAACCCAGCGGCCGGAAGCAGGCGGATCCAAAGCGGCAATGACCACCGACGTCATCCTTCCGCGCGCGCTCTTCCTTCCGCGCTCTCGCCTGGCCCAGGCTGAAATATCCATCAAGCACAGGCGGTCATCGATCCAGCCAACTCGCGGTGTACGACAGCAGACAGCAGCGATGGAGACGCAAGACCATCCGCGGGACGCCGTCACCGGCCAGCCCCACGTATTCCACACCGTTGACACGGCGCAACCGCAGCCCGTCGCATCCCCGCCCGACGACCACGTCCCGCCCCGACCCGTTCGCTCCCCATCACGAGATGCGCCTCGAGAACAGGCTCCATCACCGGCACCCGTACCCTCGAGACCTGCCGCCGTCAGACGCGTGCCCACGGCTGTGATCACCCGCCCGGGCGAGCCCGCATCCGTCGAGACCGCCGCGGCCGATGACGCCAAGACCGTGCCGACCCAATCCATCACCCACACCGTCCAGGTACCCAACACCACTTCCCCCTCCGGTACCGCGGAAGGCGCTGCCGTCATTCCCGCAACCCAAGCCGACGCCGCGCCTGCCCACGCTTTACCGACGGCGCCTTCGGTGCATCCCGAGGCGCAGGCGGCGCAGCTGGAGAAGACGGCGCGGGAGGATCCGGGTTTGGTGGCGGGAGAAGTGGAGAAGGCCAAGGCGGGGAGGAGGGAGGTGCAGGGGAAGGAACCCAAGGGGACGGTCGTACAGGGACTGGAAGATGATCGGTTGTGGGCGCTGTTGCGAAAGTTTGACGAGGTCAGTTGGACGAGCTCGTGATTCCCGCTCGAATGATCCATTGACTGTTCTCGTCTTTTCAGCAAGTCAACCACACCCTCATCCTTACCTCACACAAACTCCCCCCTACGGAACCCGACCTCCGACGCTCCGTCCTCCCGCACGTCCCCTTTAATTCCGACATCCTCCGCGCCAACATGGAACGCCTCTACGCCGGCGCAGGCATCGGTCTCATCCGCTGCATCAACGAAATCATCCGGCTCCGCTCCTGGGCACCGCAAGAGCGCCGAAGGACGACCTACTTTTGCATCACCTATTTCTTCGCGTGGTGCCTCGGGCTGGCGATCCCGACGGTCATCTTGTTCCTGATCACGCTCATCGTCTTGCCCGAATCCCGATACTTTTTCTTCCCGCCCGTGATGCCGGCGTTGGGGCAGCCGCCGAGCGCGACGGATCCAACGAATCAGGCCGGAGATGAAAGTTTCCTCGGAGGTGTGGATAGCGATGTTCAGCATCGTAGTAAAGCCGAGCAAATCGAAGAGCAGGCTTGGGAGTTCCGTCAGCTGTACGTAGACTGCCCAATCATGGAAGAGTCCACACTCAATGAATGTCTTTTGCAGCGCTGAAGCATTCGCCGTCCGGATCGCCGTCTCCAAGGGCGCCAAATCCAAAAACCAAGGCAACGCCGCCGTCGGCGAAAAACACTCTGCCCGATCCCTCGAACCCTCCTCCGACTCCTCGCTCAGTGATTCCGACTCGGACGACGACTATGCTGACGCGCAAGCAGAACTGGATCCGTCGTTGTATGCGCCTGGCGAGCATCCTGATGAGATTCGACGGCAGCAGAGGCAGTTGAGGCAGGCTCGTGGTGCCGGTCGGAGTGACGGGATGAGCGGGAAGATGGTACATCACCGGCATGGGAGCCGAGAGGTGGCCAAGCCGATGAATGAGAAGCAGCGGAAGAAGGCAGAGGCAAAAGAGGCCAAGAGGAAGCGAGATGAGATGATTGGGTCAGTTGGATTTCGACTATGGTAGGGAACGTGCGCTGACGCCCTTGCAGCAAATATACAAAGATGATGCAGGACGTTACCGGCGACATTGCCGACTTGTCCGAATGCGTCGCACAGTACGTCCTGGCCCTGTTCGTTCTCCGCCAACCCGCTTGACCCTCTCCCAGCGCCCTATCTCCCCCTCGGCCATTCCCGCCCAACATTGCACGCTTCAAAATCGCCGGCGCCATTTTCGCGCCCCTCTTCCTCGCGTCCGCCGTCGTACCCGCGTGGATTTGGCACCGAGCCGCGAGCTTCATGCTCGGGTTCCTCTTTTTCGGACAGCCCCTCATCGAGCGTGGACTCGCGTGGTTCGTGCGCGCCGTGCCTGATTGGAAGGAGAAGCTGGATATGAGAAAGTAAGTGTTGCGACTGCGTGGCTTAGGGGCGATACCAACCCATGGCGTTGCAGCTCGATCTTGTCTGGCGTGCCTACGAACGATCAACTTGTGCTTCACTTGCTGCGAGTCGGCGAGCGCATGAATCATCCCTTGCCGCGACCGCCTCCGCCTCCCTTGGCCGGAACTCCGAAAGAAGCGGTAAGTCTCGCCGGAGAGGACCGTGTCGATCCACTGACGCCCCTCTAGATCAAAGATACCGGGCCTGACCCGGACGATGATCTCGTCGACGAGAACGGCAACCCAATCGAAGTGGACGAGTTGGGTACCAAGGATAAAGTCATGCACAAGAGCAAGAGCAAGCTTGTGAATAGCTTCAAATCGGTTTCTAAGCGTGTTGCTGCCATTGGCGCAGATGTGACGGTGGATGGCGTCCGGAAAAAGGTGTGTCTGTAACCAGCTTCTCTCGACTCAAGTTGACAGGTCATGTCGCAGGTGGGAACCAAGGTCGATCGGGTCGTTTTCGGCGATGTTCTCAAGGACGACGGTGATGCGGAATGTAAGTCTCCCGGAACAAACGCTGATCGAGCGCGGTCTGATGTAGTCGAATAGCCTACCCTTGCAAACTCAACGGCAAGCCAGGTCATATCGTCATTCAACCCCTCAGCGTCTACGGCCCCGCCTCGATCATGTGGGAGCCGCTGGTTGGCCGGCCCGTGTTTGAACGCAAGATCGACGACATAGTCGAAATCAAAAAGGGCGGGGTCTCGATGCCGCGAGCCGTCCTCGGCTGGGCATCGGGCGCAGATATCGAGAGTCAGACCTTGATAATTCGACTCAAGGATGATTTCGAGAAACAGGTGACCGAGATTTCCAAGGAAGTCAAGGGCATGCAGGCGCAGGATGGGGATATCTACGAGTTGAACCAGGTGGTCAGGCGGGAGCAGCTGTTCAACCGTCTAATCGCCATGGGCAACCAGCGATGGGAAAGCTTGTAGTCCGTCGCCGCGTATCACGAGCCAAAACCTTGTAATCATCTAGAGATATACGAGATCCGTTTGAAAGTAGGCTACCCCCGGAGTGGCTCTTGTTCTTGCAATCCTCCACAACTCTCCTTACAACTAGCCCTTGGATCGCCATCTAATTCGCCACTCCTGCTTGAACGCTCGATACCTCCTGGGTTTCCTCCTACAAATCGATTCATCTGGCATATACAACCAAATCCGTCGTAGATATCTCATCAAAGAATGCCTCGTCATAGCTACTTCGACCTTCCTTCGTCGCCCATCATGTGAATAATCGCCGTAGACGACCAGCACATCTTTCCACTCGAGCGGGAGAGCAGAATAGCTTCCTCCGCCACCGTTCATGGTCCCGCACTCTCGTCAATTCGTCGGCGTCAAAGTGGTCTGGCCAGATCACCCTCCCTGCAACACATACGACGGCCCACCTTTCCGAATTCCAGATGAATGCTTTGCACGGAGGCGTACGATTCTCGACGATCCGAACGCCATGTTCTCCTTCGAAACTGAACCGTGCATTGTCATCCAAGATACGGGATCAAGCGGTACTATAGGGTCGAAACATCGATAAAACATCAGGATGTGCGGATTTGCCCATACTGGGATCTGTCTAGCCATAAACGTACAGCGCTGGAACACTTCTGTAGTTACGTTGCCAAGGATACGGGGAGGCGCCCGTATGACGTTGAAGGTGGCCTCTTGAAGCTTTCGGATTCCGTCCCGAGTTCGCGCTGTGTGCGACCTGGAAGGACGCAAGACTGAGAGAGCTCACGACAAGATCATCACTTCGACCGAAGACCCGTAACACATTCCAAACAACCCTATCATCCGAGACTCATTCGACAACTCGCTGTCCTCAAGCGTATGGCAGGAGCCTGGGGACATCAACAGGTGGTTGCGCACGAAGTCTCCCTCTTACAGAGAAAGCCAGACTTGTCAGAGGGTACCGATGTATGATAAAATCAAGATGAGCCTTTCCTACATTGAAGCGCTTCTCGAATAGCTCGCTGGGAAGGAAAGCCCTTTGTTGTAGATGACACGTCATGTGTCACATGCGACTCTCCGTCTCCTCCCTCCTTTGGCTTCACTTCATCAATCATCTGTGATGGGCTGTGTTGATGGGCGTGTATATAAGACGGGAGATGCGCCCGGGGGGCATTATGTAGGAGAGGATGCTTCACACGTTGTCTTCATCACTCGTAGCTGATAGCAACGCCTGTGTGCATTCCTCTCAGGTATGTTGTACTATTCCTTCGCTCTATTACACACACGTTGTCTTCATCACTCGTAGCTGATAGCAACGCCTGTGTGCATTCCTCTCACCCTTGCTCATCAAGAGGCAAAGTTCCGGCTACTAGTTCAGGCAGGACTTTGATACGTCGGACGTAGAAGTGCGTCAAGCCTTTCAGATGGATCACCTTGAGAACCAGAACTTGCCTTGGTTATCATCGCCTTGACGATAAAAGCTGTGGCCATCATGCAGTCTCGAGGCGTCTTGCACAACGGCATCGACGAGGACAACCTGCGAGGACAAGAGCTTAATCCCACCTTGACCCACTTTGCCCTGTCCGGGCCGATTGACATAGATCTCGTCACGGGTCTTGAGCGGGATGAGGTCTTCTCGACAAGCTGGCGATGCGTACTGTGCCGCTCTTGAAGCCTTGAGCATCCGCTATTCTCCAACCGATTTCTGCGGCTTCACCACAGCCAAAGGCTACAACCTCAACTGCCGCTCTCATGTTTCAGGCACTCTCTGCACCCGAGACTAACACCACAGACGAGAAACCGAAGAAACCCATCGTTTGGGAAAGGCTTGCCAAGGCGAAAATCCAACAGGCTCAAAGCACCGCTCTGCGCCTGGTCATCGACCTTTCCGGAAATTGTCTTCAAGCCGATCCAGTGTACCGCCCATCTGCCGTCATGGCATATGCGTGCTCAAGAAGTTGCTAGATTCATCTTGCCACCCGAACGACAAGCGGCGTTGCTCCATTTGCTATTGCAGCCCGGCACAAAGTACCCTTGGAACAAAGGAGAGTATTTGCCGACGGTCGACGTCCCCTCCCCTAGCGTACCCACGAATCCTTCGCCTTTTGTCAAGGATCCGCAGCCACCAACCATGCCGCCCCAACGACGGTGAGGGTTGAGGCAGCTCGAGCCTAGCGGAAAGCCTGTAGATAGCTCTCTGGATCAATGTGGAATGGCGGATCGGAAGCCGACAGATATCAGAGTACAGAAAGTCCATGGATGACCAGAACAAGATGCCAGGGTGCAATCGGTAGCCGAATTGTCTCCAGCCCCAAGACTATTTCATAGTGGTGTGAGAAAGAGAATGTCCATCTCCTACGATACCGCTCAGGCGCGAGTCATTCGCAGGAAGCCACCAAAGAAACCGCCGTTGTTCTGCTATGCGACAGAATTGCCGGCGAGAAAGTGAAGGGGGCTACCCTGGCTATGTGTGCATGGGTAACCAAAACCATAATGATTACTTGGAAGTATGCGGATTCGCGCCAGGAACTTTTCTCGACGCACTCTTGGGAAGGCTATCGTATCGCGAAAACGCAATGAGTTTCTGCAGTATCCGCTAGCCTACACCACACACTCACTTCTTCCCCATCAGATGAGCGGAATGTTTGTGCTTGGCGAGCACTCGCTCGATGGCATCCATTCCCTTCTCCAGCTGATCCCGAGGTGGGCCAAAGGACAAGCGAACAAAGTGATGACAAGGAGAGTGGAACAAGTCTCTCTAGATAGGACCCTTCAGTATCGGACATACATCGTTGCGGCCTTCACTCACGCGTTTAGCAGGGTTGATGTCAAAGAATATTCCGGGAACACATATCGCCTTTTCCTAAGGCGCAATGGGATCGGTTAAGGGACAGCTATGCGTCCCAGAGGACAACGAACCTTGAGCAATTCCTCGAAAAAGACAAGACCGTTGTTGATGGGCTCTTCAAGACCGGACAAGTCTAGCCAAATATAAAATGTCGCCCTGAGCGGAAGGTACATGGTTAATCACGCGCCGAACACGTCTTTTCCGAATACCTACTGCGGAGGGACCCTGACTTCCAGCCCCATCTTCTTCAGCCGCATCAAGGCGTAATCTCTCTTCGCCCTGAAAGCCTTTTGCAGAGAGACAATGTCTTGCTTAACCCGTTCGGGTTCAAGAAGGGGTAGGGCGGCGACTTGTAGGACGTGCGAAGCACCGCCGTCGAGGAAGCTTCCTGATTGACCGACAGCCGAGATGACGCTCGACGGGCCGACTACCCAGGCAACTCGCCAACCGGGTAGACTGAAGAAGTGCGATTTCAGCGATGATCAAAAAAGAACATACTGCGACTTACCGCCAACCTTTCGTCAAGCCATTAATGATGATCACGGGATCCTCCTCGACGTCTTCCACATACTCCGCAGCACTCAAAGTAGTCCCCAGATCTTTCGGATCATCGGGATACTGGTACCTGTGAGTGTTGATGCATCAGCGGCGTTCTTGAACGTACTCGAGCGGACGGACCAACTGTAGAACTCGTCCATTACCAGAGTGACCTTGTCTTTGCTAAGGCGCACAAGCTCTTCCAGATCCTTCCCAGCGATGCTCTGACCGGTTGGATTCCGCGCTACACGGTCTCGACTTCAGCGCTCCTCAAGCGAGCCCTTTTGACGACTCACGATTGCTAGCCACAATGACTCCCAGCGACATGTCTTGGACTTCTTTCTTCAGCGTATCTATATGCAATTTGTATTTGTCCGAAGCCGACAGCGCAGAAGGCACCGGAACAAGATTCTTGAAGACGGACAGCATCTCGGAATAGGTAGTATATCTGGAGCGGATCAGCAAATCTATAAAAGAGGAGACGCGTAGTTACTCACTCTGGTACTTGATATCCACAGTACACCTCCCCGATGATTGCCGCCACCCGTGTCATACCCGCTCTGCCTCCCGGCGTTATGCATACGTTTGACCACGTATACTGAGATTTCTTGCCTTGACGGTATAGCCGGTTATAGTAATCCGCCACTGCCTGTCGCAATTCCTTGACGCCGGTTGTGGGAGCGTATTCATTGACTCCATCGCCCCACTGGCTCAGGTCAATGTTGTGCACACGAGGCGGTCCTTCCGGAAGGTCCCCTGTCTCCGGTGCGCCTTGACCCATGTTTGCCCATTCCGGGTCATCGTATGAGAAGCCATTCGCCTGCGCTCGATCCTGATCGCCAAAGGAGACACCGAACGGGATCAGCTATGCGTCGAAAATGATCAGCGGCTTTCTTCTCACTGTACAGTATATCACTCCTGTTGCTCCGGGATGAACCTGAGACCTCGCATAGTCAGCCAACTGGATCCAGCGCTCTTTGGGCACGGCTTACGATTCCTGGGATTGCCTCTTCTTTGTCTTTCTGCACCGATATAATAAGATATCAGCACAGACAACGCGACCGGGGAGAATGGCTGAACTTGCGGAATTTCCTGCGTAGCTACGAAGGATCTATAAACCAGGAATGCATCGAATCAGCAAAGCTGTTGAACCGAGTCCGACTATGCTCGATCATTGAGCGTGCGGGAGGCTTGCGAAGCTCACTCGGTGGGCTTCAGAATCGACTTCGGAGGTCATCTTTGCGCCGAGAGAGGAGAGATGCTCGGAGAAGGCATTCAGCGTATTCGTGGCCGCTTCCTGCCCGTTCTTGAGGATTTCTTGGACGTTGACCGTCGTCATCTTGGCAGAATGTGTCACTCCAGCTATGCTGATCAACAATTCTTCACTGGGGACGGTAGTCGATGGGATATATTCTTGATGATCTTTGGTCGAAGGCACATGGAATACTCTCCAGAAACTGGGTACGCGTAGCCCCAAGTATGCTCATTGAAATTCCACCGTCTGCGTCATAGTCGATGTGGAGGTCGAATATAGCAAGAGAACTAAAAATACATGTGCGAGCTTTCAATGAACCAGAACAGCTACCAGGACCGTTCCGTTCGCATCGACTGATGAACTGACTGATATATCAAGAGCAGTTCTGACAGCCACATACAGCCGGAACGCAATGCGATCGACAAGGTCAACCCTCTCATACAGCATCCAGTATGCCGCCTCATCGCAATGCCTCTTCGTTGCCGTTATTTTATTTATACACATGCCGCAACATGACGAGGGGGAGTTTTCTATTATGAATACAAATCTCCAGGCGTGCCCCTTGCGGAGAGCACAGAGCACCATGGCCTCTTGCCACGCACCATCCACCCATGCCTACCAGGCTCCACTATAGCCTCTCCATTATCACACCTCTCCGCACGCATCTTAGTTCTTCTTTTCGCCTTCCGAGCTTTCCGAAGTGGGCTCTGACTCCGAAGCACCACCCTCTGCCTGTCGCTTCTCGTACACCTTCTGGAAGAGACCGAGAGATGCCTGCTGCAAAGCGTGGATCTTCTCTCGGATCTCGTCAGCGGTAACAGAAGCATCACCGGCCTGACCCTTGGTGGCGACTTCACGCAATTCACCGACCAACTTGGTAACCTTCTCCTTTTCGTCGTTGTCCAACTGCTTGGAGAACTCGTCCATGGCCTTCTCAGTCTCGGCACAGGTGGACTCGGCCTTGTTCGATTCCTCGATCAAGGCTCGTCGGGCCTTGTCGGCTTCGGCGAACTGCTCGGCATCGGCAACCATCTTCTCGATTTCAGAATCGGAGAGACCAGAGCTTGAGGTGATGGTCATGGACTGGTCCTTGTTGGTGGCTCGGTCCTTGGCGGTAACGTTGACAATTCCGTCAGAGTCGATGTCAAAGGTGATCTCGATCTGGGGAACACCTCGGGGCACAGGCGGCAAGCCGGTGAGCTGGAAGTCGCCCAAAAGCTTGTTGTCTCGGACGAGCTCTCGTTCACCCTGGTATACCTTGACCTGAATAGCGGTCTGACCGTCGGCAGCGGTAGAGAAGATCTGGGACTTCTTGGTCGGGATGGTGGTGTTTCGGTTGATGAGTCGGGTGAAGACACCGCCCAAAGTCTCGATACCGAGGGAAAGAGGGGTGACGTCGAGCAACAAGATGTCGGTGACGTTACCAGACAAGACACCGGCCTGAATGGAGGCACCGATAGCGACGGCCTCGTCGGGGTTGACACCCTTGGAAGGGTCTCGGCCGAACAGGGACTTAACGGTCTCGATAACTCGGGGCATTCGGCTCATACCACCGACCAGGATGACGTCGTCAATGTCGTTGGCCTTGACACCGGCGTCGGCAAGGGCCTTCTTACAGGGCTCGATGGTTCGGTCGACGAGCGGCTTGACAAGGGACTCGAGCTTGGCTCGAGACATGGTCAAGTTGATGTGCTTGGGTCCGTCGGCGGTGGCGGTGATATACGGCAAGGAGATGTCGGTCTGGGCGGTCGACGACAGCTCGATCTTGGCTCGCTCGGCGGCTTCTCGGATACGCTGGATGGCCATTCGGTCCTTGGTCAACTCGATGCCCTCGGTCTTCTTGAACTCGGCCAACAAGTAGTTGACGATAGCAATGTCAAAGTCTTCACCACCCAGGTGAGTGTCACCGTTGGTGGACTTGACCTCGAAAACACCCTTCTGCATCTCCAAGATGGAGACATCGAAAGTTCCACCTCCCAAATCGTAGACAGCGATGACGGCCGAGTCGTTCTTGTCCAAACCGTAGGCCAAGGCGGCGGCGGTGGGCTCGTTGATAACTCGCAGAACGTCCAAACCAGCGATAGCTCCAGCGTCCTTGGTAGCTTGACGCTGAGAGTCGTTGAAGTAGGCGGGAACGGTGATGACGGCGTGCTTGACGGGCTTGCCCAAGTAGGCAGAGGCGGTCTCCTTCATCTTGTCGACAACGAAGGCACCGATCTGGGCGGGAGAGTAGTCCTTGCCCTGAGCCTGGACCCAAGCGTCGCCGTTCTTGTGGGCAACAATCTTGTACGGAACCTGGTGGATGTCCTTCTGGACCTCGGCATCCTTGAACTTTCGTCCGATCAGTCTATTGGGGAAAGGAGGAATGAGCTCGAATTGACAGGAAAAACTGGGGTTAGTGACTTACCGCTTGGTGGCGAAGAGGGTGTTTTCTGGGTTGACAACGGCCTGTCGCTTGGCGGGCTGACCGACCAATCGCTCACCGTCCTTGGTGAAGGCAACAACGGAAGGAGTGGTTCGGCCACCCTCGGCGTTCTCGATAACTCGAGGGGTCTGTCCCTCCATGACGGAGACACACGAGTTGGTGGTTCCTAGGAACCTAACGCGTCAGCAAACTTGAAGATTGAGAGGAAGCAAAGATGCTTACCCAAATCGATACCGATGACGGGTCCGCTGACCTTGGAGTTCATTGACCTCGACAAGACGGCGGATTGCCTCATGGGCGAAGCCATTGGGCGGGCAGCCCGGAGGGAAGTTCGGGAAAAGGCAGACAGCATGGTGATGAAGATGTGTGTACCAGACGACTGTCGGTTTTTGTACGAGGGAAAGAAGGATGGCGCTAGGGCTACTTGTCGCGGCCTCTTATGATATTCTTGTGCAGCGTCGCCACCGACGACGACACCGGAGGATGGACGATCGGCGAGTGTCGTCGGACGTCGGAATGGCGAGCCCAGACCCGTCAGTGGCCGTGTTCCGTCTGGCGATCGAAGCAAAAAAGGATGCGCTTAGCTTGCCGCCGTAAGCAAGCATCGGGCCTAGACGGTCTGTGACGAGAAAAAGCGCGGACCCCGCGCGCGTCTTCTCGCAACTTCCACAGGTCGCCTTGGCCGGGACTGTTGCCGGAGTGTAAGACGGCCATCCATCCACTCCAGACGAGGTTCGTCTTGCTCACTGCTAGATACGTCATCGCGAGATTGACGGACAATGAGTGAGAGACTGTCCCTGCGCATCGTCCTGATGTCCGGTGTATGCTGTATATCTCAGCACACAATGCCATACAACTCCATATAATCAATTTGCCACCTGCCCTCATGAACCATCTGCTCCTTCCCGCTCGACCGATGTTCAGCTCCCCCTCAATCTTCCTTTCTCTTCTTCTCTATTGGCAAGCCATTCTCTCGCTGCTGCCCTTGGACCGCACGGACGGACTGACCAATGGATGCCAGACTCGGACCAGCTTGTATCGGCGGGTCGGGCTGTCGTTGCAATGGCCCTGCTGATGTCGAGACAGGCGCAATCGCCGGTGTACCCGCTGTCCTCGAGTTTGCGCCAGAACCCGTCTGTCCGTGAGCTTGCGCCTGGCTATATGCGTACGCCTCCTCCAGCTCCTCTTGTCGCTTCCGCTTTCGATCTTCTTCCTTCTTCTCCTTCATCCGGGCCGTGCGGCGTTTCATGCCGAGTTCACTCTTGCTGATGGCTTCCTCTCTCGGCACGATGTCGATCAAAAAGTCGAACATGTCGCTGAATCCGATGGCGCTGGCAACATCTGATTTCTGCAGCGTACGTCGTTTATGGGATTCAGCCACAAGCCATGCTCTGCACGTGAGTTCTGCGATGAAGACTTGGAATGCAAGGCCGGGTCAACATATTGATCACGTCAAGGACACCACTCGAGGCTCACTCTCGCACGCCTTGGACAACAGGACCGGGACTGAAGCGAAGGTAATGCATTAGTTTATGATAATCTGCATCGTCGCACTGTGCTTTATACCTTCGGCCGAGATCATCTGGTCGAGCTGTCGTGTAAGCAAGGATCCAGATGGTGAGGGAAGCCACATACCTTGACATCCGGATCACTCTTCATCACCTTCTTGATCCTCGCCAAAGGTAGTCCGAAAGTCTTGAACTCATCCGGCTCATCTTGTTGCTGTTCCTGCCCATCCTGCTGGCTTGTGCCGTTCGCTGCTGTGCCCTTTTCCGCTAGATCCATCTGATGCGTCCAAAAGCTGATCAACAACTGGTCGAGTGACCTGTCCTTGGCGCCCGTTATCGATGAAAGGGAAGCGGGCTGGTATCCATGCTGGTGCGTATGATGATGATGGGGTGGTGGTGGTGGTCGCGTCGAGGACGAAGCCGTTGCTGCATTAGCCGTTGCTTGTCTCGGCTGCGCATTGCTTGTAATTGTAGGAGCCGTCGCCGTCTGCGGTAGAGGTACCGCTGCTTTACTCGTGTTCCCGGGTGTAGCTGCACTGTCCATGGGCAATATACTATCCAGATCTCCGTTCGTCGTCGGGTCCATCAACCCATCCAGAAACATGGTCGGGTCCTCCTCTTCTAAGAGAGCCATCTCACGCTCGAGGACATCGTCTTCGGGATACATTGCGGGTGATCCTTTATCCTGACGAGCATCTCCACTGATTGTTCCATTGAGACCGCTGCCTGGATAGCTGATGGCAAGACCAGACGCCTGCTGCCACGGCTGTGGTAGAGACGTGTGCTGACCATAATTATAAAGGGTATTGGAGAACGGGTGAGCCAGCGGATTAGAGGAAATGCCGTTGTCGTCCTCCCCCTCGGACGATTGGTCGCCGGATTGGTTCATGGTGTACTGCATCGGATGTCACACGAAACGTGGCGAAACGGAACTGCTTGGGGGAATCTTGGCGGCACGACCTCTATGCGTATTGCGCAGAAGCACGAGGAAAGCTATCGGAACAGATACGATGCGGAGAAGTGAGTGACCGATCGCAAGGTGTATCACACGGACAGACCGTACCCTCGACTCCCGTGAGCTCACAAACGGTTCTTTTACACCTCCGCCAGCTGTCTGCGACCCCGCTGCTGATATTCGTGTCGTATTCGGCGAGTCGAGTCGCGTCAATCGGTTGTCTGGCCCATCGACAGATCCGCGTATTTCGGGGTAAGGTCTTCAATGTTGGTCCTTGCAGTCTTATCAAGGATCTCGCGCGTCTTTGAAACTGTTTACATGGACTGTTCGAGTCTTTGTTTGGAATCTCGAAGGAGATTATCTTATCGACCGAGTTGAAACATGAGCCTCCCCTATGACCCTACGAAGCGCTAATCAGCCGGAACCAGAGCCGTACGCTGGCACGTGATCTATATGTACCTGGCAGGACTGATGAACAATTTCGTGGACTCCTCTGCGTGCGGACAACACGTCAGCTAACACATCCCTGCTATCCTCAGCGGTTTGTATTAGCGTCCTCATAGAGCTTACGATCAAGCAAGTTTGTGCTGAGGTAGTACTGGCGGAAGGCCAGCGCAATCGTCAAACAAGCTTAATCAACGGAGGTTTCCCTAAGGACCTCTCAAGAAACCTCTCAAGCAGCTGCTTGTTTACCTTCAGCCAGCTCCCTAGCCGGGCGCGGCCTCGCGGTGAGAGCGCGTTGGCATTGGCAGTGGTAGCACACCTTGTGCACTGCAAGAATCGCAGGGTAGGCGCTTGATAAGAGGAACATGGATATGGATCTCACAGTGGGATATAGAGATTGAGCATTGCCAACGCTTCGTCCCTGGCCGTTCAGGATGCCATTCATGTGAGAAATTAGACTCTTCCTTGCTTGCTAATGAAACGTTGCAGTCGCCCTCCGGGCAGCTTTTCGTTTAGACCGACAATTTCTGACCCCGCCCCATGGCTACGGGACATTTTGGGAGGGCAAATGGTATCTTTCTTACTCCTTTTTTCGTTCGTAACTAGCCACCCCGTCTTGACCGCTTCTCACCTCTGGACAAGATGATTAGCTACACTTTTGAGGGCTTGACTTTCCCGGATTCATTTTGGCTCGAAAGTTTGGTTTTCTTGACTCTAATTTTGTCCGGCGCACCACGGCGTTGCGTTTTGCGCAGCTTGCGCCGAGGCTGGGGATCGTCCAAACCAGATGGCGCCCGCAGCTTTCGGGACGTGGGACAGCTCATGGGACACCGGAGAGTTATTACTGGTACAGGCGAAGCTACCGAGCGAGGCTCCCGAAGCAGCTGGTCGATTGTTATCGCGCTCAACAGTCCGCTCAGTCACTGGTCAACAGTATCAGACTTCCATTGTGCAACAGCCATCTGGCCGTCGGACATTCAGGCTTCCACAGGACTTGGCGTGCGCCAAATTCGAAGAACATCGACAAGTCGCGATCTACCCTGTCCGATATTTCACGACAAGCACCTCCCGGCGCGTGAAGCGTGACAAGGACTCGGTGAGGTCTTTTGAGATCCCAACCGAAGTCGCACCGTGTGATCTTTTGGACTTTGGACTTTGGATTTTGGACTTTCGATTCTGGAACAACGACGTTGCCGTCACCGTACGTAGTCATCCCGTCTTTTTTGCTTCGACTCCACTTTCTCCCAAGAGGAAGAGGATATCCCGGAGCTCAAAGAGTTTGAATTGCCTGGCTTAGGCGACCCTCGATATCCACAACCTATTTTACACCGACTTCACTGCATCAATCGAGTTGCCTGAGGACAGGACAAATCATCTCGCCGTCTTGCCATCTATCAATCAACAAGCCTTTCAAACGTCAAGACTTTTCTTGTCGTCTTCAACGACTCAGCGGCACGTGTCACGTAACGCGTCCGCCCTGATTGGCGTCGATAGCCCTTTTTGATATCCACAATCGAAGCCGGTGCATCAGACACCACATACAACATCAAGATCTCAGTACTCGTGCAAGATGGGAGCGTGTACGTCTTCGCCAGCAAAGGAGGATGTCCGGCCCCTTCAGGCGATGAACAAGGTGGACGCTCCGACCAGCAATGGACCTTCCAACGCGGTCAAACCGCCATCATCCTCTCCGTCTACTGCGGCAGCTAGTCCAGCCACGTCAGCTCAACCTCAACCTGCTCGAGCCTCCGCCGCTTCTGCAACAGCCACACCTCCTATCGGTGAAGCTGGTGCAGTCCATCCTGCTCCGGACGCCACCGATCTCACAGCGTTCCTCAATGACGGGCCAGTGTCGCCAACGCAGGCTGATGTAGCTGCTAGCGCCACAAGCAATGGTCATCCTCACGGCAAGACGCAAAGAGAGAGGAGTCACACGTCGGACAAACAGTTGACGGACGAGAGCAGGAAGTTCGCCAAGGAGTGCAAGCTGTTGCTGTTGGGTGCGTGATCTCACAATGGCCTTCGAATCCGACTCATTTATGGCATCCCTTTTCCATAGGCTCCGGAGAATCAGGAAAATCCACTATTGTAAAACAGATGAAGATCATCCATCAAAGCGGTTACTCGAGGGATGAGCTGTTGAGCTACAAACCAATCATGTGAGAAGCCACGGTCCTCGAGGCAAGGGGTTCCGTCATTAACCCTCTCGATCTGCAGTAACAAGAACTTGCTGGACTCCGCCCAAGCACTGATCCTTGCGTGCAGGAAGATCGGGGTCGATCCAGAGGACCCTACCAACAGGGTTCGTGAGGTTCCCTATATCCTAATACGATACTAACAGACCCGCGTCCCAGGTTAACGCCGATGCCATCCTTGAATACCGATTGGATTCCGAAGCGAACAACCACTTTTCGCCGGAAATCGCTATGGCGATCGAGAGTTTGTGGCACGATCCCATCATTCCAAATATCATGGACAGATCTAGCGAATTCTACTTGATGGATTCAGCGACCTAGTAAGCCGAGTCGAATACTGGATGGATCTACGCTTAAATCTTGATCTTCACTTGCAACAGTTTCTTCCAGCATGTGAGACGTATCGCAGACCCTGCGTATGTCCCAGAGGAAGCCGATGTACTGCGAGCTCGAACCAAAACGACCGGTATATCGGAAACGCGCTTCAATATGGGACAACTCAGCATTCACATGTTCGATGTCGGTGGTCAGCGTTCAGAGAGGAAGAAGTGGATTCATTGCTTCGAAGCCGTCACCTCTATCATCTTTTGCGTAGCTTTGAGCGAGTATGATCAAGTTTTGTTGGAGGAAAGCGGACAGGTGAGCTCCATCGCTAGCAATTAGTAGAGGAACTGTAATTAATCCCGGGGGAACCGATCGTTCAGAATCGCATGCAGGAATCCTTGATCTTGTTCGAATCCGTAATCAACTCCCGGTGGTTCCTGCGCACTTCAGTCATCTTGTTTTTGAACAAGATTGACGTCTTCAAAATGAAACTCATGAAGACTCCATTGGAGAGGTACTTCCCCGAATACACGGGTAAGCGGAAACGTCGCGCGTACCAAGTAGATTCTGACCTTTAACATATCAGGCGGCCCGGACATCAACAAGGCAGCCAAGTACATCCTGTGGAGATTCACTCAGACAAATAGAGCGAGACTCAGTATCTACCCTCACCTTACGCAAGCTACTGATACCTCAAACGTAAGCATCGAGCCTCACAAGTCCACCTAGAGTTAACCTCACTATGCTATCAGATCCGACTTGTGTTTGCTGCTGTTAAAGAAACCATCCTTCAGGTACGATCACATGTTGTCATCGTAGATCCAACACTGACAACGCTTCCGCTCCTCTTCTGCAGAATGCTTTGCGAGACAGTGGCATCTTGTAAAACGTCCGTCAACACCGGCGCAATTCTCGCCTGTCCGGCGACCTGGGCGACAGCAACGACAAAATGCACTCTTCATAATTCATAAGCCGCAGGCATCGGCGGGCGATTCACACCTGAAGCCAACTCTCCAACCATTCGACGGCCAGCTTTTCTGCTGCGCGTAAGCCGTCGTAGTTTTCGGTCGATCGCCAACTGCCTTCGCCATTCGTCCAAATACCATCACTTTCCTTGCATCTCCGACCTGGCCCCTTTAGGGCTTCCTTGCAGCGTTGGTCGGGGAATATGCAGTTGATTATCTATCATTGTACAGGGTTTGCCAATTCGTTCATGAGTTGTTTTGTAGAGTTCCAAAGAAAATGCGGCACGATCGGGAATGGATGCATGAAATATCGCTCAACTCGACGTGGCAGAAGTCGCACAGAACGAGCGAATTCGATAGCTAAACTGCCTTCATTGGCGTTTCCGGAACTTCCGCGACCTCTGCTACAAGTTGTTTGCCATTTCTTCGTTCAAGGGCCAGCTCGCTTGGGAGTGATTTTCTACCGCTGAAGAGCGCGCCGTCATCTTCCTCATCCGTATCTACCATGAAGTCCGCCAGATCATCCGCGTCATTGGCATCCCCATGCAGGCGATATGGCAGATCGGCGGAAACCTGAGAGGTCAGGCCATTTAGCCGCGACCCGAAATCTTGATGTCGTCCTGACGGTAGCATTGGCGTTTCTGCCACAAACATGTCGGAAGGGCCAGAGTAATCGGAGCCGGGAGCTACCTTTCCGAAAGCTCCCTGGTGGCGATATGTGTGTAGATCGCGGGGATGAGAATGCTTAATGCGAGGCTTCGCCGGCGTAGCGAGAGCCAATGTTTCATTTCCATTGGCTAATCGGCCTTCGGCAACAGTGCCCTGCTTGAAGACGGCTGAGGGATCTACAGGGACAGAGTCATTGGCGATCCTACTTTTACAAAGTGGAAGAGGAACAGGAGGCATAGGAGCGGGCTCGACTGACTCACCTCCAGAGACCTTCCTCGTTGTGGTTGTCCTGCCTCCGAGTGGAACGACCATTGTTTTACGTTTGCCCATGAGAATGCTGACAGGGCCGGTCGAATTGGTTCCAAGTAAAGAACTGTTGGTCCGTGAGAATCCAACTTGTCGGTTTTTGAAGAGGTGCGATGAGCCCGTGGATGATGTAGTACGAGACAACGGATTGCCTGAAGCTGTTTTCTGTATGCTTGGCTTTCCAGCGTTGCGACCGTCATTCGTTACACCAACCGCTCGATCGGGTATTTCGCTTGTTGCGAGATCCGCTGACATGGTTCTCTCCATCCGCGTAGATGAAGAGAGGGACGCTACGGATGGCGCTCTTGAAAACGATCTTCGCGGTATCTCTCCAGCAGTACCGCTGTTGAAAGAATGAGTCGAGACATTATCGCGTTCGATCTCCGTAGACGCAATTTGTATATTCGTGGATGTCGAAGCAGCTAGTGCCTCGCCAAACACCTTCAAGTGGAGAGATGTGCAAAAGGAGCGGTTGATTGGTAGAAAACTGCGCCGCAAGCATCAGCTCTATGGCTAACCGGCATTCTTCTGTCCCATCCACTCACTATCTTTCCACGATATTCACGCAAAAGCGCTGAACCCAATCCCACTCTTCCATTGCTTTTTTGTCGGGCTTTATGTAACCGTCTGCTGGATGATTCCTTACAGATCCCAATTCATCATCCGAATCGGACTCTAGATGGTAATCAAGCCCATCTGCATGAAATCGATGATCTCCAGAACTGCCTGTAGCCCTCTCACTGCCCGCACCGACCGCATGCCACAGCGCAACTCGATCAGCCAACATGTCCAGCATGTCTTCAGGATTGTACGCGACATCCGCGCCTTCGTCCATGCCTCGCTGGTTGTCGGATTGGCGGCGAGCGCTCTTGCTCTTGCGTCGATCTTGCCGTTCGGGTTTGCGTAAAGCTTTTTCCGCGGCGGAGAATGAATCTGTTCGCGATCGCTTCTTCTTCCTCTTGCGTACCCCAAAGTCATCGTCAACTTCTCGGGCTCCATCCTCGTCCGGCATGTAATTTTGACGCGCCGGAGGTGGATAAAGGTGATTCGTCACAAGCAGTAAGACTATCTGCAGCAGGACTCTGAACGAATGCGGCAAATATCGTAAGTAGATATCGATCTCAATCATTCAGATCACGTACTCTCTCCTTTCGAAATGTTCCCTCAGCTTTCGCACTTGCAAATCCAGGGAAGCCCTAAGTAATTCCTGTCTCCGTGCAAGCTTCCTCTCCATTCGCTTTGCGTGAGCGTGCTGTGGCGTGTCGGTTATTGCGACGGTCTTGGGGTAATCATTCTGTCCTGAGATTGATTGAAGCTTTTCCTCTGAGTGGCCCTCTTTTATTTGTGATTCCTGATACCAGCGTTCGACTTCCGCGTCGATAGCCCTTAGAGTGGCTGTTCTACGCTCCTCTCCGTGGGCGGAATGATTGTGCAGATCGATCGCATCACTGATCATTCTGCTCTCGTATGACGAGAGCGAAGTGTCCGCTTGATCTGACCGTACAGATCACAGCGGACGTTAGAGTCTGTCCACAATAGCTCAGCTGATATCTCATGTGCTCACCGTCGGCAGAATTTCTCAACCCGTAATACGCCGAGAGCTTTTCAAGAAGAATAGCCGTAACTAATTTCCTGTGCTTTGACTCGATCTTGGCTATAGGCATCAGTAGGGGATCAAGCAGAGTCGTGCGGAGATTCGAAATCGGGTTTGATGTATTTCCGTCAGGTCCATCCCGTTTCATTTTGCGTTTCTTCAATTTGTTTGAGCCAGTTGACGACGACTGCGAGGAGGCCATCAGGAGTCGTTCATAGTACTAGCCAGGCATGTGCCGTACCATGTTATCCCTATTGATATCCTCAACGAGGTGGTCGTGCTCCGCGAGAGTATTCGCGCTGATCAGAGCGCCATCTTCCACCTCAAGAGCGCTTTGAATTTTGTTCACGGCAACAGCAATTCGGTCTTGCGATGTATCCTCATCGATAGACGGATTCCGTCTGATTCGCAGAAGGTCGATGCAGAGATATCTGACTGGAGCTAGAAACTGGACGGACAATCGGAGCGTGAATCAGCGAGTCATCTCCGCGAAATGGGCCAATCGATGCGTACTTCTGGAAAGTACAAAGTTTCCCAGTACCGCCTCTGTATAAACGAAATCGTTTTCTGGGACTCTGGATCTTCCGGAGCCGGAGCAGAAGCGGGACGCGGAGCGACTTGATCGGTCGACTTGCTTGAGGAGCGCCATGCGACGTTGACCGGACAGGCCGTCTCCAGCTCGAGGCTTTGCGGCGCAAGATAAATACCGGTCATACCGCCGTCATTGTAACACCTTGAAATGTGTGCAGCGGCGTCAGGCGAAGTGTCGATACAAGCTGAGTAGATGGCATTCCAACATTCCAACATTCCGACAAGCATCTGTTCCCCGCTCGCTCGTGAGATGTCTCATGTCTCACGGCTTGGGCGGATGGAATTGGCAGACTCTCGTCGGGAGGCACCCGTTTCGCCTCCGCATGACGGAAGACTCAATCAGCTGGTGTCGGGTTGACTGGCAAGGTCATGAGGGTTACAACTTCCCCGCCTTTCATTCCCGGGCTAGTCTCTAGAGCGCTACCATTCGCATTTTGACAAGATTCGATTCACAATCTCATCACGCTCGGTGCAAAAGTAATACACAGGAACCACCCTATCTTCTGGCAGACACGTTTGTCAGCAAACGTTCTCGAAATATACCAAAGGCGACTTCCGAATCGCAACACGAAAGTCAAGGTATGTGTTACGATTGCAATGAAGACCTAAACAGTCATCGTCTGACATTCTCCTTGTCGGTATTCCAGGGCTTTCCACTCTCTCTTCGTCGTCATCAATTCGCCAAATACCGCCAGGCTGCGAGACAAGTTCATGTTCGATGACCGCTTGACGAGCGAAGGCGACGGTCATTTGGCCAAAAACAACCAGAGCTTCCACCCTGCGGACGTTCAAAGTTATTGGAGGGTGCAGGAAACCGTTCGTGGAACTACTCCGGATCCACAATGCGATTCCCCGGTGAATATTTCGGAGGACTCACATTCCTCCGACACTCGTTATAGCCAATCGATCACGATCGAGGGATCCAAAGCGATTATGAAGGAGAAGTCGGTCCATCACTCAGAACATTTGCCGCTAGGTCCGGAAGGGAAAGTGCCTGTGCATGGTGATAGCAAGGCTGTAACGGGTCGCAGGAGGAAGAGTATCATCGCAAATCCCGACGATGGAATCGAGGGAGACGAGGATGAGGCCGACAGCAATCCCGTACAAGGAAGACGGAGAGGCGCGGCGGAGACATCGCAAGTCACAAAAGCTGGATCCGATCGCTCTTCGAGACAGGATGCTTCCCGCTCTCCCCAGCCGCATGGCCCCGTCGAGACCTCGTTCGTAGGAAACGTCGATCAGCCTTTCAGAAATACTCCTGTATCTCCTCCGTCTGGTACCGTACAGCTTTCGAGACCGCGAACGCCATCGTCGACCGCCGTTAAACGCTATACCAGGGATCGCCAGCGCTCCGGCAACGTACATACTCGAGCACATCCCACTCCGCAGCCCTCTAGCAGAAACTCCGCGAACCGGGTCATGCAGCTGACGCAGGCGGACATCCGGAAGCAAGCTCGCGAGCGAGAACGCCGGCACATACGAGATCGTGCTTATATGCGATTCGTACCGGGCCTCGGACTGTCTTCGGGCACAACTCTGGCCGCCTTCGACCAAGACTCGGCCTACCCGGACGAGCAACGACGGAGGCCTCGAAGCAAGTCTTTGGGGGACTCCGAGTCACAACTCAGCTACTTCGGCGGTCATGGTGGACAAGGACCTTCCAGAGCGGACTGGGACGAGGCTGCCGCCACGGTCGCCGCTAAGGTCTTTCGAGAGGCCCAAGATCGCGTGACTTCCCGTCCCGGTCCGAACGAGATGCCCGGAGTCAAGGCTTCCGCACTCCCTCACTTTTCGCTCGATACCAAATTCTCCCTTGTCTTGCCGAAAACGGCTGGGCAAGAGCTTTCCAGATTCGTATCGCCACTTGGTAGTGGTAGGCATATTGGGCTTGGTGAAGCGAGCGGTGGGGACGAAACACCTGTAATCGAATCAGTTGAATTCGATCTTGGACTCGGCAAAGATCTCGATAACACGATAGCAAAGGCTCTCAAGGCCGCTCAGCAACAGGCCAGTAAGGCTACCACAGCAACACATGTTACCGTCAAAGCAGGCAGTCAAGCCGCGGTATCCGACAAAAAGTTTGCCTCGGCTCAGGATAGACCAATCCGCGGGATCGAGGGGGTCAAAAGCCCCATGCTGATGGCGGATTCGGTGACGGTAGCCAGCGGAGTGGTCGACGAGATGCCCGAAATGCCGTTACCCGCCGAAGCCGCGCGAGTTCTAAATGAGGCCCGTCAAGCTGTCGTCAATTGTCGGGCGTCTTCAAGCTCGACACATAAATCCAAGACGGGCCGAAAGGCCAGTATGGGAATGGGCCTATTTAAAGAGACTGCAGAGGTCAAGACCGAGATCAATGAAGTACGCACAGAGCCCACCAAGAATAGAACGCCTACTATCGAAGAGGAAAACCCATTGCAACAGGCGAAGCCGACGGATTCCCGCATCTCGCAAGTCGAGCAACCGAAAGAGGACGAGCTTCTATCTCAGCCTCGCCAGCAAGCGTCTGAGGAACGGCCTCATCTGCTTAGACTCCCGATGGGCCCTCGTCCGGCAGTCTCGGCTGCGAACTATGAATCATCGCGCAAAGTAGGCTCCGGGTCCGTGACGCCCACTCGTGAACGGGAACGAAGCCGTCTGCTAGCCCACTACCTTACAAAGACATCCAGTAAAGATATTGAGGGTCAGCGGGATGCATCGAAGGTTGAGTCTTCTCCACATCGTTCACTTGGTATCTCTCCGCTGGCAAGTCGTCAGACTTCGCGGGCTGCATCACCGACAATTCAGGACTCTCAGGATGATCGCTTCGGTTGGTCGTCAGGGGCTTCTTGGGAGACCAGTAGCGGCATCAGCTCTTCCGAGGAATCGGACGACTACGATGACCATATCCAGGAGGATCATCCGTCGTCTAGTTTGGGGGAAACAATGCGGCAGCATCAAAAGCATTTGGATGCGGATTTATTCAGCGATTCGCAGGGATCGCAAAATGGCTTCGCTATGGATCAACAGCATCAGCGGAACGATGACATTCGCTCCGACTCTGGAGCCAGGCATTGGAATCAGGCTGGAGGCGAAATGACAATACCTTTGCAGCCATTCAACAATAAAGTTGGAGGTCACAGCGAGATCTACAAGTTCACGCGGCGAGCGGTCTGCAAGGTGAGCATATCACTTAACTTCCTCGAATGTTGCTCAGCTGATCAACTCGATCCTGCTGATGCGCTCGCGTCTCCTATGTCTCCCCCGTAGCCTCTCGTCTCGCGGGAAAACCTATTCTATGAATCAGTCGAGAAACTCGCCCCCGCATTGCTGGGATACATCCCTCGCTACCTCGGTGTCATGCTCGTCAATTACCGTCGACAGAGTGTGGCTAGCCACCCGGATGTGACTGAGCCAGACGCAAACTCCCAAAATCCCTCGCTAGAACAGATACCGACCGCTGCGCTAGGCGACGATGCATCTCCGATTGATGACCATCAGAAGCTGGAGCAAGGCACTACGAGGCCAGCTTTACGGATTCCTTCCAGGTCTCAATCCTACACTATTGCACAACGGCAACACAGTTCTTTAGAATCCCCCTCTCACCGTCATCAAGAAGTCCCCGAAGTCGCACTTGTCAATAACAAACATGTCGTTCCAGATTGGCTATTTGCGCGTGGCGGACGCATGACGAAGAGAGACCTTGACAAGTACAAAAATTGGCAGACTAGTGGCGATCCGGAATCTTCAAACAAGCAATCACGCCCTAGTAGGTCACTGGAACGCCAACGAAGTCACAAGCGGGCGCCCGACTCCGACTTCCCGTCAACATTCCTGCCTTTGGGCTCGAGCCAGTCCGCGGATACCGTTCTGCAGCCCCCTCCGGGCTCTCCAAGCAGCATAGCATTTCGATCATACTCCCCATCCTCTTCCGCTAGATCATTCGGGTCCCCACATCTCCATCATTCGACGTCGACACCAAGTTTACCCGGAAGAAGTAATATAGGAGTCTCCAGCAATACCCACAAATGTCACACGCAGCAATTATTCGAAGGCACAGGCTCCACGACAGTTCATACGAAGCTCAAGGATCACATTTTCAGCACAATCTTAAAGCGAATGCAAAAGGGTTCATCCCGGCCTCAGTCTCGGCGCAGTCTTCGCGGCAATTCTCAGGAGCCCGAAGGCGAATCGACGGACCAAGACCAAGAAGACAACGTTGGGCCTTTGCCACCGAGTAAACGCTACATTCGCAGGGGGCGACTCAGCCGAAAGATGCCAGGCAGTATGGATATGACGCCTGGACACGACTCTGCCGATGACGAAGAACCTCTTCAACCCATTAAGCGTATCAGTAGCGAAGTGATCATGAGCGAATTGACCAAGATGTCGCTGGAGGATGCAGATGGCAATGTCGTCCCCGCTGCGTCTCGCGTACGGGAAGGAAGCATGGAGAGAGGTCTGTGGTCGATGGACGAGAGTGTGTCCCACGGGGACGACATCGAAAGTAAGTGCATGGGCTGAGAATCTTGCAGCTCGCGGCTGTGCTAATCCCAGCTCGATCAGCGCATTCTCATTCTACGCCGGAAAGAAGTGACTCACCTTCGCTTCCGGAACAAGATGCAGCGGAGAGCATCACGCCTGACGGCAACATCACTCGCCAAGAATACTTCATCTTCATGGAGGACCTAACAGGACGACTAAAACATCCATGTGTTCTGGATCTCAAAATGGGAACCAGGCAGTACGGCTGCGACGCCACGCCATTGAAAAGGAAGAGCCAACGGAAGAAATGCGATCGTACAACCAGCAGGACTCTTGGAACTCGGGTCTGCGGGATGCAGGTCAGTCGATGTACTACTGCTCTGAAGCCAATCAGCTGATCTCGCAGGATGTGTAGGTATGGGACAACGTCAAACAGCAGTTTGTCTCGCAGAACAAGTATACAGGGCGCGAGATTAAACAAGAGGAGTTTGGCGACGTTCTTGCATCTTATTTCTGGGATGGCAATCGTCTCTTGGCCGAGCACATTCCAGCAGTTATACATCGTCTTCATCGCCTTGCGGCTATCATAGCGCGACTTCGGAGCTTCAGGTTTTACGGTTGCAGCGTCCTACTTATCTATGACGGCGATCAGGAAACTCAGGATCAATTTTTGGCATCAAGACGTTCCGGCATGCGGCGAAACGTGGAGGAACAAACTGCATATAACTTACGGCAAGAATCACGGTCTCGCAAGGAACTGGGAGCCGGACGACGGAGCAGAAGTGCTGACGGGCACAATGGCGATCGTCTGTCGGAGAACGTGGAATCAAGCATCAGAAAAGCCGAGGTCAAAATCAGAATCGTTGATTTTGCGCATCCGACTACCGGTCAGGATTTCTTGCCGCCGATCCCGAATGAAGACACGTCAGCTCTCGGAAAAGGTTACGACGGGAAAGTCGATCCCGAGGTCGGCTTGCCACATGCAAGATTTCCCCCGAAACACCCGAACGAGCCTGATCTAGGATTTTTGTTCGGTCTTCGAAGTATCACGGAGAGTTTGACAGAGATATATCAGGAGGAAAGGGAGAAGAGGGCACGAGCAGGGAGAGAACATTTGCCATCTCTAAGCACGTGTCCTGACGAGAACATCTTTGAAAAGGTGTTCGGCCACTCGTTTGACGTTACATATCTTTCCACATGAAGTGGCGAGATCCTGTTGTATGGTACCGTACAGCCTGACGTGAATCGGATTCGTTTTCGTTTCTCACGCCCGCAAGCTCGATCATAATCATCCGACAATGTTGCCTCTTGTGATCCTCATGGGCATTTTCTATAATGCTTCTTGTTACACACCCTTTCCCCATTTGGCAGAATCCGTCGAAAAAAGGGAGGTCCGTCCGCGTTGTTATCGTCCTTCTGGCTTTAACCTACTCTAGAGATGATACAAGTTGAGTCAGAATTTCAAGGATTGCTGAGTCTGTCTCAAACTGACCGGCAATGAGGGCGAGAATCATTCTGGAACGATAAATCGGCATATCAGCGTTAATTCAGCTGAAGCTGAATAATATGGAATCATTCTGGGCTTACCGGTAGAGATAGTAGAAGAAAGACACAAGGTATAGACCGAGCTTGATAAAGCTTTCCTTCTTGTGGCCTGACAACGTGCGGAAAATCTCGGTTGCATCGTACATGTGATTCTTCGTTACAATCCTGCGGAAGTGAAGTTTGATGAGCATCATCCTTCTGCACACTCACGCAGAGACCTACTTGTTGACGTTGTATCCGACTAGTGGAGCGTTGAGCAAGAACGCTATCCACTGTCCAGACAGCAGGAAACACAGGGTCAAGAAAGCATGCGCCAACATCTCCGGGAGAACGAACTATCAAGGGTGTAGGCGAGTTCATCAGCGCTAATCCCAGACATTCCAGAGTGAACATCGCTTTCTCACTTGATTGAGCTTGTTGCAGAGATCGATGGGGTTGATATAGTCGCATTCCAGGTCAGAGAACATGATGATCTGCGATTGCAAAGGGGATCAGTGGCTCATCGTTCATGGAATCAACATGCGGCCTTCACTTACGAAGAACACCATCGAGAAGAGGAGAGCCGCCGCCATGAAGACGGCAAAGAGGAAGAGCCATGCTGTATTATCAGATACCGGGAAGTCATGAATTGTGAAAGACGGATTGCATAATTCACACCAGTTGTAGTAGCGAGATTGATTGTGCCAATTCATTAGAGGTCATCCATGCCTTCATTTCATCGGGTACGTACCTTCACCACCCATTTTTGCGATTGCGATTTGCTTGTAAAGACTGCCTGACGGATAGCTTCTGTAGGGTGCTCCTGAAGGTGTGCTACAGTCGCAAGAAGTTCTGTACAGAGTATGAGGAACTAGCAACAACACCAGATATTATGACGACATGCCTTGCGTAGATGGTACTCACGCTCTGATTGACCCGCTAAGTGCGCTAACATAAGCGGTTCCGCGCTTCCTGGTCGCGGGGAAGAAGCGCGCTCCTGACTTGATCTCATTGTCTGGGTTGTGAAGCTTGAGATGGAGAAACAGATGGCTATTTCGCGAGACTTCGTTAACGCTTGACGGCCAGAATGGCTGCGGCCGGATCTGCGATGTCACGCAGCATTCATCTCCGTGATGCCTACGTGGATTCGAAACCTTGGCTTCGGCTATATTGAGATCGCTTCTCTTACCTTCCACTTAGCTGTGCGCTCCGACCTATGCACTGTACCGCAAGGCATATATGCATTGGTCTGACAGATGCCACGCTCATTTCACACCCGCCTATTCGTAAGAACGCTTGAAATGAAACACGGCTTTCGTCGCGGAGGGCTCATCATCTGTCAGGGTGGCAAGCTGGATGGCGAGCCCTTATGCCATCGATATAAGGTCACTATGCGTGACAGTTACTGTGAGTGATGCCTTCTGATAAATGTCCATTTGTGTTGGCCTGAAGCTACTTGACAATTATATAGTCTCAATAACTGGCAGCTGAAAATCCGCCCATGATCCATTTTTTCGATTAGGCATGTCTTCGGTCGACTTTGTCTCGACTTAAGCAGTTTGCACCATCGACGGGTTCTTCGAAAGTCGCCCTGGCAGATTCCGGCGCACACGACGTCTGATCACTAACTCGGCAACTCCCTGACGCATGTATGGTAAGTATACAGAAGTGTTCATCTCGCTCACGCGAGAAAAGAATACTTACGTAGACCAGAGCGTCCACCAGACCCGCGCTGAGCACAAACCAGAGCGATGCGATGGTTAAGCCGGCGTTTGGTTTGGATGTGATCATGTTGTAAAGAAGTCGTACCAAAGAGAACGCGAAGACGAACAGATATGCCAGTGGAAAGTAGAGCATCAAAAGCGAAGCTTGTCGATTAAAGTAGGCCGCCGCACTCTCTCCCCCACGCAGGTCGGGCCCGCTTGTCTGCACGCCGTCTTGTTTGTCTGCTTGATTGGCCAGGAAGAAGTCTCGCAGATCGCGCTCCGCTGTCCCGTTCTCCCCCCGGTGCTCCTTTTCGTCGTACTCTCCCGGTTCCGATCTGGCGCTTTCGTGAAGTGAAACCTGTGGCTGAGCGTCATTGTCCCTGTCACCCGTGGGGCCAATTATCTTGTCGTGGTCGTCATCGTCAAGCTGCAATGGCGAAGGCGGGTCGTCGAATTGATGCAAATGATGTGTTCTCAAATTGGAGGTCTTGTCAAGAGTCGGGACAACAAACCCTGCCTGTATATCTTCCTCCATTGGGCGCGCCGCTACCGGATGTGGGCTAAAGTCAGACGCAGAGACGTTTCGTGGCCGATCTGACCCGATCAGAGTTGATCCCGTAGGGAGACGATCACTCCTTGAGAGGTCATCGACCGGTATCTTCCACGTTAGCGGTAAGGGCGGAACACGCCCGGCCTCGTCTTCGGCGGGTCGAGTAAAAGGAATTGCTATCTTCTCTAGATCGAGACCAACGTTGTTGAGATGAAGGAGCTCCCAAGGAGGGACATCGCCACGAAGAGGCTGCCTTGAGGACTCCTCTTGTGATAATCCTACTGTCCGACCCATCTTGAGCCAGAAGCCGGTCTGCTTTGGACTACTCCGATTCCTCTCTAGCTCTTCCGCAAGGGCACGGTCCACGTAGCTGGTATTTCTTCCTGATTCGGACAAGGAAATCGTGTCGGGTCGTCTTAGGAATCGGAATAGTCGAGAATATAAGACGATGACCACGAGGAACACGAATGCGCTGGTAATGAGGTTCTGGGGCTTAGCGGCAGCGTATCTAACGCAGTTTCAAGTTCTTACCGTGGAATAAATTGTACAAGATCACGGTCATAGGATCTGCTACCTGGACCGTAATAGCATAGGGCGCCACCAGCAGATGGTGTGAAACCCCAGACAACATGCCAGGCTGCCATTGGGAGTTGTCAAAACCGTCATACGGAAAAGTAGCCTGAATTCGGACTCACCAAGAGAATGTGCAATGGCAAAAAGCCAGACCGCGATTGGGGGAATGTACCAATACGTATGAAGGAGGCGAGTGAAATGGCTTATAGGGTGTATCTGAACACCGCAATGTCGTTAAATCTTTGTTTAGGATCGAAGCGGAGCATCGACTCACAAGAAGGGCATATGTCGTGACAGCAATCATTAGGGTCCATAGGTGTTGCGTAAACAGCACAGCTGTCAGAACGAAACCTACAGCGCTCTAGACACGGTGAAGAGAATCGCGTTCAATGTATTTGGCGTTAGTTTGCCTCGTAAGTTTCCAACTGATAATAGGAACCTACGCATGAACTAGTACCATCCTTCAGAGGTTTGCCGGCAAGATAGTGGGCAGTAGGAACTAACCCAACGATTCTGCAGCGGTGGAAGATCAACTCAGGGAACTCTTCCGTGTTCTGAAGCGAAAGCGGCTTACCCGAGTGCGACATCCGATGCAACCATCCCTATCAAGTATTTGGTGCGCAGTTTGACAATTCCTTGGCGATGAAGCGGCCGAAACAGATAGAGAGCTGAGACGATGGTGAGGACTTCGATGACAATGGCGCCAATGGAGGATATCATAGCCGTCTTGCCGTAATAAGTTACCGTCACTGGAATAGGAGTGCCCGCTGAAGGGCCGATCCCCGCTCTTGTGAGTACTGGCAACATTTTAGCCCGCGCGATTATGATATGACTTTGAAGAGCGAGGGATCCGAAGGCGGCAAATTTCGTGCACAAACGAAAGGTCGAAGACAGGACCGTGATCTCTGATGATGTTTCCGGTAGGTGCTTCACATCGGTCTGACACTGCGGGTTGGAAGGTCTTGATAGTGCCCCGACCGTCTCCAGCGCTGAGGAACTGCAGAGACCCTTTCAAAAGACCGGTTGAGTGCGAATCGATGTCTGCTGGTGGATTTGAGGTTGCTGAGCCAATGTTGGCGAAGTCGGCTCACAGAGCTCGATCGAGTGACGTGTTGAGATGCGAGATGAGGAACACAGAGCCGCTCTCTCGAGCCCGGCAGCGGTGCTTGCTAGGTGAGTGGATTATACAATTTACATGGCGGCAGAACTTGGGCGGGTCCGCCCAGCATCGACGTCCAGTCGAGAAATCTACAGGCGGACGACGGGATCTGACGCAAACTCTGAGGCCTGGAATTCGCCGGGGACTCACCGGGGGCTGGACACTCACCCATAACAGCAAGCTTAACAGTAGGGCCAGCCGCAGCCACCGTAAGCCACCTGGACATCCTGACTACGTCGAGCGCTACGCTAGCTGATGAGGCCGCAGATGGGAGGAAAAATGCAATCTGACTCGACCTAACGATTAGGTGACGCGATATATCAAGCCCAGATTTGGCAGCTATTCCAGGATCCCTCATGACTGAGCCATAAACACGGGAGGTCTCAGGGATGATGTTCTATGATTTCATGATGAGATGTATGCAGTCCTTTTCGAGAGTTACGATGCTTCATACACGGAACGTATGGCCTTACAGCCGGGCTTGCGATTGCCTTGCGAAACCCTAGACGGCCACCTCCGCTGAACGGAATTAGCTTATACAGATCAGCTTACAGATCCCGTGGCTCCGTTTCCCGGCTCAGGCAGGGGGAGATGGCAGGGGTTATCGCAGGGCAGCTCGCGAGGCTTAAAAGAGCCCTTACTGTAAGAGGCTCATTCAAGCTTTGCCTCACTTATCACGTCACGATACGAGAGCTCAATAACGAGGAGGCTACAAGTGTTCCTCGAGGAGCTGCCAGAGCCATCTAGAGCTGAGTGCTACTAGAAAGCTTATCAGAATTATCTCTAGAGTAATCAGCTTTCAGTCCTGAAATGCTCTCCAGGGGCCAGAAGGCTCTCCAGAATCGCCACAAGCTACAGCTCAAGCTACAAGGTCGTACGGCTGTCGTCAACGGGAGCTGCTGCGAGTATTATTGTTTGAGCTATCGTGTGGTGGCTTGTTGAGCTGCTGTACAGATGTGGATCGACAAGATGATCGACGGAGCAGCTGACGGAAGCTCTGACGGAGCAAATTAAGGAGCATGTCGACAGGACAGCCCCACCGGCTTCCTTCCGGACTCTCCATAACGTAGCTTGCTTTCACTTCTTCTCAAGAGCTTCCTCAAGAAAGCTTTCAAGAAAGAATTGTGAAAACCTCTTCCTTCTCTGGACTGTTCCCTAGGGGGCTCTTGAAATTCTTCTCGTCTCAAGGAGCTTTGTAAGATTCTGAGTCTGACGGAGGAGCTGTCAGAGAGAAGAGTAGCTCTTATCAGTCAACAGAAAAGGCGTCAGCATCCATAGCGTTGCATAGCGAGATCGGCTCCAGATCCATCGCTCGCTCTAGGTCGCGATAGATGGCGTAAATCAATCACTCGCGTTGATCGGACAGCTGATCGTAGACGGCACTATGCATACAGCTTCAATTCAGCGCTCCTCCATGCTGCTGCGCATCTAGGCTCCGCTGCTCCTAATGCAGCGGGGAAGTGGGGAGAGGAAGTTCCAGAAAGCAGAAACTGTCCAGGAATGGGAAGGCGATGGCGATAAGGAAACACCCATCGAGGTGCTGTCCAAGGTGAACAGCTGGTGAACTGAAGGAAAGCAGCTAGGAAAGCTTGCTTGGGGTAGCTAGCAGTAGCTAACTGGGTAGCTGCTTGATTGCTATGTGGGATGGCGAGAAATGGGGCTAGGTGGCGTGTTGACGTTAATGTTGACGTTAACGAGCTCGTTAACGTTATGGTTTCGGCGATCTCGCAAATTCAATATTCCGGGCGGTGTACGTTGCGACGTCAATTAGCTGGTCAGTGGCATGATCCCTCGCACCAGCTCCCGCACATGAACCTGCGGGCAACCTGCTGAATATCGAATGCAGATATCAATATGAAATACACAAAATACGAGGCGGGTTGGTAATATCAAAAGTACTTCATCTCGTATGATCATATCCGCAGGTGCAATCATTAGTTCTCGCACCGAGAAAGCGCTCGACTTTGCACATTTGTCCTACTCTTACTAAAACTGATGTACGGATGCACGAACGCAGGATTAAAAAAGATCGAAGATGCAATAATCCATGGCACGAAAGAGATTCTAGGGGTTGTTGTCTGAATGTCTTTCAGAGACTTTGGGTGATCGGCTTGGAAAGTAGGTCCCTCCAGTGTCCATAATATAGTACAGTCACAATGAAGGCGCATCATCATCTGGCTCGATCGAATCGGACAAGGGAGGATTCGGCCTCGTGTACGGATAATGGTATCTTGAAGTTCGAGACCCAAGAACAATGACCTCTCCGCTCAAGCCGACATCTTCATCTCGATCTTGCCCATCGGCTTGTAGCCGATTACCTCAAAATCGTGGTATCGGAAGCCATCAATGTCGCCAATCTCATCCTTTGCTCTCCCCCAGTTGAGGGTCGGAAAGTCTCGGGGCTGTCGTTCCAACTGGATTTTGAGGGGTTCGACGTGATCGCGATACACATGGGCGTCGCCCATCTGCAGTATGAATTCGTGGGGTTCCGTATCGGTTATCAGGGCGATCATGTGGGTGAGGAGAGAGTAAGAGGCGATGTTGAAGGGGACGCCAAGTCCGAGATCACACGAGCGTTGATACATTAGGCACGAAAGAAGCGGCTTTGGTGATGGGTTGGCTTCAGTCGCTGGTGGCGGAAGAGTCACGTAGAATTGGCAGAACATGTGACAAGGTGGTAGAGCCATTGATGACAAGTCTGGAAAGAGCAGACAATTAGCCGGAAGTCGCCCGCAGTCAGGTTAGGACCGCCCACCTTTCGGATTCCACGCGCTCATGATGATCCTTCTGTCGGTCGGGTTGTGCTTGATCTTGTCAATCACCTGAGCCAGCTGATCCACACCCTGCCCGGTGTAGTCGTCTTCACAAGTCTTATATTCGGCGCCGAAATGCCTCCACTGGAATCCGTATACCGGTCCCAGATCACCCTCCCGGCGGTGCGCAAGTCCGACCTTGTCGAGATATTCTCTCGATCCGTTTCCTTCCCAGATGTGAATATCTTTCTCGGCCAAAAGCTTGCCATCCGTCGATCCACGAACGAACCAGAGCAGTTCTTCGATCACCCCACGCAGAAAGACTCGTTTTGTCGTGAGGAGCGGCAGGGCCCCGTTGGCGAGCGAGAATCGAAGGGCAGGCGGAGCAAACATTGCTATTGTTCCGGTACCAGTACGATCGGGACGAGGTTGACCATTGTCGATAATGTGGCGGATGAGGTTGAGGTATTGGTATTCCTCGTGCCTTGGTGAAGCGGGTCCGCTGAGATCGCTTTGAGCGTTACACTGTATGGCCATGATTCGAGTCTGTTTATCCAAGGCGGCGGGGTATTGAAAGGGATATGCTGAGTGTCACGAGACGGTGATTACAGGGTTGAATTCGATCGAGTCGATGCTGGCAGGACTTGTTAATGGGAGGCATGGGTCACTGCAACAATGATCACTCGACGTTCATGCGCGACACGCGTCCAGGCGCGTTTGTCTCTCCCTCATGTGCAGATGCTGGTACCCAAGCAGTCTCAATCGAAACGGAACTTGCAGTCTCGGTGTCCGAGAACGCCAACTCTGAGCCAACGCGCGGTTCACTGTCTTGCCGTTGACGAGACGCGACTTGCAGCGGGCGACTTTCTAGCATTTCTCGATCGGTTCAACCACGGTCAGCATACCCTCAGCGATATCTTGTTGAAACAGTGGACCGAGGCTAGGATATACCTCGTCGGATTCATCACTTGGACGCACAGAGAATAACGGATCAACATGTCATTGAAGGTACCGAAAAGCGGGCAGATGCAGCTCTTCAAGGAAGGCTACAAGGTCAGCCAGAGATCTCGCACTATGGGTTTTACAGTCGCTAAAATAATTCGCTATCGTAGACCATGTCTGGTCTTGAAGAAGCCGTCTTGAGGAACATCGAGGCCGTTAGCGAGCTGAGTGAAAAGGTCAGGACGTCCTTCGGACCGAACGGTAAGAAATTCCAGATGCACCTTGTGTTATCGTGCTAAGACTGTTCCAGGTCGTAATAAGTTGATCATCAACCACTTGGGCAAGCTCTTTGTGACCTCGGATGCCGCGACCATCATTCGTGAGATCGAAGTGGTTCACCCTGCAGCCAAGCTGCTAGTGATGGCGAGTGAAGCGCAGGAACAAGAGGTATATCTTTTTAGCTTTGCTAGTGTTTCCGTGCTGATCTGGTATTAGATGGGAGATGCAACCAACCTCGTACTCATCCTCGCGGGAGAGCTGTTGAAGCGTGCGGAGAACTTGCTGGTCATGGGCTTACACCCAAGTGAAGTCGTGATTGGGTACGAGATGGCTGTGGAGAAGGGTCGCCAAGAATTGGAAGGTGCGAGTTACGGACAATGGTATACCTGGATTACTGACAGCGATCTTCTCACAGCAATCGTTGCAAAGAACCTGGATAACAGCGTTCTGCCAACACAAGCGGAGCTTGCTACCGCCGTTGCGCCCTCCCTTGCAGCCAAGCAGCCAGGTTCCGAGAAATTCCTGTCCGAGCTCGTCGCAGAAGCCGCTTTGGCCGTTATGCCAACGTCGCCCAAGGATTTCAATGTCGATAGCGTCCGAATCGTCAAGGTCTTGGGTGGAGGTCTGGATCACAGCAGGGTTGTACGAGGAATGGTTTTTGGAAGGGAAGCAGAAGGTATGCATGATCGAGGGATATCGTGGCGGATCGCTGACTAGTCTTATGCAGGTATCGTCAAGAAGGCGACCAAGGCCAAGGTTGCAGTATTCTCGTGTGGTATGGACATTGGACAGACGGAGACCAAGGGCACGGTGCTGTTAAAGAATGCGAACGATCTGTTGGACTTCTCAAGAGGCGAAGAGAAGCAATTGGAGGGCGTGAGTACACGAAGCTAAACTGTCTTTTAGTCACTCACCGATCTATCGGTGCGCAACTAGTACATCAAGGAGATTGCGGATGCCGGAGTCAAGGTTGTCATCGCCGCTTCCGGAGTTGGAGATCTCGCTCTTCATTACCTCAACAGGATGAACATTGCCGTCATCAAGATCCTCTCAAAATTCGATCTCCGTCGGTTGTGCCGTGTGGTCGGTGCTACCCCTCTGGCTCGTCTCGGAGCACCTACACCGGAAGAAGCAGGTTACGTCGACGTGATGGAAACGATCGAGATTGGTGGAGACCGTGTAACCGTGTTCCGACAGGAAGCCGGCGAAAGGACGAGAACGGCTACCATTGTCTTGCGAGGCGCTACAACAAACCACTTGGACGACCTCGAACGATCTCTCGACGACGGTATCAATACTGTCCGTATTTTGTTGCGGGATGGTCGACTGGTTCCGGGAGCTGGTGCAAGTGAGATCGAATTGGCCAGGCGGGTAGCAGAGTTTGGTGAAAAGACACCTGGACTGGCGCAACATGCCATCAGGAAATGGGCCGAGGCGATGGAGGTCATCCCCAAGACACTGGCCGAGAATGCTGGCTTGAGCGCTGAGGATGTCGTTAGCGCGTTGTACAAGGCGCACGGTGAAGGTCAGGTCGATGCCGGTGTGGATATTGAGGTGAGTCTGAGCAGTTTTCCAGACCACCATCAGCTCAAACAAAATATAGGGCGAGAACAATGGAGTGATTGCGACTGCCAAGGCCTCGATACTGGACTCGTGGGCCGCCAAGGATTGGGCGTTGAAGTTGGCGTAAGTGTTGCCGTCATACTATAGAGTATGTCCCTGACGTCCGATCTCCCGTCCAACAGGACTGGCGCTGCCGTCTCGGTTCTTCGGGTCGACAGTATCATTATCTCCAAGCAGGCTGGGCTTGCGCCACCAGTACGTATCAAGATGCCTCGTGTTCCCTCTCAGAGTCTCACTGTATTTCCTGCTTTCAACAGAAACAGAACCAGAACTGGGATGAGGATTAGGTCCAGCACTGTATGCGGTCGATATAGAGGCGATAGTCATACGATGTCCAGTCCAGCAGTTTCTTTCGCATAAAGCAATCCATAAAGCCAAAGCAGGCTGATTCCGTCTAACCGGAACAGATGGGGTTTCGAGATATGCCAGTCTGCCTATGTTCCCGCTCACACTGTACAACAATTGTTACATCAAATTGCTATTAGATCACGAATGCTTGTCTCGACGTTCAGGCTTCTACGCCCGTCCACGTTGACGCAGTTCCGCTTTAACCTCTGCCCATCATCCTCATACGCTCTGGATTGATGGCTGGCGGACGTCCGTTAACACTGCCGGGAGGGGCCGGAGTGAAGCCTTGTGGGGGCATTCCAGGAGATATTCCAGAGGGCATGCTAGGCGGCATTCCCATAGCTGGTGGAGGCGCACCCTGGAAACCGCCCGGTGGTCCACCAAAGCCTTGAGGCGGTCCCTGGCCAGGCGGCACGAACTGAGGAGGTCTTGCGAAGTTTCCTGGTGGCATCATTCCCATGTTTCCCTGCATCATTGGTGGCCGGAAACCGCCTGAGGTGGAAAGATGACCCATTTAGCGACAGCTTTCTTGAGTCCTTGTGAAGCACTCACCCATTGGCGGCATAAACGGTCCAGCACTACGCATGACCGAACTGCCCATTCCACCATGTCCGCCTTCGTATTGTCTTGTTATCTGATCGATGATGCTCTGCGCTTCGTTGTGCCCGAGACCTGGAAGAAGAGTGCCTGATCAGCTATAATCATACGGGTGGATTGACAAAGAACTCACTGGAATAGTAGTCTATCACGTTTTGGATATGGTTTCGACCGCTATTGTGTGCCTTTCTCACCGATTGAGAGTCATGCGTTCTTCACATAGCATCAGTTTCCAGCTATTCTGTGCATCTACACAGATAAGCTTACAGAAAGACATCACAGTAATCGCAATAGTATTTGCCCATTTTGCCAAAACCCCAAGTCCGATGATTCCGATGATGATACCGATGCCGCCCGCAGTGATATCTGCTCAAGTTAGCCTGCGCTGTCGTCCTAGGTGTATCAGGGGATGATGATACTGCCTCGTAACGGGTATGGAGGAAGCACGAACTGCAGCAGTGACCCCAAGTGGTTACAGGTGATCGAAGCCAGCTTCGCCGACAGCGGACATCCATGCATGGGATGTCCGCTCGCCACTCACTCCAGTGGGGTACCAGTTTCTAGCTACTTCTGACTACTTTGCTCAAGAAGGATCTAAAGAATCACAGATCATCGATGTTGGAGCTGTAGAATAAATGCGGACGATTTTCCAGGCCGACAGAAGAACTCGTTGAAGGCTCGTCTTCGTTTCAATGCGTACTTAATTGGCGGCCATGTACGGTAATCACTGCATGTGATACATGGTGGGGCGATCACCGCCGGATACAACTGGATTACGACACGAGCACGAAGAGGGTCGACCCATTTAGGCATACTAGAATAAGGAGAGTCATCAGCACACCATTGATCCTCCCATGAAACACCGACTTACCCTATTGAATGTTCTTGTGAAAAAGTCGTTCTTCTCCGCACGAAGGCCCCTGCCATCACCATATATACTCTTGACTGCATCACTGACGCCACCTGCTTTGCGCTTAGCCTCCAAAGCAGCCAGTTCCTGTTGAACTTTGAATGACATCTGCACGCTGTGTTGCAGCGCGACCGGTTTATTCCTCTTCACTGCTGGACGTTCGTCCTCGGCAGCCGGTGAATCACCATCGTCGACGCCCACTGCCTCTGACTTGCGCTTCTTGTCCTTTCCATCCTTCTTCTTGCCACTTGCCTTCTTTTCCGCTCGTTTGGCCAAAAGGTTTGCCAGCATGATCTCCTGGGCTTCCTTTTTCGGATTGAGCGGAAGCCACCATTCGCTGCCCGTGCCATCGTTCCCGAATCCGCGAACAGGGCGGAAAGGTTGACTGCAATTGGGGCATGGTATAGCGACATCGGTATCCGGACTCGTTTCGGGCTTGTGCGCATCTTCTGAGGGACGCGAATTCGATTCTGATTGGACGACGGCTCGGATGCCGCCTTCGGAGAAGACGCAACCGCACGTTCTGATGCAGCCAAATGGAAGAGCTCCTGTGGGTTCTTTCATGGTCAGGGGACAAATGAATGGTGAACGTTGCGGTGTATTCGTTTCTGACTGGCGTCCGTTGGCTGTTTGATGCGGTGGCGATGGCGAGAGAGCTGGGTTGGGCGTCAGGTTCAAGTTGATCAGGTCCTAGAAAGCGAATCATGTGGTCAGTTCAAAGGCTCGAGACGAAATTACCGTTCCTGCGATCCCTACTCACCTTGACGCCTTTGACATATCCGCAGATCTGATCCCCGTCTCCATACGTCGACCTATCTAGTAGGTATTCTATAATAGCGTCTTTGTTATACAGTTTCCCCAACGGGTCGGCTACAACGGGTATTGCAAGGGGGCGCTGAGTTGAACTTCAGCAGAGGAGTGCGACATCTTCTAAAACTATTACTCACTTTGCTTAATGCGCAAAACAGCCAGAGCGCTCGCGAGAGGGCCTTCTCGTCTTGCTTTTCCTCTTTCGCCTTGTTCTTCACCAAATCAACTCGATATGGAATGCTGTGAGACACAATGTCAGGTGTAGTTCTACTAAGGCATTTGACGGGAAGCATACCTTCCACCATCGTTACCCATGGTATCAACAAGGTGATCAGCGTGGAGTGAAGAGCAGTAATGGGCTCAGGATTATGCTCGATGCAGATGGTCGGGCGCAGGACTCCTGGCGGCGGTACTGATAGAGCTACTAGCGAGGCCTTCAACGGAGGTGATGATGATGATGGTGTCGTGTCGTGTTGTGGCGGGTCGTGTGGTATGATCGACTCCTTGACGTGAAGAGGGGAATGCAAAGGAGTTGAAGGTTGACAGATATCAGGGCAACTGTTCGAGATTCCTTACCTAAGCATCCACTATTGGCACCCGAGCTTCCTCGTGTTTCACGTTACCGCAGCTGTACTCGCGCCGGTGCCTGTACGACGCGGCTTGTGTCCCGTCAAGGTGGGTGAAGGAGAGTAGCATAAGTCAGAGCAGTCAGAGCCCCTTACGAACCGAAGCCGCCACCGAGACAATATCAAGAAAGGCTCTATCAGCCCACTTTCCCTTGCGATGCCGCCGGCGTCATCAAAACCCGACAATCCGTTCGATGACTTTCTCGCATCTCCGCCCTTGTCGTCTACGGAGCAGTTGGCAGCACACGTGGCCAACACTAGGATGAACGACCCATTTGCTGATTCAACAACGGGCCGTAAGAAGCCGATGAATAGTACCTACGATATGGACGCATTCTTTGACGAGTAAGGGAGACGACGCCTTCGGGCTCGAGGCAATCTATGCTGATGTCATATGTGCGGTATTATCAGCGACGACGATAACTTTCCGGCATACAACGATCCTTCTCCGTCTGGAATGATGGGCCAATCGTCGGAAACTCTCGGAAAACTGCCTCTTACGTCTAATGCTGCTCCTCCAGCAGGGTTCTCGGCTCAAAGTGGATCGACCTCGGATGGGAACAGCCGGAGCGGAGTCGGTGGTTACGGATACGGATATGGCGGGGGCGAGGGCGGTTACAGCACTGCATTCGACGACGCAGAGGACGACTTTGGGTCGACATCCTACGGGAAAGCCGGATATCCTGGTGATTCGAGCAAGAAGCAACCCTCGGACGGCAAGGGCTTCGACGAACAGGATGAATTCGAAAATGTAGATGCGCTGGACTGGGATTTCACCGCGTCAGGCCCGCAAGCAGGAGCGTCTTGGTCAGGAGGTCAATTGGGCATGTCCGCAGAAAGAGGAAAGAAATCACTCAGAGACCGATTCAGATCGTTTGATCCTACGTTCGGGCTTGGAACTGGGTCGTTATCAGACATTATCCCTGTATTGCCGTTTACGAAGCGATCAGCGAATGCTCCGGGCGATCCGCGAACAATCTACCTCAATGACACAGTACTCAATGGACACGGCCGAGGCGGCGTCAAGGGAACGGAAAATCAGGGGAAAAAGAAATGGCAGAAGAACGGTGTCAGTACTGGAAAGTACAATATCGTCACATTTATTCCAAAATTTTTGTTTGGTGGGTCTATTTGGCGAAATGGTCCTTACCATGATGGCTAACTCGGATCTACAGAACAATTCAGCAAATATGCCAATCTTTTCTTCTTGTTCACTGGTAAATGCCGGAAGCGCAGATTCCCAAGCCATTATTGACGATCCTGCCATTGTTCACTTCTAGCTTGTATTCAGCAAATCCCGGACGTATCGCCTACGAATAGATGGACGACAATTGTGCCGTTGGCCCTTGTGCTCATAGCTGCGGCCATCAAGGAGCTGGAAGAAGACCTGGTGAGTTCTCTCGAAATATGACACGACTAAGAAATGCACTTATACGCATCGAATTCATCGAACACAGAAACGCCATGCGTCAGATCGCCAGCTCAATTCGAACAAGACAAAGGTCCTCTCTCTGCTGAGTACTACTTTCGAGCCGAAGGCATGGCGCAACATCAGAGTCGGCGACATTATCAGGATGGAAAACGACGAGTTCATTCCTGCTGATGTGGTGTTGCTCTCGAGCAGTGAGCCGGAGGGTTTGTGCTATGTGGAGACAAGTAATCTTGATGGGTCAGTTCAGAGACATTGCGAGAAATTCAAAATTAATATTTAATCGTCCGACAGTGAAACGAACTTGAAAATCAAACAGGCATCTCCGCATACGGCACCTCTGACAACTCCTCCGCAAGTCGCGAATTTGTCTGGAACACTTCTATCCGAGGCACCAAACACGTCGTTATACACCTATGACGGCACGTTAACTTTCCGCTCGCCCGAAAGTGGTGGCGAGAAGGTCGTTCCTGTGGGTCCCGATCAAATGCTTCTTCGAGGAGCGCAAATCAGAAATACCGAATGGGTCTATGGAGTCGTTGTCGGTACGGGTCATGAGACCAAACTTCTGAAGAACGCTACCTCCGCGCCCATCAAGCGGACAGCCGTCGAAAACCAGGTCAACCGGCAAATCATCTATCTATTCGGACTCTTATTGATTTTGTCCCTGATCTCGACCATCGGCAGCAGCATTCGGACTTGGTTCTACTCGAAACAATCATGGTATCTGCGAGTAGAGGATACTACTTCCAACAAGGCGGCTCAATTCGTGAAGGATCTCTTGACATGCATCATTCTCTACAATAACTTGATTCCGATTTCGCTCATCGTCACCATGGAAGTTGTCAAGTTTTGGCAGGCACAGCTCATCAACAGCGATCTTGACATGTACTACGCCAAGACCGACACTCCAGCGGTATGTCGGACATCATCCTTAGTCGAGGAACTCGGTCAAATCGAATTCATCTTCTCCGATAAGACGGGTACACTCACTTGCAATGAGATGGAGTTCCAAGAGTGCTCAATCTCTGGAACCATGTATGCTGCTCAAGTAGACGAAACGAAGCGGGAGCAAGGGCAACAAACTTTCCAGGAACTACAACGGAGAGCCGAGATGCAGAATTCAGAGGCGGAGACAATCAGGGAGTTCTTAACGTTACTAGCCGTCTGTCACACTGTCATTCCCGAAATCAAGGATGAAAAGATGGTATATCAAGCTTCTAGTCCTGACGAAGCCGCTCTGGTCTCCGGGGCGGAGTCGCTGGGTTACCGATTCCATGTGCGTACTTCTGGTTGGAAGAACCATTCAAGCTGATGCGTGTGCCCCCAGACCCGAAAGCCAAAATCAGTATTCATAGATGTTCACGGCAAAACCCTGGAGTACGAGATTCTAAACGTCTGCGAGTTCAACTCTAGCAGAAAGAGAATGTCAACGATCGTGCGTGGACCGGATGGTCGCATCAAAATCTTTACAAAAGGAGCCGACACCGTGATTTACGAGCGTTTGGCGAGAACATCAGAGCTCTCGGATGCCACTTTGGTCCATTTAGAGGTCAGTCAGCCCTTACTTGCATCCCTGCCTTTTGCTGAATTGCACTCCCGATAGGATTACGCGACAGAAGGATTACGAACGCTTTGTCTTGCATCCAGAAATATACCAGATGACGAATACCGGAAATGGTCAGCAAAGTATGAACAGGCAGCATCACAGATACATGGACGAGCAGAGGCGCTGGAGAAAATCGCGGAGGAAATCGAGCAGAATTTGAACCTTCTGGGGGCAACCGCCATCGAAGACAAACTGCAGGATGGCGTGCCCGACACCATTCATACTCTCCAGCAAGCTGGCATAAAAGTAAATCCATGGAAGAGAAACTCCGGCCCTTCCGCTTACACTTGCTTGCGACCTAGATCTGGGTTTTGACTGGTGATAGGCAGGAGACAGCGATCAATATTGGCATGTCCTGCCGGCTAATCTCTGAGTCTATGAACTTGGTGCGTATAACAATCATTCCTAAAGCGCATGGGCTCAACATGTCGCCATCGGCGTACAGATCATCGTCAACGAGGAGACAGGTCGAGACACGCAAGAGTTCTTGACCAAGAGGTTGTTTGCCATCAAGAATCAGAGGAGCGCAGGCGACACTGAAGAGCTCGCCCTAATCATCGGTCAGTCTCTTGGCAGGAATCCAAGTCAGAGTATGCTGACACGACCTTGTCCGCGACAGATGGCAAGAGCCTTGGCTTTGCTCTGGAAAAAGAGACATCTCAGGTATTCTTGGAACTGGCGCTGATGTGCAAGGTGAGCCAGCGTTGCTTACCTAAATTCCTGAGCTTTCTGACCATCGCGCTGGCTTTGATTCTAGGCCGTCGTTTGCTGTAAGATTAACCGGCCGGAAACATTCCACGTACGCTGATCAGAGACTCTTTTGCGACGAAAGGCCGTGTCTCCCCGCTTCAAAAAGCCCTTGTTGTCAAGCTCGTCAAGAAGAATCAGAAGGCTATTCTTCTTGCTATTGGAGATGGCGCGAATGACGTGGGCATGATCCAAGCTGCGCACATCGGCGTTGGTATCTCAGGCGTAGAGGTGGGTGACCCCTTAAAGATTTACTGCTCGGCTCATTGTCACATCCATTTCAGGGTTTACAAGCTGCGAGATCCGCCGATGTGGCGATATCCCAATTCCGGTTTTTGAAAAAGCTGTTATTGGTCCATGGATCTTGGAGTTATCAGCGACTGTCCAAGCTCATTCTTTGTATGTTGTCGTTCACACATCTTTAGCCTGAGCTGTACCGAACTGACACTCGCACTTGCAGATTCATTCTACAAAAACATCACTCTCTACCTGACGCAATTCTGGGTAAGTATTCGACGGAAGTGGGCAGCGAGCAGGCATGTTGACCTACCGTGAATCATGTCAGTACTCATTGTTCAATGATTACTCTGGTCAAGTCGTGTACGAATCTTGGACTTGGTCATTCTACAACGTTGTCTTCACTATCCTTCCTCCTCTGGTAATCGGTATTTTCGATCAATTTGTCTCCGCACGGATGCTCGATCGTTACCCCCAGCTGTATCAGCTTGGACAGTCCAACAGTTTCTTCACGCCAATGGCATTCTGGCAATGGATCGGCAACGCTTTCTATCACAGTGCGGTACGTATTCTCCGACCTCTTGTGAGATACGGAACTGACTTCAAGTCAATGCTTTTCGGCCACAGCTGCTATTCACATTCTCTCTCTGTGTCTTCTGGGGTGACCTAAAGCAGAGTGACGGAACGGACACTGGACTATGGTTCTGGGGTACTACACTGTATATGATGGTGCTCTTGACCGTTCTTGGGAAAGCCGCTTTGATTTCCGAGTGAGTAAGACGGTTAGGCCAAGGGTCAACAGATACTGAGAGGCGGCCGTCTTGATAGTGTATGGACGAAGTACACACTTGCTGGTAAGCTCCCCAGCGAGTCCGAGGTGGGACTGCTTTACTGAATCGTGTTTGCGCACAGCGATCCCAGGATCATTTGTGGTGACAATGGTGGCATTGCCACTTTACGCCATCATCGCACCGGCGCTCAACTTTTCTCTCGAGTACAAAAACTTGCCATCACATCTTTGGACAAACGGCATCTTCTACCTTTGTTTGCTAGTCTTCCCGGTTGCTTGCTTGTTGCGAGATTACGTATGGAAATAGTGAGTAAGCCTGTTTGGGGCAAGCTCCGATCCCTGATCACCTTGTCGAACCTCAGCTACCGAAGAACGTACCTTCCGCAATCGTACCACATTGTTCAGGAAATACAGAAATTCAACCTGTCCGACTATCGTCCGAGACAGGAGCAGTGAGTCTGACCATGGTCAACACCAGAGCAAACAAAGACAAACCAATCCCATTTCAGATTCCAGAAAGCTATCAAGAAAGTTCGGGCAACGCAACGCATGCGTCGACAACGGGGATTTGCTTTCAGTCAGACTGAGAGCAAGACACAGGATCAGGAGAAGCTGATCAGAGCTTATGATACAAGTATTCAGCGTCCGTCCGGCTACTAGACCTGAGCGGACGAGGAAGTCGACTGTAACAGTGCATATACCATCTTGCCGACCGGATATAGCCATAGATCCACAACGCGACATACCACTCGATCGTCGGGTACGGTTTTCGCTACTTTGACGAGACCCCGCGACCCAGACGGACAGCTGATCAGGCTCGAGCCTTGAAGAACTTAGGCTACGCGTGACCCCGGGGACATCTGACTTGATCCTCAGTCACTGTTAATCGTTGCAGGGGAACGGAGGTGAAGCGGCAGGCGACAAAGTCCGGGGGATATTGCGAAGCTGAGGGAAATTGAAGGCGGCCACAAGAGAGTATTACGTAACATGCGTGACCAGGATTTTGTTTCAGTCGCGATCGCTCTGGTTGCCAGGTTGGTTGCCGTCCTGGAGGAACGACTGCCCAGCGTGGAAGTATGGAAACTGGATAGCAAAGCAACTGCTTCGCCACATATCTACAAAGCCGACAGAGATCTCGACGCGACGTTCGGCTTGGAGATAACAGTTTCCTTGTTACATATGGCGGCGGATTCACTGTCTCGCGCTCGTCCGGGCATCGTTTCTCCGGAAATCGCCCACATATCATTACACAACCCTCGACCGCTTTCACTCCGGATTTACACTGTTCTGGCAATCCTCTACCCTGCACTCTACTACGCCTATTATCACGACTATGACACCTATATCAAGTCGGAGGAGTGGACGTTTGTCTATTGTGTGGGACTGGGCGCAATCCATGCTCTCAGCTTCTTGATAACGCGTTGGAGTAAGGCAGCCGCCGCCAAGCTGGAATGCACTTCGGTAAGGCGTCAGCGGCGTGAAAGAAATCCATATGCTTATGCTCTAGCTTCGAAGGCCGATTCACTCGCTTCCGCAACCCTTGTCAGGGTCATTCCCAAGAAAGACAAGGGCAAGGGAGAGATCGTCCAGCTGCAAAAGAAGTTTGTCGGGCAAGACGGCATCATTTCCGAGACAAACGACAAGGCCAACACCTCGGCCCAGGATGTCGTATATTCTTTCGTATATCAGCAGGATACGTATACTTATGACCGTAAGCGTTGACTGTGCGTCGAAAGATATGACCTTCAGGAGCTCATCCCGATATACAATACACAGCCAAATCATCGAAATTTACGCCCTTACCATATCCGTCTGATGCCTGCCCGCCTCTTTCCGTTTTCCAGAATTCCACTGGTCTCCTCACGGTACAGCGATCATCCAAAGTTCCGCTGTCACCGGATGTCTCGGTTCCCCATTTGACAACGGAATTCGGACCCAACGCCTGCCACATTCCTATTCCCAAGTTCACGGAATTGTTCGCCGAACACGCCGTTGCGCCTTTTTTCGTCTTTCAGATCTTCTGTGTGGCTCTATGGTGCCTAGACGAATACTGGTACTACAGTCTTTTTACGGGATTCATGTTGGTCGTATTCGAGTGCACCGTCGTTTTCCAGGTGAGTGTAATCAGCTGAGTCCCGCCTCGTACTAACACTGTTCGCAGCGAGTCAAAACTCTGACAGAGTTCAGGACCATGTCAATTCAGCCCTACCCCATCCAAGCCTACCGTGACGGGAAATGGCAGGAGGTCCAGACTGACGCCCTGGTTCCCGGAGATCTCGTCAGCATCAGTACGTACATCGTGTCGATACTCTGAGAGACTACTTTTGCCGACAGTCATCAAACAGCTCGAACAAAACCCGACTCCGGCATTCCTTGCGATCTGTTGCTTTTGCGCGGTACATGTATTGTCAATGAGGCGATGCTTTCCGGAGAGTCAACACCACTCCTCAAGGAATCTGTTGAACTTCGAGACGGGTCGGACCGGTTGGACATGAACGGCAGTGACAGGAATAACGTCATCTTTAGTGGTACCAAGGCCTTACAAGTCACTCAGGGCGAGGGTGGTAATATCCGCAGTGAATAAATTTCGTGCCGGCTTTCCTTCTGTGTGCTTATAATGTTCTCAAATCTTCCTTAGCCCCTGATCAAGGCTGTCTTGCTGTTGTCTTGCGAACTGGCTTTGGCACAACTCAAGGTCAACTCGTTCGAACCATGATCTTCTCTACGGAGCGGGTCAGCGCAAACAACCTCGAGAGCTTCATCTTCATCGGTTTCCTCCTCATTTTCGCCATTGCCGCAAGTGCCTATGTTTGGGTCGAAGGACTCAAGAAGGACATGGAAAAGGGAAAACTGCTTCTCGATGTGGTACTCGTCATCACGTCGGTCGTGCCTCCCGAGTTACCTATGGAATTGTCGCTTGCCGTCAACGCATCCCTGGTGGCTCTCAGCAAATTCGCCATCTTCTGTACCGAGCCATTCAGAATTCCTTTGGCAGGAAAAATCGATGTCTGCTGCTTCGACAAGACAGGAACCATTACCGGAGAGGATCTTGTTGTTGAGGGAGTCGCCGGTCTTGATGGATCTAATTCCAGAAATCTGACCCCCGTTACCGAGACGCCCAACGAGACCAAGCTTACTCTAGCTTCGGCTCATGCCCTCGTACTTCTGGAAGACGGTGTGATTGTCGGAGACCCAATGGAGAGGACGACTCTCGATGCACTCCAATGGCAACTGACCAAGGGCGACAACATTTCCCCTAAGACGAAGGATGTCGCCTATTCCGCTCAGATCAACGTCCGTCGACGATTCCAGTTCTCTTCTGCCATGAAGCGTATGTCGACCTTGTCATACGCGACGGACAAGTCCGGCAAGCGTCTCTTGGCGTCCGTCAAGGGTGCTCCGGAGACCCTCAAATCGATGTTCTCACAGCTGCCCGAAGGCTACGATGATACTTACAAATACTTCACCCGCAGAGGATCCAGGGTTCTTGCTTTGGGCTGGAAGGTTATGAAGATTGAACAAGGACAAATCTCGCATGTGTCCCGAGATCAAGTCGAAAGCGACTTAACCTTTGCCGGTTTCCTTGTCTTCCACTGTCCCCTCAAGCCGGATGCTGTCGAGTCTCTCAAGATGTTGGCCGACTCTTCGCATCGTTGCGTTATGATCACTGGCGACAACCCGCTGACCGCCTGTCATGTCGCCAAAGACGTCGAAATCGTGGATCGGGAGGTTATGATCCTTGATCTCAAGGAAGGAGCTACCGCCGATGACGATTTGGTCTGGAAAAATGTTGATGAAACCAAGATCATTCCAGTCGACCCCTCGCAACCCCTGAACAAGGACGTCTTGCAAAACTATGATGTCTGTATCACCGGCGTTGCCATGAAGAACTTCGAACATCGTCCCTCCTGGATTGATCTGGTACAGCATACATGGGTCTACGCACGCGTCTCTCCTGTTCAAAAGGAGTTTATTCTCGCAACACTCAAAAACTTAGGTTACGTTACGCTGATGGCGGGCGATGGCACAAACGACGTTGGTGCCCTCAAGCAAGCTCATGTCGGAGTGGCCCTGCTGGATGGCAGTGAGGAAGATCTCAAGAAGATTGCGGAACACCAAAAGAATGAACGACTCAAGAAAGTATACGAACAGCAATGCAAGATCTCTGCTCGGTTCAACCAGCCTCCTCCGCCTGTGCCCCCCGCGCTCCGAGCCCTGTACCCTGATCTGGAGGAGACTCGTTTGGCTGTTGCTCAATCGCATGATCAGGCAAAGAAGAAGAACCCTATGGAAAAGGTGAGGCCATTTCCGTATCCGTTCGCGCGGTCGGGCTTGTTGGCTAATACATGAATCATCAAGTTTAACCTTGCCAAAATCACCGATCAACTCGCCGAAATGGATGAGGAAAACGAACCTCCGAAGATCAAGTTGGGTGACGCTTCTTGTGCAGCTCCCTTCACTTCCAAGCTTTCCAACGTTTCAGCTGGTAGGTTCTCTGAAGCAATCGCATCTTATAGCTTTGCTGACTCTGGGCACGCTGTAGTCACCAACATCATTCGACAAGGAAGATGCACGTTGGTTGCCACAACTCAAATGTACCTCATCCTAGGTCTCAACGCTTTGATCACTGCGTACTCGCTCAGTGTGCAATATCTTGATGGTATCAAATTCGGTGATTACCAGGTGACCATCACCGGTATCCTGATGAGTGTGTGCTTCTACTGCATCTCCCGAGCCAAGGTACGTCGATGAGCTGTCGGACCTGGCATGCGCGACCCGGCTAACGGTTCATTGCAACAGCCTGTTCAAGGCCTCTCGAGAGAACGTCCTCTGCCCTCGATTCTATCGTTCTACGTTCTGTCGTCTATCCTCTTGCAATTCGCCATCCACATGGTGTCCATGTTCTATATCACAGAGCTCGCTAAGGTTCTTCACGAGTATGTCATAAGCTCAACATAGCATGGCTGGCGCTCACATCCCTTTCCCCACAGCCGAGGCCCCGTCGACCTTAAAGCGAAGTACACGCCGTCCCTCCTCAACACGGCTGTCTACCTTTTGGGTCTGAGCCAGCAGGTCTCCACCTTTGTTATCAATTTCCAAGGTCGACCATTCCGCGAGGGTATTACCGAGAATCCGCCTTTGTACTATGGTCTTCTCGGAGTTTCTGCCATCGCGTTTGCGGGGGCAACCGAATTCATCCCGGAATTGAATGACTGGCTTCAGCTGTTCAAAATGACGAGCTCTGTAAGCCACAACACGCAGCTCTCGAGGTAAAGGTGATACTGATGTCCTCTGTAGTTCCGCCTTAAATTGACCCTGGTCATGATTGCCGACTTCGCCCTCTGCTACACTGTGCAGAAGGTCTGCAAAAATCTCTTTGCCAATCTGGAAGCCCCGGAGCTCGTGACGCGAGGCCGTGAAAGGCGAGAGGCTCGACGAGCCAAGGAGCTGCAAACGGCAGAAGCTGCTCAGCAAAACGGATCGGTTGCAGACGCTCTTGCCGGCAGCGGAGTTGCTAGCGTGTCTGTCACGGCCGGTAAGGCTCGAACGGGTTAATCTGCAACCTTTACTGCAGTATGGAAACAAAAAGCACATCGGGGCTATCATAGACAACACTATCGGCATTTGTGAATAACGGGGAAAAGCAACACTCTGTAACATTATCTGCTTCGCTGTATGGCATAACATTCAGCTTCGCTCCGAAGAGTATTACAACTTGCCCGCTTGAGCGTCGGCGACAGCCTGCTTGACGGCGTCTAGGACTTTCATGTGCATGTCTTTCCCGGCGGCAACCACTCCGTCGTTGTCCTTAAGAGTTCGCCCTTTTGAAAAGTCGAGGGGCTTGCCGTGCATATCCGTGCAAACACCACCAGATTCAGCGATCAGTAAGGAACCGGACGCGTGGTCCTGCGAACACATGTCAGTCGATATGAGTGGTGTTAACATCTACAAATCTCAACTCACCCAGATCTTCTCCTCGTAAACCTTGCCCCCCATATATTTTGTGGGAATTCGTAAGCTATTGAAGAAAGGCTATCAGCGTTCATTCGATGACATGGACTTCGTGCTAGACTTACTAGGCGCCACCTTCGCCTCGGCCGAGACATCCGTACTTCGCCTGACTGTCCATCCTCAGGCTTGTGTTTTCCGGCACGCCGAGAAGCGACCCGATTTTTGCCTGAATACCATGAGCCGAGTGGGAAGATTCTACCGACTCCAAGAATCGGATCGATGACGACGGGATCGAGGCGGGAAGCGACAACTTCTTGTAGGCACTCTCGTCAATGGGTCGCTGCGGGTGACATACGTCAGGAGAAATCCGGCCAAGCTCTTGAAAACCTACCGACCAACTGCCCTCGCCCTTTCTCGCCAAAAACAGCACACCTTTGCTCTGATCATCGACACTGTTGGTGCCCAGGTTGGGGCAGGCCAACAGACCGAGCTCTACCTGCCCATCGACAATGAGTGCCAAGCAGACAGCGTACTGTTCCTTTCGAAGAAAGCCGAGGGTGCCATCGATGGGATCGATGGTCCAGAGTCTACCGGTGCTGCCACCCGCGTCCGAGCCGGCGTCAATCGCAGAAAGGATTCTATAACAGTCAGAACCGTAAACCGACAGTTCAGCTCATCCGAGAGTCGCTCAACTCACTCTTCTTCTGACCATGTCTTGCCTTCTGCCCATGCGCCTTCCTCCGCTCGACCCTTGGCGAACCCTTCGTTGACGAGCTGGATGACTTTGTTCCTCAGACCCTCGTTCTGTCTCAATTCCGTTGTGTCTTCTTCGCCGACGATCTTGTCTTCTGGGAAGGCTTCCAAGAGGTGTAGAGATATAAGAGACTGGGCCGCCAAGTCACCAACTGAAACGTAGGTAGAGTTCTTCAGTTTGGCTTTCCGATGATACCGAGAAACGGCGCCTCACCGGTGACGGGGCTCTTGTCGGGTTTGGTCACTGACTCATCCACTGTCAGGGTATTCTGCACCGACTTGGTACTACACGTGGATGTTATACAGGTAAGTCTCTCATGTCGGCCTGTTTCGAGCATTCTCTTACAGATGACAAGCTCGAATGACCGCTTGGACAGCCACTTGGGCTTCCTTCGTCATCGTGGAAATGGGGAGCTTTTGCGAGGCCATGATTGATTCAGTACTCACTTCCAGCGATTTTTGCAAAGCGCGCTTCAAAGTGAGATGTGAGCCGCGCAATGAGGTGGAAGACGATTGACCCATCTGGACTGGTGCGACGAGTGCAGTGTTCGAGCCGAACCGACGTTGAATGAATCGTCGTCGGGGCTGCTCGATCGCTCGGTTTTGCTTCCGCCCACCTGCTTTTTGGAATTAGGTGATGTATTCACCGTTGCGATATGGCTGCATTCAGACGACACGCAGCGCTAGCCATCGGACAGCTGATCAAGCCGACGCGCATCCCCTGTCGACGCGCATCCCCTGCCGCTTCCATGATGGATACCCGACAATTATGGAGCAGCACCGCTCGGGTTCTCCAGCAACGGCCGGTTCGAGTTCGAAATCCTCGAATCAACTTCCGTAATGCCAGTACCAGCACTCCGAGATCGAATGCTCATTCGCCATCCTCACAAGTCAATGTGACGAAGACTGCAAAAAGCGATGCAGTTGCTACGGCAGGTGCTGCCAACGGGAAGCCGGCGCCACCGAAGGCGCCGAATTGGCCCTGGAGAACGGTGGAATCCGACGCTGCGACGGGAAGGGCGACGGAGGAGCGGATCATCTATTCGCGACCGCCCAGTTTCCGGCCGAAGATGCTGTGGTTTGTCATCGGTGAGTCGATAGCACATCATTCCATGGATGAGAAAGCTAATGATATGACGCTAGCTGCTTGGATACCTGCTAGTGTGCTCATGGCCGATAACCTGGTTCGGGGATACGAGAATGAAGATTTTGAAGCCAGAGAGCAAGCGGCTTTGGAAGCTGCAACTGCCTCGACGCCGGCAAGTCAGAATTCTGTTGCGCCGACATCATCCACTACAATCGCCTCGGCGCCACGGGTCAACGAAGATCCGCATCCAGACTTGGCCGTCGAGCCAAAACCTATCCATACTTCCGCAAAAACAAATACCCTTGTTCCCTTCGTCACCAACGGTCAACTGGCTGCCACCGCCATCGTTCTCGCGGGATCCTTCATGACATTTGTATCGCTGGCTTATCCGACAAGAGTAATCACGCGTCTGGCGCAAGTCAGATCGCGCGCCAGCATTCAGGACCCATGGAAGTATCTGATCAAGATGGAGACAGCGTCGAATCAGATGTGGGCAGGATCCTGGAAACGGGCTAGAATGATCGAACCGAGCAGGATGCAGGTCGGATTGATCCGTCGGGGAGAAGGTAAGTCTGGCTTGCGGACATGCTCATTGCTTCCTGCAAACGGATTGACGGTCTTTCTGCTCAGCGGAATCCCCGTTCCTTAGGGTCAAGGTTCAGCCATCGAGGGAGGATCGCGTGATCGGGGACAACTACACGTACCGCTTGGACTTCACAAAGTTACAAAAGGGGGATCACGGCGTTCCTGACAAGACGTCGACGCCGGAGTCTGCTGCGAAGTCGTCGACAACGGCGACGAAGCCTCGCCCTTGGCAGGAAGTGGTGATCAGTTTGAGGCGGGTGGAAGAGGTATTTGGTACCCTTTGACATGATGTCTCGCGGACGAGCATTCCGGAGGTCTTGCCTATAACACTATAACTGATGAACTGGGCGCAATGGGCGTTTCAAAGTACGCGCATCTTCGACTTTTATACGAAGTCCTTCGTAATCATTCACATTTGCGTTCTCATCAATTCAATTGCATATACAACAGCGAGAATACCTCGCTTGATACCACTTTCCAGACTGATATTGCCTCTACTTGTCTTCTTCGACAACGACTTCCTCCTCCTGAGCATCAGGATCGAATTCCGCATCGTCGCCGTCTTCCACATCTTCCGGCTGTTCAGTCTAAGGCGATAAGCGTGTGATCAGTACCAAGGAACATCGGCATACGAGTTCACTTACAACCTCCTGTTCTTCTGCTTGTTCGTCGGCGTCTTCATCCGTTCCAGATTCTGCCTCAGCTTCCTCGTCTTGAGTCTTAGTTCTATGAGAGAGAGTGAACGGCGATGATTAGGCAAATTCAATAGCCAGCATGGTAAAATATCACGTAGAGCAGGACTCACTTCTTGGTTGGGGCAGGTTTGTCATTCTTCTTCGCCGAAGCCTTGGGTTCCGGGGCAGTCTAGGAGTGTCCAAAGCATATATTAGCCTTGTCTCCGCGGTCCAAATGCGGATCATGACTTACACGCTTTCGTTTACTGCCAGCAGTTTTCTTCTCTTCTCCCGCATCATCAACCTCTGCGTTCTCCTCCTCATCCTGTTCATAATCCTGGTCCTCGTCATCCTCTGCGTCCTCTTGCGCAGCCTCTCCGTCATCTTCGTCGCCATCCTGCTCATCCTCGCCTTCATCTTGCGTTTTTGCCTTCTCCTCATTAGCCTTCTTGGCAGCAGATTTGTGTTGCGGTGCCCCCTTCTTCGGCTCGTTCTTGCTTCCACTCTCGTTCTCGTATCCGCTGATTCATAAGGTCCTTAGACACTCTGTCAGGGTGCAACGGGGTCTTTGATACTTACCCGCCTTGCGCCTCATACTCTTTGGCTATCTTACTTGCCTTCCAAGCTGCCATCTGGCCCGCACCGCTGCCTGGAGGGAGATCACAGGATATCAGCATTCAGATTCGAAGAAAGACGTCTGCAGTGACCCCCAACTTCCGCCGTTGTCTCACGCCCGTACTCGGGCAATATCATTGGCTCGCCGGTATCGACAACGAAAAATATGATCCCGGCCAAGATCTCGCTATGACTCCTCCTAGGTGTGCTTGTTGGTTGTCTTGAAACGCCCTACACTCACCATCTTTGTTCGTCTGTTGCTTGATCTCCTCCGTGATCTTGTCATGCAGCTTCTGATCGGTTGGCTTTCCCTTTGTTGAACCCATTGCGAATTATGTACGTGTGCGCAGGCAGATGAGATATTGATACGTTAGTGATGCAGACCACTATTCAAGGAATTGGGCGAGCGACGATTGTGTAGCCTTATATCGTTATGAAGAAGGAACGAAGACTAGCGCCGGACACGGCGGAGGACGGCTTGTGAGCAGCTAGCTAGTAGAGAGCGTCATAGCATCGGCGATGTATGTGCGCGGAGTAGGTGAGTAAAGGGCTGAACGCGGCGGGGCAACGTGAACTGCGGGTCATCGAGCGAGCTATCGAGCGGTCCTTAGCAAACGGAAGGAGTACCAAAGCGGGCACCAGCAGCTCCTCAAGCCCTGATGCTTTACAAAGCTGACGCTACAGGCGCACACTAGATGAATTCCTGAATCAAGTGACTGGTATACGTAGTGGTATTGCCCGATTTGGTTTCAGGTTGGGTTGGAATGCATGAACAGCAGCGGAGCGGATGTCTTGCGTCATCCCGGTAAGATCGTCGATCAGCCACGTGACGCAGCCTGTGATATAGCACATGAAGCACATGAAGAGCGCCACATGAGCACACTTCAAGCACATAACGCACATTCAGGCACTTATCAGTCCAAGCTCTATGCACGACGGAAGAGTATCGTTTCTCCTCCATTGCCCCATTGATTGCTCCTTCTCTGAATGCTCACCACGCTTCCAGCCTCCACTCAGACTGTCCACATATACTCGAATCCTTGATTGTCCGAATCTCTGCAGGTCGTAAAACGTCGTGAAGTGTGAAGGTGCAGCCTTCAAGGCATGTTACCATGGTGCCATGATGCAGGGGTGTCGGGAACTGCCTGATAACGCGGCTATCCGTTGTTTGATCGTCGCTAGAAACAGATAGGAGGCCCCCTTGCGTGTCTCTCTGGCGGGCGTGTTGGAAGCGAGAGCATACTCCGCTGCATGGTTGACCAGGACGATTGAGCCGACAATCGTAATCAAAGCGATAATCCGAACCTGCTCGGTGATCATAGAGATCCGTTGGCGGAGCGAGTTGACCGTCTCAGAGACGGAAAGCTGTTGCGACTACCGGGTCGTAGACCGCACCGTGCGCATACGGGTCTAATCGAGACCTGCAGGTTGCACTTTCGGTCGATTCATTCGTGACGTGCAACAGGGCTCGCCGCGTGATGTTACCATCATGCAAGCGTCTCTACCGATGCGACGCAGGTTTTACAAAAATTTTAGGTGGATAATCGAAAGCAGGGGACTGGTCGTCTCGTAGAAGACACCCCTTGAAATAGACTATGATGTTACCGGAGGCTTTATTGATTGTAAGCATATCATGCGCGAGGCGCAGGTCGCTGGGCAGGAAGGTGAAGTTGGGGATGGGCCGAGATGTCCGAGCACGTCCGCGAGAGCTCCCGTAACCGACTTCACCGCAAACCACTCACATCAGTTGTCCCATTGACTTGAGCCACCTGCGCTATCCGGCATCAGACAGCCGTTTCGTGGTGTTGTTCGAGTGACTCAATCGCGGCGAATCAACCGTCATAAGTTCGTGCACGCACACCACAAAATCTGCGGTAAGAAAAGTAGCCGACTGTGACCAGCTTGGTGGCCTCATCAAGCTCCTCACCACATCATCCTGCCCGCTACTTACCCGCTCCTTCTCATTCTCAGGACGTCGGTTCTGCCGTAATCGGACTAGTTACTTGTTGGCGCATCGAAAGTCTTATCAACGTTCTGCTCAGATTCTTGCCCAAAGCGCTCTCCAAAGCGGCTCCCGGAGAGCATCCCAAAGCGCCGAGCGGAGCGTCGTCGCTACCGATGTTGCTACCCTACTGAACAGATGTACAGTATGTAAAGTATGTGCCAGCAGCCTCCAAGCTAGCCTCAACCACGTTGCAACCAGATTCCCATTCTCGGCTCTATTGAGCTTAGTCGTCACCGCGCTTTGGTGACCAGGTGCGATTCGACTGCAACCGTCCAGCTCATCTTCGTTCAACGTCACTTTCAGCGATTCTTCAACAAGCTCTTCAGCTCACTCGTCGGAGCTCTCTTCGGCAAGCTCTTCTACAGCTTCTACAGCTGCTTCATCCGCTCAGCGCTATCCATCTAGTTAATCTCTCAATTGATCAAGTGGTCATGCGCCGGTCGCCACTAACGAAACCTTGGGTATATAGAGCGCTGTCATTGAAATATCGTGCTGGGTGTCGTTCAGTGACAGTAGAGGCGATGACAAGATGTTCATGAGCAGTCTCGACCTGGCTTTGCAGCGGTGGCTTGATGATGATGAGCAAATCCAGACTCCTGCGTATCCCTTGCAAAGTGCTTTCATTATGCAGCGTCTCATGCTCTTAACAATTCGCTCAAACTCTTCCATCAGGCGTGAATGCATCTGGAATGCATGCAACCACTATGCAACCGATATTCAAATCCGCGCCGATCGCTCTGCGGAAGCAGCCGGAAGCTGAGCTGAGCTGCAGCTGAACTTGGGCTGCGGACCGAGCTATTGCAGCTGCTACTGACAGCTGAACTTCCGGGTCTAGGCGTCTTTCGAAAGAGAGGGGGTCGTTCAAACGGCGCAGAAGTCAAAGAAAACACCGCTTGCCTGCCTGACACGGCCTCTTCCTGAAGGGCCCTCTGAAAAGTTCGGGGGAATTTCAGGCCACTGTTGGTCACCTAGCGAGTCACGGCAGAGTTGGGTACTCATCTTCAGATATTTTCCCGTCTTTGCCTGTCTTCAGCATCCCGTTTCCCGGAACGTAGAAGATCAAGGCTCGTCAATAGCTTTGACCATCCCGGCGTGGGCATTGGGAATATCAAAGGCGAGGGATACCTGCAGGAGATTACGGTGGCGCATATCGTCGGTCGGCAGAGGCCTGTGAGACACAAGGCTGATCTCGGTCTCTGTGAGGTGAGTGCAACATCGCCCAAGTCCGTTGTCGATATACAGTATGCGTCAATGCTCATCTTTCCGTTTCTCAGACGTCGCCGCGATTTCCGAAGCACATTATCATCAGGATTCGAGTGCAAAGGACACCGCCACGATGGTTGCATATCCAGAGTCCGATTCGCAAACCGCACGAAGGGCATCAGAGGGCGACGTACAGGCTTCCGGTCTACCGTCGGCTGATGGAGTGGAACAAGAGGATACGGAGGTTTCTCAGCGTTATCACAGCCATTCTCCGGTGACCAGACCAGGACTTCAAGGCGGGTCTTCCGAGATGACAAGAGCGTTGTCCAACCAAGACGCCAGCACTGGTCCCGCACCTTCCGGCGCAAGGCTTAATCGCCAACACAAAGCATCTCCCGAGATTGCTTTGCCCGAATCCTTGTTGCCGCAGCCTGCGGGAAATGACCGGCCATCCGCGGACCCATCACTGATTCCTATGATGTATCCAACGATGGAATCACCCGTAATCTGGCCGAACGTTGCAGGTGCCTCGCAGAACAGACCGCAATCGCGTACAACGACATCGTCAACCACGCCGCCGAACATGTACGAATGTTTGCCTTACAATTTGTACACGAGTTTGCATATTCATCCGCAAGACCCTCGGCAGGCGCCTGACAGCAATAATGGCCTTCCGTCGCCCACTAGCCCAGTGCTTAGCTCGTACGGCATGGGCCGTCCCGCATACAGCACAACGCCACCGTACCGACAAAATGTCAACGACGAAGGCTCAAACGGGTACCAAAACATCAATGATCACGGCTGCAGCGTCAATGGCACGCAGTCGTCGACTTATCAACCTGCACCGAATACCAATCTGGCTTTCATGTCCATGCAGCAGACGATGGACCCTCGATTATTTCCTGGGATGCAGCATTACGGTGGGGGCTATCCGTATCAAGGCAGCTATCATTACCATAATGCGGCGTCAGGGTCAGCTTATTCGCCTGCGGCTGCGCCTAGCTGGATAGCAGTGCAACCCAATGGCATGCCGTATGCAGCTCACCCTTTCGGCGGAGCTTTCTATGACGGGCGCTTCGATCAACAGATGCACCGCGGAAGAGGAAGGAGCAGGGGCAGAAGCAGAGGAAGAGGTAGAGCAAGCGGGAATGGCTCCACGGATCACCCAGCTCAACAACACTGGTACCAAAATCGGGAATATCACTCACCGCAAGGGGTCGGAGCCGGGGACGGCCATGGCCGATGGCTGAACAGGGAGCACAGCTGGGACCACCGAAGCCAACGCACAAATTTTGCCGACAAGCGGCCTTTGCAGCCCACTGATCAAGCTTCGGGCCAAAACTTCGCTGAGGGGCATGAAGTCCATGCAGAGACAGAAGAACATCTCGCGCTTGAAAGTATACCGGCACTGCCCGCACGTGATGGTCATCCTACGAAACCGGATGGCATAACGGGCGTTCGGGTTCTAGAGCGCAAAGCCTATCATCCCGCGCCCCCCGCGAATCGAAGTGAATGGGTGATGTGGGTGGGTAACGTGTGAGTGTATATCTAATCGATTGATTGATAGACGTTATTGACCTCATCCACTGACGTAACGCTCAGTCCGGCCAATGCTACACACGAGGAAATGTGGAAGTTCTTCAATCATCCTTTGGACTGGCAAACTGTGCCTCAACTGAAGGCGTCTACAAACTGGTTAGGAGTGGCATCGATCTTCCTGATATCTAGATCAAATTGCGCATTCGTTAACCTCAAGAACGAAAAAGACCTCGAGACCGCTATCGCTTATTTCAATGGCAAACACCTCCGGCCTTGGGATCCGAGATGCCAGCCTTTCTTGTGTCGTGTTCGCAAGGCGGATGATGACTTGAAGTCGGGCGTCGGAGGGCAGCGAGGAGCGGGGTTACATGTCAAATACGTCCGAGATCTTCGTGCGAGGGAAAAGTCCGAAGACGCGGCCCTTGAGTCGGCAACCAGCCCGGTCTCCCCGACAGGTCCTCGGGTATCGGATCCAACCTTACCACTAAGCCCTGCGGCGTTGGAAGAGCCTCCTGAAGGCGAAGGAAGAAGACGCGAGAGTGTAATCAAGGAGAGTGACCTGATCAGCTCAGCTGCATTCGCCGCCTGGCAAGGACAGCAACAGCAATGCGGCCAGTCGCTAAGCGTTGACCACAGCTCGGCCTCGACGTCTTCTTCATTCCTCGTTCGCAACTTTCCTAAAAGATACTTTATTCTGAAGAGTTCTACCAAAGTGAATGCCTGGAAGTATTTCGTATTGTGCTCTGTCTAACACCGATTTTATTCAGGACGAATTGGACAAGAGTATCAAGCTGGGCTCGTGGCGTACTCAACCACACAATGAGGCTATTCTTGGTACGTTGCTCCTTGAATCTTTTCTTCGTTCGGCTTATTAAATCTCCATTGCTGGTTCCCCTCGTGCAGATCAAGCTTTCAGAACATCTCCGGAGGTTTATCTGATTTTCGGCGCCAACAAGCAAGGATCATTCACAGGATACGCAATCATGCGCAGCGGTATAGCATCGGTGACCCGCCCTTATACCTCGCATTCCTCCCACGGTCAAGATTCCCCTAGCTCTAACTGTAGCCGCTCGGCAGTGTCAAAGCCGATATCTGGAGGTACCGGCAGAACTACCGGTCTGCTATCGCCACGGGGCGCCGACATTCAGGAGGAGGGCGACGAGGACCTTCCACCGGTGACTCGATCTTTCCGCTTATCATCGAATGATTCCACGAATGCGCCACTGGCTATGTCATCGCCTGGTGAAATGACACCTGGCGACGAATTGACAAGTCCTACGGAAATGTTCAGGTGGAATCAAACCGCTCCACATCCTGACTACAAACGAATATCTGTTCCTAGTGATTTCCCCCTTCGAGCGATGACTTTCGATGCCAAAGCCCTTGCACGCATACGAGCAGAAGAGGCGTTGAAGCAAGAGATCGCAGCCAAAGCGCAAGCCAATGCGGACGACTTCGAATTGGATCAGGATGCAGCGCGGAACGCACAACGTGCCTCATCTGGCGAGGACAATTCTGGCGGAGCTGTCTCTAGGAAAGACATGATCTCCAGTGATGAGTCACAAGCACCCGCCGCTGTCGAGGCTCATCGTAAATCAACGGTTGTCGCAACCGACAGAGGCAACACAAATGGCGCCAACGGCGAGTGTGGCGTCACAACGATCAGAGCCGATGAAGCATTAAGGATGACCGACCCTCATGATTTCAAAGTTGAGTGGATTCGCGTAGGTGAACTGCCTTTCTCCTCCATCAAACACCTGCGAAACCCATGGAATCAGGAGAAGGAAGTCAAAGTCAGCAGGGACGGCACCGAGCTGGAACCAGGTCTGTCGCTGTTGCCTTGGCGAAGATTACGTCTGCTGATACGCAAAACCAGCTATCGGCGCTGCCCTTCTTGCAGAATGGGACAGGCCAAATCGCTGACATGGGCAAAAGAAAGGCGGCCGCCCAAAAGACATCCTTACGGGGCAAATCCTCGAGCGAATTCATCTCTTGGCAGACAGGAGAAAGACACAGATACTCACTCAACAGAGCAGGCAAAGGTATACACGATCCGTACGCTGCTTGGGAACGGCAAGCGTCGCCCCTTTTCATTTACAACTTCGATTTTGCTGAAGCTGATAGTACACGTAATCGACTCCAGCGATTCTTATTGACCATTTTGATGGATACTATACATGATGTCCTTCCTCTCCGGTTCCCCTGTGGTTCATGGTCCGTCTGTATTCCGTGCTTCGCCCTCGCTGCTGAGCCGTACAATGCATGCAAGGCCCAAGCTGAGTGATAGATCCAGTACGTGAATGGCGCTGTAATGAACAAGTTGTCGTTACGTAATTGCCGGCCCTGGAATCCCGAGCGATCCGCGTACTCCGAAACAAGGTCGAAACAGAATGAGCTTTCAGACTTCCTTTCGTAGACGCAGCGTTACGACAATAGTCGTCAGACAAGAGTTCCTGTCATAACTTGCCACAGCTAGAGCATCCTCATCAACCGATCGGAACCGATCCAAGGAGAAGATGCCACAGGGTGCCGGTATAATGTATATCGAACCTCGGTCGCCTGTGCGGACGGGGTTCAAGCAAGAACAGGAGCAGCGTTCTGCGGATCGTCCAACAACATCTCAACCTACGCAGCGGTCACGCCCTGCAGGTCGAGTATCTGGCAAATCCATAGTCAAAACACTCTTGTGGCTGGCTCCTATTGTCACTGTATGGCCGTACTTTTTGGCCAGGTTACATTACAGTTTACCACAACCCCGGCAAGAGACGTGAGTCGTACAGATACTGGCTAGCTCATGATGTTGATGAAGCGACTTCCTACAGACATCTATCAGACGGTACACCTGTGGTCTCGGAAGCCAATATCTTGAAACATGTTCAAATTCTGGAGGATATCGGGTACAGGATCGTTGGTACCGAGGAAGCTGAAGCTGGAGAACTATACGTCTACGATGAGGTTGAAGCACTCGCAAACCAATGTGCCCTTTCCGAGGTTCTGGAATGCAACGTCTGGTATCAGAAAGGAGATGGAATGCACCAGTCAGTTATTCTTGGGCAAAACGACTGGCTGAAAATGACTGAAACAGCTGACTATGGCTTTCTAGGTTTGACATCATGGATCACGCCGTACTCAAGTCATATCGGGGCATAGGAAATATCATTCTGCAGGTCGGCGGTGTCAATACGACGAGAACAATAGAGGGGATCCCTATGAACAACGCCATCTTGCTGAACGCGCACATTGATTCAGCGTTACCGAGTCCAGGTGCTGCCGAGTAAGTGGCGAGCCGGCCGCAGTCTTGACTTCAAGCTGACAATATTGGGTAGTGATGGAGTAGGAGTAGGAGTCATGCTCGATTGCGCTCGCGTGTTGATTCAACGCGATGAACACATCCACGGTTCCGCCATTTTCCTTTTTAACGGTGCCGAAGGTATGTCTGTCTGAGTGAAGGGCTCGATTAGACCTCACTTTCCGAGAATGCAGAGACCCTGCAAGATGCTTCTCATCTGTACTCGATGCAACATGAGACCAAGGACATGTAGGTTCGGCTGTTCCCTAAAAACAGGCTGCGCTGAAAGTTATCCAGTGTGAAAGCGGTGATCAATTTGGAGGCGGCGGGTACCACCGGTGCTGCACTGCTGTTTCAAGCGACAAGCGCCGAGATGATTGAGGCATACGCACACGTACCCAGGCCTCACGGTACAGTTGTCGCAGCAGATGTCTTCAGTTCGGGTATCATTCTATCCGAGTAAGTTCACCTGCGTAATTGCAGGTCTCCTTCTTGCTAAAACGACGGTATCGTTCGCAGCACGGACTTCGTTCAATTCGAAAAGTACCTTGGTATATCTGGCCTGGATGTGAGTCTGCTATCCCGAGTCTCTAGGTCCGAGACTGATGAAAACCTTAACTAGTTGGCCATTGTCGGTCACAGCTACTATTACCACACGCAGCGTGATATCGTCGCCAATATCGAGCCCGGATCGTCGCAACATTTTGCTGAGACTACTATGGCTGTGCTTGACCATCTTCTGCAAGCTGGTTCTCCCTTGAATACCGATACACCTTGGTCGCCTCCAAACATGGTCTATTATTCCTTCTTCGACCGCATCTTCATTCAGTACTCCATTAGCACCGCGAATCTGTTATGCGCCACTATCATAATGGCTTATATTGCGCTTCTATCAATGTGTACCTCCGAGGCCGAAAGACGAGTGTACAGGCGAGCATTGGCGTCTAGCTTTGCGAACTTGCTGGTCAGCATTACTGGCTCCGTACTTGTAGCCATATTCTTGGCCTACGGGTTGAGAAAGAGCCATACTTGGTATGCTCTTTGACCTGCACAGTATCAGTGCCACGTTGACCTTTGACTCTATTATTCAGGTTCACCCATGAGCAATTGCCTCTAGTTATCTTCGGCGTGCCGGCAATCACAAGTGAGAACACTTCCGGAGAAGTTCAAAACCCGCAATGCTAAGACGCGCCCACTTTATAGGCATCTTCACTTACCAATACTGGCTTTCCTCCGGGCAGAAGGTAAACCAGGCAACTCAGGAGCACGCTGCGGTCTTCGCAATCATCGGCTTCGACGTGATTATGATGTCTATCATGCAAGCGTTCCGCATTCGATCAGCCTATCTCTTCTGCAATATGGCAATCATTGGTCTGATACCTCTAACGTTGAATGAAGCGTATAATCTAGTCTCGCAGAAGAACACGAAGGTGCATTTTGGCCTTTTGCACTGGCTCTGGGTCGCATTCTCCATGCCGATGGTTGTCGAGGCCTCGACGAGCGTATGTCAATTCCTATGCCAGCGCTTGAATGGAAATCTGAACCACTCTTCATCGTTGCCTGTCCCAGTTCCTTGACATATTCGTACCGCTGACAGGGCAAGTCTAGATCTATCCCTATTCGTTTGGCGTCGCTGACAACGTATCTTCGGATGGACAGGCGTATGGGCAAAGTATGTTGTCCCAATCCGCATCGCCTAAGGGTCTTCATTGACATTGGTGCTGCCTCGAACAGGAAGCCCCAACCGAAATCATCATTGCCGTTCTTTCGAGTGTTTTATCTTACGTGTTTCTGCCGCCATTGGTACCCCTCTTCTACAGATTCAACAGGGAAGGCCAACGAAAACTCGTGATGGCTAGCATGCTCGCAAGTTGCCTCATCATCGCCATTTTTGCGTCGCCGTCTTGGGATTCGTATGATGATCAGCATCCGAAGCGGGCGGGTATCCAATACATGTACAATGTATGTCAACTCCGCGTTTTCGCCTTGAATTGATCGTAATTTTCGCGAAGACCACTTCCGGTACCCATACTCTTCACGTAGCTCAACTCGACTCTGGGCCTGGCTTCCCTGAACTGGTAGAGAATATCCACACGAAATACGGAATGGACACGCGCATGCCGGTTCCCAGTATTCCCTCCGATACCAACAGTGACTGGGACATCCTGTATCCAATCAGTTCATTCATCGAAGCCGAAAAGTTCCCTGTCATTGGTCAGGCATTGCCGCTGGAAGAGACTCTGCCCGTCATTCGGGTTGATTTGGCAGAGGACGTCTGGGATGACGCACTAGATACCAGGAATGTGACGTTGAGGGTGAATCACGAAGGGCTGATCTATCCAGGTAAGTTACATGTCGTACATGCGCCTCTCGCCTGACCTGAACGCTTCGCCCCGCCTCAGTTATCGCCTTTTCTGCTGACGTCGAGGAATGGTCATTCCAGACTGCTGCACCCGTGGGGCACACACGTCATTACGTCAAAGCTGCTTCGTCACCAGGAATGGAGGACTTCTCGTTCCACATGAGCCTCAAGGGAAAGAAGCTTGGCGACAAGTTGAATCTGCATTGGGTTGGAATCGGTGAGCTTTCTACGTCGCCTTTCAGTATATAGCCCTTCCTCATACGCTGGCGTTCAACCACAGATACGCGGCAAATGTTCCCTGCCACGTCGGAAAAGTATGGCGCGAATCTGCCTACCACCGAGCTATTCAGGGAGATGGATGCCTGGTTGCGCGCAAAGTACGACAACAGTATGGAGGTGTTGATGGTCGGTGCAGTGGCTGGTGTTGTGGAGTTGTAGAGTGCGACAAACCAGTCGTGATATACAAGCTAATATCTTGGTCCCCGCACTTGAGTTATTGCGATTGCCGCTGATCTAAAAGCCAGGTCTCGATAGAGGATTTTTGAATCGAATGCGTTTGTTGTTCAAGCTAGTGTGACTGTAATCCTTGTCGATATGCGCTGTAGAGCCCCCACCAACCCGGATATGAAATAACTTACACACGGGCTCCTGGTTGGATCGCCGGCGCGACAGTCTTTCCCGCCCAACACACTGCCCGGAGCATACATAATTTATAGATGCTGGTCACGTATATATCGCAGGCTCTTCCGAGATCCTTGAGCGATTTTTCGGCGACGATCAGCAGTTCGATCAGCGAAGCCATGTATTGCCAAGATTACTAGCTGCTGTACTGCACTACATCTTGCGTTAAGAGGCTGCGGATGTAAAGCCAAGTGTGACAAAGTGAGACAAGAGCTGGCGATAGATAACAGGCCAGATCGCGTCAAAGCGGGAGATTCCTTATCTCTGGTCGCCGTGAGCCTCTGCCATGGCCGCATGGCCGCCTGCTCGCTGTTTGCCTTCCCGACAGACGGCCAACGTAGTACAGCAGTTCTAGGATGATGGCACGCTCGACGCATACATATGGACAGTCTCCGTGCCGATCGATTCCATCCCGAATCGCAGCAAGCAGTCCCGAACAGCAGCCTTTCTTCGATCCCGACGGCAGACTTTTTCGCGACGAGCACCGCCTACCATCATCATATCGACTAACCTAGGCAGAAATTTCATGGCCTCGACTTCGATTCGCCTCAATAATATACAAGATCACCAGCTTCAAACACAGTACGACCACTGTGATGTGCAAAGCTTACCCAAGGAACTCGCTTCACTAGAACCAACTTGCGCGGATATCCCCCAGAAGTTCTCACCATCTCGCCTCGATCATGATCGTTCGGTACTACGATGTCACTCGGAACTTGTCCCCCGGTCCCGGTCATGTCATGCTTGGATCGTCAGTCACGATGCTCGTACATCCGTCCAGAACTTGGAGCAGAATGCGGAGCCCGTCAACGGTAACTCAATTGCCGCGAAGGAAAGCGGATTGAAACCTGCCTCTACCTTGCAAAAGTACATGGCTCACTCGGGCTCGGCGAAGACTGTTGTCATAGTGGAAGATGTCGACACTTCCAGCGATGAAGAGGACACGCACGGCGTTGCTGAGGTCCAAGCAGGTTATCCGCGAAAGGTAGTTTCGTCCGAGATGAGCGATATCCCTTGGCAGCGAGGAAGACTCCTCATCCGGACAGTTAGGGGATTTGATGAATGCCCGTCGACATCGCCCACAAAACACGGTTCAAGCTCGCTCTGGTCTTCAGATTCCCGCCCGTCCGATTTGATCCCGTCTGCTCTGGTGGAAAGCTATCGTAGTGGACTTAACGAAAGTACGTACATTCTACTTGGGTTCTTCGACGCTTCGATTATGGAGGCGACCACAGGGATCCTTTCAGCTGAACCTTTATCGTCTTCTAGGCTTTCCCTCTTTCCCGCACCTGGAAAGTACGCAACAGCCCGCGTTCGGTATTCCAATGCAAAGGGAGCAAGACCTCTCCAGGTCTTCGGGGACATTGGTTGATGACGAAAGGACTGTCGACCTATCGCTGTCTTCTTGCTCTTCTTGGTCGAATAGCAGCAAGACCCGCTCATCACATTGGCGAGAACCAAATTTGGATGAAGTTGAAGCGACTTCCATGACGGGTCAAGCAGAGCGTCGGCTCAATCGATCGTGCTCGAACAATAGAGGCGGTCAGAGGGCAAGATATGCCGCAGCAAAGTCACATCCGCATCATCGACATAGTCTGGCAAGATACAGGCCGATGCTACACGTTCATCAATTCCAAAAGACTGCAGAGACCTCTTTTTCCTCATTCAATGTGTATACCATGGGTATCAAGGAGCTACTGCAAGAGCTATCTCAAGGGAGACTGACATGCGTGGCAATCCTCGACACTTATTTGCGCCAGATTGATCGCCATAATGATACCCTGCGCGCCATTGTACACCTTGCTCCAAGGGAACAACTTTACCGCCTGGCACGCCAAAGGGACGTGGAAATTAGCATGGGAAGAAGTCGAGGGGCCCTTCATGGAATCCCTATACTCGTCAAGTTAGTAACCGCAGTCTGAATCACAGGAGAGTGCAACTAGCTGATATACCGATAGGGATAACATCGGAACTGAAGCCCGGTTGGGAATGCCCACGACCGCTGGCTCTTTTGCTCTCAGTAAGCCTTTCGTAGCAACGCGAAGAAGTCTCGGAGAGATTATACTAAGGACCGTTGTTGCGTGTCAGTGGATATGCCTGTAATAAAAGACGCTCACGTCGTGAAGAAGTTGAGGGAAGCAGGTGCGATTAGTAAGCGACTCATTGAGGCACCTCATGGCGAATTTGCCCAATATATTTGTTCCTTCTGCAGTTATCGGGAAAGCCAATATGTCCGAGTTGGCAGATTATAAATCGCGACAAGCTGGTCCCGGTTGGAGTGCAGTAGGAGGGCAAACGATCAATGTATACGCGGCCCATGCATCTCCTGGAACCTCATCTGCCGGAAATGGCGTTGCAGTGGCGGCAGGGTTTTGTCCTGCCTCCGTTGGGACTGAAACAGGTTAGCAGGCAGAGTCCCGAATCAGACTTCCACCAAACTCAGTTCCTCTCATTTGCACTTAGATGGTTCGATTACCCTGCCTTGCCTACAGTCTGCTCTATATGGCCTGAAACCGACCGTGGGGATGCTCTCTCGCACAGGGATTATACCATTCGCACCCACTTTCGACACAGCGGGGCCAATGGCAAAGACGGTCTGGGATCTGGCGTTATTGATGGACGTCATGCAGGGCGCAGACTCGGAAGATCCGATCAGTAAGTACACTGCTAGCATATATGTCTGGTTCTGACATTGCAATTCCATAGCTCTTTCGGTCGAGCGCTTGAACTCAGACACTAATGTGAGTGTCACTATTGGCTGGTATCACGACTATCCTGCAGCTCTCAACTTCATCTTGCGTCAGTATATACAAAGTACAGTGTCATCAGATTTCAGTTCTTTCCGGATAGGAATACCTCGGCAGGTGAGTATTCAAGCTATCTCTTCAGGCATTAAAGTAGCGCTTAGACACGGAACTTGCTCTCAGAATTGGCACGATATCGATCCTTGGAAGCGCCCAGGCCAAGATGAGCTGTCCCCCGAGATCTCAGAAGCTTTCGAAAGGGCATTGAGGATGATGCAAAGCCTTGGGGCCCACGTGATGGATCCCGCGAACATTCCTTCGGCCATCGACGGATCTCTCTGGAGATGCGCCGATACTTCGAGGAGTCTCGTCGTGGCTGCTGATTGCAAGGAATATCTCGGAAGATATCTTCAAGGTCTTGGAGGAGACGGAGGGTGTCGCTCCGTAGAAGACATCATCGCGTAAGCCCAATTGTCCACTGGAGAGACCGTCGCCTGATGTGTGCTTCTCGACTCTGCATGTGCGGCCCAACAGCTTTAACCTGACACATGCGGCAAGTCGGCGTGTAACTTTGAAATTTGACTGTCTGCTTACTCGAGATTTTGATCGGCAGGATATCGAGCTGCCTCCTGGTCACATCGGGCAGGAGGTCCTTGAGAGGACATTACAGGCAACCGCGGTTGATTCACCGGAATACCTTAGCGCGAAGCAAGACATGCTTCTCACCGCCGGTAAAAACGGGCTCGACTGGGTCTTTGATCAATACGGCGTAGATGCTCTCTTCATGATTCGCGAAGGTCACCATTCCTTAGCCAACATGGTTGGATACCCTATCGGTACGCTTGTGACGTTGGAGCTTCCGGTGCTCCTATAATAATTTGGTCCTCAATATGCAACAGGTACAGTCCCCCTGGGTTCGATGAGCGACGGGGTCCCCATAGGGGCTTTCTTTATTGGCAGGAAGCACGGAGAAGCTACCTTGTTGGCAATCATGTAAGCGTTACATCAGACGAAATTTCCTCAGTCATAGTCCACAACTGATCGCTGATGCTATTTCTCTTTCTCTTACGCTCAGGAGTGCGTGGGAGTCCGCTCTAGGGGGTCGGCCCTTACCACCCATGTCACTGCATCCGGATCATATCTAAGGCAGAGCCTTTGTTTGCTTCAAAGAGGATAAATGTTCAACGATAATAGTCAACTCTGTCCTCCAGGGGTATCCATAATTTTGGGTGTGTCGTTCACCAGCGAGCTTCTCCCGTCTACCAAATCAGAAGGAGGATTCAACATGTACATCTGGCCTGCCTCGAGAAGCGTGCATTGTGATACATTACAACAAGAATGATGGAACGTCCTTACACGGAAATCTTCACATAGTTTTAGATTCAGGCACTAGTGATGATTTGGATGTCATCGATCCGAGAAGTCTTCTTCTTGCTTTTGCGGGTCCTCTCCCTCTTGGCAGCTTGATCGTGATCCGCTTCGGGAACCTTGTGACTCTGAATCATGTCTTTCTTCCTTTGTTCTCGGATCGGGACCTCTCCAATGTGGGCAAAGTGACACTGCTCCCCAGCTAGGCATTTACCCTCCGCATAATGCTGGGAGTTCAAAAGGGATCGGTTCAGCACACAATTCTCATCGACCGTCCATGATCAGACTCACACGGCATGGTTTCGCTAACGAATGGTGCGAGGAATGAGAGATGTTCAGGCATTGCAGTCGAAGATACTCACTCCTCCAGGGCCTTGGCTTCGGCATCAAAGGTGCCCCAATAGGGAGAATGTACTGGTGAAGGAATGGACATTCATCTTCCACATGACAACCTTCTGCCGAGTTGTAGAACTTTGCACAAATGGGGAAAACTGTTGTTAGAGTCGCTGGGGTTGTCGAAGAGGCTTTCTCTCACCTTGCACGGTTGAGCTGAAATATAATCGGTCAGAAAAAGTGTCTCTATGATATAGCGCGCGGAACTCACTTCGTAGTTTGTGGGCGACCGATTCGGAGCGGCGTTCGGCCCTCGCGATCACTTTTTGATTGTGAGAGCTGATAGTTCATTTTCAGACGTTAGACTTCAGTCAGCAAAATTTGCTGGTCATGGTTATGCCTGGATGATGGACTTACTAAGAGCAGTTTTCACCGTGAGGACAATTTCCTTCCAAATAGAACCTGCATGGTTTCGCTAAGAGAGGGCAACGCGTCAGTCGTTCTATTCAAGCTGTAAAGGGAGCGATGATTATCCTGTCTCCGACCACGTACTTCGATAATTGGTCTTCGATTGAGGGACCTGTGGAGGCAAGTCTCCGGCTCGTGCTTGCTTAGCCAGCTGCTTTGCGAGCATGAACTTGGATTTGGGTATTCCATAACCCGAAGAGAGTGGATTGTACCACATCTCGTTCGCCGGATGCTGACTCATTTGAAGAAGGTAGGCATCAACCATCCAGGCTGGAAGCGGCACCGGCGCCAGTGTATCCCTGTAAGCCGGGGAAGAGTCCGAGAGATATTGATCGACATGCCCTTGATGCTGCCAAGTATTGCCATCCGGTTGAGCACACGAATTGTACGGAGCAGCGTCGGAGTACACGCCAACTGCAGGAAGATCGACTTGTTCATTCTCGGGCGTGACCACTTCTTGACGCTGCTCTGAGGGCGACGCCGGAGGACTGCCCGAATCGGTCGAAAAGGAGTAGGCTGTAATGGGCAGAAAGGGGGATTTCTCGAGAGTCTCGGGAGAGGTGGCATCGCTTTGGGTTGTGCCTTTGTCCGCGCCCAGGCTGTTGACCATTACCACTTTGGGCTTCAGCCAGGTCTGTAGGGGAGGTGCATTGGCATACTGCACCGGTGAGATGATCGTCCGAGGCGAAACTTGATCCGCCCATGAGGCTATCGAAACAGGCGCCAGTAGGGAATGCGCTACGCCTGGTTCTTGTAAAGTTTTCGATGTTGGCCGCATAGTCGATAGGTCAAGAAACGGCGATGTGGGAGATGCGATCATGCCTTCATCTTTCGTCCAGCGGTAATCGGGAACCACAATGTTGCTGCTTCTGAATTTAGCTGGCTTGACAGAGGTGGACGGTGAATTCGTAACGGCGAGCGTCGTCAAAGGGAAATCTTGTACAAAGATCGCCGGATTCGGGTCTCGGCCCTTGATAGTTTCCACCGAGGATGCTCGCATTAAAGCAGGAGTCGTCGTTTCACATTCAGCGTTACCTTTCGTTGCTTGGGAACCAGGACCCCTTTGACTGTCGGCTTGTCGCGATGGCGTTTCAGCCTTCTGTGCGCTTTCCCGAGATGGGTCGTCTCCCTCAGACTGATTAGCCTGCATTTCCATGAGAGCTGTAAAAGATGTCGATTCGGCCAGAGCTTCCTTCACCTCGGCGTCATTGGCTAGTATGTCAATGCTTGCTGGTGTCTCCTTGGGCTCGTGCATCTCCTTTGATGAACTATCCTTATCCCCGCCCTTTGATTCCATTTGGGGACCTCCGCTGGAAGGATTCAGACATTCAGCCGTCGTCGATCAATTCGACTGATTTCGCGGCTTACTGAATGAAAGAGCAAAAGTTACCGTAAGAGCAATATCCGGCGGCGAAATCTCGACAAGGAACGGCTATCGTTGCGCTTGTCATCAGCCAAAATATCGGACTATGACAAGCTATACACCGCCATTACTTACTTCGGAACTTCGCTTTGGCCCATTCCGAGCCCGCGCCGCGGCCGCCCCCGCTCATTCTGAAAACTTCCACGATTTCGACTTTTGACGGAGTAGGGCCCTCGCAGTCGGCCACCTGCTCGCCATGGTTGGCGGTGATCTTTCTCTGGAGGTTGTCTGGCACTGGGGAAGCGAGAGGCGTGCGACTGATTTCGTGCATGAAGCGGCAGGGACTGGCTGTACACTTCAAGCCCGGAGTGTGGTAGAATTTACAGAGAATGACTTTTCAGGAAGACAAATGATGATGAGATTAGTGAGGCTGCGCTTAGCAACAAAGAATAGGAGAGATCGACAAGACTTACTGTCGGTCCGTGGTACAGGGATCTCGTTGGCGATAGGTTTTGTGGCAAGCGGGGCCGGCATATTGGCCGAGTTCGGACCTGAAGCGTCATTGGCCTGTTCTTCACGGTCTTCTCGTACGATTGCAACCACACTCCTGGTCAGGGCAGGAGAGCCCGCAGCGGTTTTAGGTGCTGAGGGCGACATGATGGTCGTGCGGACGGTCGCGATCGCCATGCCCCTCGCCAGTCGAATTCGGCGCCGTTCGTCCCAACTGGGTAGTTTGCCACTCTCGATGACCGTAGATTCGGGAAACTTCACGGGAGCTGGAGTATCTTTGGCTTTTGATTCCCCCATGAGCTCGGCAAGCACCCGTCGATGATTCGAGTCGTTGAGAGACGCTCTACGCCCGGACGGACCTTTTTCCTCGTCGTTGAGCCCTCTCCGTGCGGGAGGCACGTATCGACCCGACAACGGCCGCTTGAGGTCTCGAGATACGGAGATCCTGACGTGCTTTGTCCTTTCCTTCTCGCCGAATCCGATTCCCATCGCGCTGCCAGGGGGTTTGAGAGCGCTACGAGCGCTCAGAGGAGCCCAACTGAACGAACCACCGTGCGGGCTTCTCCCCGCTGTCCCAACTCCGACATACAAGAGTGCCAATTGACGATTGATAGGGACGGGTATGCTCCTTTGGGGGACACGGGAGCCAAAACCCGGACTCAAGCTGAGCAGCTCGGGAATAGTCATAGCGGCTCTGTCGGATTGGGCAACATGAGAAGCATCATTTGGCTGGAGAGCAGCTGGAAGGCGAAGGTGGTCTCTCAAAGGTCAGAAATATATCGCCATCTGTACAGGCCATGAGCTCACACATATCAGAGATTTCGGAGGCTGGGGAGATGCAAGGAGAAAAGTAATGTGCGCAAAAAAAGGAAATCAGCCAAATTCCGCAAACGGGAGTCATGCTTTTAGTTCTGTGCCCACACCCTGAGTCTGTCTATATGAATCAGCCCCATGGCTCTCGGCCCTGCCACTACGCTCCAATCTTTCTGCCAGGCGATTTTTCAGGTCTTGAAAGCATTCGGGCTCTGATGTCAAGGAGCTGTCCACAAAGGAGAGCGAGCGAGATACGCAAGATGATCTCAACAGCATCCGCTGCATTGTGCTGAGAAGGTGCCTTTCCTTGTACTGTCGCCATGTTGCCCACTGCCAAGATGACGAGGGCGGAGATACAAGATCTTGACTTACCTTCACATCCACCCTGTCCCTGTCCCTGCTCCTTCGCTACAGTGATGACAGGCGGATCTTGAGATACGGAGGTGCCTTTGGTTACAGTGGCACTTTGTTCAGTGATGTCTAGGGTGGCCATGGTGCTCCTGCCTGTTCCGATGCTGTAGCTTGGTGATAGACTGAAGGAACACTAGTGATATAGCTGTCATGTTGAAAGAAAAGGCAGGAATGCTTTCAGCTCTTTTGATGTTTGATGTCAAGGAAAGCGACAGGCGGGCTTCCATACCTGAAGAAGCTCCAGGATACTGGTTGCTTTTCTACTATACCATATACCGGAAGCTTGGCGTTAGGTGAGACTCCTCATAGGGTCATAGGGAGATTATACCAGGGCGATCGCTTTTATAAGGACCAACCGCGAACAAGACGGTTGAGCGGAAAGAGCTTTATCCCGATGAGCTTCCCGGCCGTACGCGAGTGGCAGCGGTATAGCTGGTGTGACCATATGTAAAACACCTCGGAGCATCAATTGATCTTGACACAGCCCAGCGCCGGCTCACCGATAAGAAGGCGAGCCTTGATCGTATAAGCTCTATCGTATAGCCAGCTCATTAGCTAATGGAATTGTTCTTTCCGGGAACTGGCTTTTCATGTTGAGATCGGTACGAACAATGCGGGAATGCAGAAGATCTCTCCCAGGGAGATCTGAAGTCCAGTGATAACAAACCGCCATGGTTTCAGCTGATCAGCTCATAACCCAAGAGGGGCTCCTAGGAGCTGGCTCAGGGAAGCTCTGGAGGATCTCGTTTAATTAGCTCAGATCGTAATTTCCGCTCACTCGTGCCCGTGCCTTAATCATCTTCAAGGGCCGGGAAGGAGCTCGGAAAGATCACCGGAGATCAGCGGCTCACAGAGAAGATTTCAGAGACCTGCTATTTCGGAAAGCTGAAGCGCTGAAGAGCAGCTTGAAGAGCATCCACAAACAACAAAAGGAAGATGGAATGCTAAGACAGCTCACAACAATCAGCGGAACGGTCTGACTGTCAGGTGAAGACTGGTGAGAATCACGCAGCGTTTTACAATTTCACATGCAGTCGATGCAAGCAAGCTGTTTTATGCATGCGAGAAAGTCGCTGAAGTCTTTTGTATTGTTCAATATCAACCAATGTCTCAGTTTGCTCGGCTGGAACCGACGCCCACGGGGCGGCTTCATGGGTGGCTTGGGCTCCGGAGCTGGCTTCGGGCGCTATTCCCAAGCTCAAGTCAGTCAGCAGCTCAGCCAGCTATTCAGCCGACTGGGGTGATAAACAACGTCTCCAGTGGTAGAACGCTCTACGTAGCGCACTCTTCGTCAAACGATTGAACAGCTGTTTGAAACCTTAACCCGTCTTCCACTGGTAGCTCCACTGGTCCTATCAGCTACCCTATCCGAATATCTATCCCTAGCCAGCTCCCCAACTTTCCGTCCCATCCTACGGCTCCTCGACCGCGTCGACAGCTCTCTTATTTGTCGTTCTTTTTTCTCTTTCAGACACTGACACTCATTGCCAGATAGCTTGCCAGATCAGCTGGCAGATCCGCTTTCTGCGGCTCACGGCTCCGCAAGCTGCTCCGACGATTGCTCCGACAGGTCGACAGCTGCTCCGACTACAGCAGCTATCAAGCTGACCAGCAAAGCTATTAGCTATCTAGCTATTGTAACAACCAAGGCTCATACGTTCCGATCATTGGCCCTACAGTTCATACGCTATCTGACTTCGACATCATTGTAACTTCGCTGCGCGGCTCTTCGAATTGAGCCATTGAGCCGTTTCACAATAAGTCTTTGGTACGGCGGAGCATATTTCGACCTCGATGGAGACTTGCCAGTCACGCACCAACAGATCTGCAGCTGGATCTGCTGCAAGGAGCTTCATGGAACGGTTTCTCGCAAATCTGGGACATGAGACCTCCAGTGTTTATGCGAGATTGACAGGTTTGCATAATACAAATCAATGGATAGCTATTGTAACACCACATCGGAACTGCCATAGTAAGCTTGTGCCTGTCCCTCCTTCGTCAGTTCGAGTCTGCCGAACTCTCGAGTTCCGCGAATAAGCCCGCTCATAGAACCGGCAATTGTGTCCGCTGTCGCCGCCTGCAAGTCTTCAGAAGTGCGGTTTCAACTTGCCCCCAGTGAATTGATAATAATGTGGCCTATGAGGCATGTCGTGCTCGTCAGTAAAGGACAGGGAAATGCGAGCATCTGCACATCGCGACACTTACGCCAACTCCACCAACCAATCTTGCTCAATCACGGTCAAATCTCTGATGAAGCTCTTCGAGGTTTCGACAACTTCATGGAATATCACCCATCCTGTCGTTGCGGTACGTGTAAATAACACGGACGACGGGTGTACGTTCAACAACTAAACGCCCAAGTCAGCGGAATCACAGTCGCGGTTGCTGATACCTACGGCGTTTTCCCTAACACTGCGATACGTCCCGTCCGGCATCATTCTGGCTGCATTCTGAAACGAAAGCATCTAAAATAAGCTCGTCTCAGCTGTTGACGGGTGCGGCGACTTGCCTTGAAGTACCCTGTCACAAGACACCTCCGCAATCGGGTCGAGTCCCCTTGACAGCTTACTGTCTTGATACCAAATCTATCGAGATACTTTTTGAGTTGTTGACGAATCGATACGGCTCTCAGGAGCGCTTTGTGATTCAACCGATGGGTACCGCACCATTTTGGCGATTGTCGACCATACCTCACAAAGGCATTGTACGCTACGAGGGTATGAACTCTATGAGATCGTGCGCCTCTCAGGATCCGCTGGACCTACCGTTCAGCAAAGTCAAATGGTCCTGAATCGAAAAAGCCGTGTCGGTAAGTCCTTCAAAGCGAGCTCGGAATTGAACTTACACCCTCCTCCGCGGTGAATTTCCGACGTTCGATCTCTCCCATGGCTCCCGCAGCACCGTCCCCTATAATGAAGACATTCTGAAGACAAATTACTTGGCATGAAACCCCTGCGTCACGCGGTTACATGCTGGACGAACCTGGACTGAGGTCATGGCTGCTATGGTCAGGATCTCCTCTCCGCACTGGAATTCTTGCGAATTTAGAAGCTTGGATATGGTGAAAGTCAGCACCCAACCAATGCTGAGACCTCGGGGAGACGTACGATAGCCGCCATCATTGGATCGACTGGCACTTCAGCCATATTGATCCCTAATGGTCGTGTCAATCTGCCTTCTTCGTCCAGCGCTTTGAGGGAATATAGAAACTCTAAAGCGCGTATCATCATTTCTGTCGGAGGTGGACTCAGGAAGTCGAATCGGACAAGGTTATCGATACCGAGAGCCTTGAGCTGGAGAAGGAAGAGAGATACATCGGATCGAACGAGTTCCGGAGGCGTCGATATCGGCATGATTCCATTGGTGAGGGAAGATGAAGGATAGAGACGGAAACACTTCCCAGCGGACGTTCGGCCGGCACGTCCGGCCCGTTGGTTGGCAGAAGCGACGGAACAAGGCGTAACAGATAGAACGTCCATCCCCGTTCTCGGATTGTACGTGCGCAACTAAGCGAAAAGCTTGTGAGATGAGGCAGATTGCAGCCATTGCAGAACCTACCTTGACGAAACCCGAATCAATGACGTACTTGATCCCCTCAATAGTAACGCTGGCTTCTGCGATATTCGTCGCGACAACAACTTTTCGAGTATCGCGCGGAGGGGGGGCAAACATGGCCTGTTGTTCTTCCGGAGAAAGACCGCCATGAAGAGGTATTGATAATAAGCGAGGCGCCGCCTTTGGCATGCTTTGTCAACGTAAATATCGGAGTGTGATCAGAAAGACTGGCCTAGGTGGTCGGTCAGAAGAGACATACGTTATTGCGCGATCAGCAATCTCTTGCGCCGCCTCCTCAATCTCCTCTCGTCCAGTCAAGAATACCAGAATATCCCCTTTTGGTTCCTAAAGGGAGACAGACGGAGACACACGGTGATGTCGTCAGCTGAGCAGCTTGAAGGGAAGACGTGATATGCTAAGTTACCCTCATATGGATATCAAACACCGTCTGGACAGCCGCTTCAACGTAGTTGGCTATTGGTTTCTCCAGGTATGCGGTCTCTACCGGAAACATTCTGCCTTCAAGGCTGACGACTAAGAGAATGCAATATAAGCACTTCCGCCAGCAGAGGCTTGACGCTGATGCCGCTTACTGATTGCGTCGTCTTTACTGCGGTCTGTCGAATCTGCGTTGGTGTTGAAGTATTCCAGAAAGTCCTCTCTGCAGAGTTCGGGTCTTCAGGTCGTGCCTTTTTGAAAGCGAGAGGTATTTATACTCACGCATCTATTGTCGCGCTCGATATGATGATCCTCAATTCTGGCCTTTTCCTTCGTATTTTCTTTAGCAATCCCAGCAGCAAGTCTGTATATGCACCACGCTCATGTGCTTCATCGATCTAAAGGAGATGAATCATGCTCAACATCGCTCCTCAGATGGCCTTGCACGCGACATACCATGATTACGCTATAACGACTCAACAAGGGATCTACCATGGTTTCTCGGAATAGCATTCCGTCCGTCAAGTACTTGACCCTTGTCCTCTGCGGATTGGACAGATCTTCGAAACGAATACTGTATCCGACCTTCCGACACCCGAACCATGAATTATCCACTACATATAAACGGCACGAAAAGAAACATACCTCGTCTCCCAGAACACTTCCCATTTCCTCTGCAACTCTTGCGGCTACGCTCGTAGCAGCCACTCTTCTCGGTTGAGTGCAAGCAATCACATGATTTTCGGCGGACCATCCTGCCTCGTGCAGGTATTGCGGTAGTTCTGCCAAATATACATGATCAGCTCAGGAATTGCGCTCTTCAGATTGCCGTTACGTTACTCACGAGTACTTTTTCCGCAACCCGTCTGACCGACGACAATCACAACACCATACTTTTCTACACAGTATAGCAGTTTCTCTCGGTGCTTGGAGATCGGGAGTCTCGTCCTTTGCGACGTGAACGAGGGCGGCGCAGTGTATCGATTCTGTTGGGCTGATGGTTCTGATACAGGAGGGATAGAGAGCAGGAGACCGCCCTCTCCTTCTGCTTCTCTGTCCAGGCTGCTTCCTGGGAGCGAGAAGTAAGCGTGAGGAACCGTATCAGGGGAAACGTGAGATATTACCTGGACCTGCGGTTCCTGGTTTCCAGAATTGCAGAGGAGCCATTGCGCCACCAGTGGTGATCCCTTAGAGTGGATCTCGGTCCTGATACCGATTCTACTGGTTCTCTGGGGCCGACTGAGAGCAGTCGAGAATGCTCTCGATATCACCATGAAGAAGAGTGAGACAAGTCGTCGGTGGAGGTCTCGATCACCCCGGCTTTGGGTGCCTCCCCTGCGGATTGCCCTAAGCGGGGGCCTCCTTAGTCGCGCGTCATCGCGAGCCACGTTGTCGCCGGACCTTCCGATCCCTTGATACGTTCGACTCGTTCCGTCTTACTTCTCAGTTGCGCTCTCTTACCACTCGCGAATTCATGCCCTTCTAGAGACTCTGACGGACCACAAGAAGACAATTTCAAATAAAACCAGCCCAACATGGCGTATGTCGCGGTTGCCAAGGCGCTCTACGACTACGAAGCCCAGGACCCGCAGGACGAGTTGACGTTCAAGGAGGACCAAGTCTTGTACATTCTGGAAAAAGAGGACGAGGAGTAAGTACTGAGGCTGGCTTTTGCGTTATATGACTCTGACCTATCCGGCATAGATGGTGGAAGGCGAAGATTAAGCCGGGAGAGGATGGTGCGGAAGTAGACAAGGTCGGACTCGTTCCCAGCAACTATGTCGAAGAGGTATGAGCTTGATTATGCTTTTGATTCAGAGCTGTTCTGACATGGAGGTACCAGGCCGCACCTATCGGTTATTCGAAAGCTCTCTACGACTACGAAGCAACGGCCGAAGACGAAATCTCGGTCACCGAAGATGCCGCCTTGATAGTCTACGATGAAGCCGACGAATGGACGTTGGTCGCGATTCAAGGTCAAACACCACACGAAGGAGGACGCCTAGGCTTCGTCCCCACAAACTATATCGGGCCTCCTACTCCCGATGCAGCGGAAGTCGGCGTCAGCGGAGAAGCGGCCGAGGGCATGGTCACCGAAGATGAGGTCCACGAGGTGGAACCAAATACGCCTTATTCCGCACCAGGCGCGTCTGTAGGATCCGCCCCTGCAAGGAAGGACTCTATCGAGACCTGGAGTATTCAGCTGATGGACAAGAAGAAGAAGAAGAAGGGAACGCTAGGCGTGGGAAACGGAGCGGTGTTTTTCGCTTCAGAGTCGGACAAGGTATGACGAATGCAGCATAAGTTGGACATCTCACTAATCATTCGGCTACTCGAACTCTAGACTCCCGTTCAGCAATTCCCGATGCACCAACTCACAAAGTTCTCCTCGCCTTCATCAAAGACTCTGCTCCTGTCCTTCACCTCGACGTCTGACCCCTTGGAGTTCCATACCTCTTCCAAGGATATCACGGAGGCGATTCTTGCGAAATTGGAGTCCTCTAAGGCCCTCGCTGGCACAACCACTGAGCGAGAAGTTGGCGGACTGAACCGTGGAGTTACCGTCTCGTCAGATGACGGATCCGAGCAGAACGTTACGTCACCGACGGCCGGCGCGAAGGCTGTCCGATGGGCTGAACCTTCTTCCGCTGCACTGCCTCCTCCGCCCGTGCATCATGCGCGCTCGTCAAGTGCGCAGTCGGTACCGAAAGCGGCGTCTGCGCAGTTGACCGCTACGGCATTGTACGACTTTGACGCTCAGGGCGACGACGAGTTGCCTGTGACGGAAGGGGAAATCTTGACGGTCATCGACAAATCCAACGATGACTGGTGGACTGTCAAGAATTCGAGAGGAAAACAAGGTGTCGTCCCGGCGCAATACGTTGAGTTGAACACGCTCGATGCCGCACAAAGTGCTGCGACAGGTCGACCCGTCGAGTCCGATCCCGAGGATAATTCGGATGAAGAGGATGAGCGCATGGCTGCCACTGCGCGCGAGCAAGACAGGTCCCGTGCGCTCGAGGCTGAAAGGGCCGACGCAGCCCGAACTGCGAAACTTAAGGAAGAGGAAATTTTGAGGCAAGTGCAGGAGGAGGCGCGACGAGCCGAGGAAGAGAGAATCAAGCGGGAGAAGCGGGAGAGAAGGAGAGCAGAGGAGGAAAAGAGGAGACGAGAGCAGGAGTCCGCAAGAAGGTCAGCGCAGACAACTGTTTGACAGGGACATTGCTGACTGTCGTGCGCAGACGCGAAGCTGGTCGATCGGGCGGTCCTCCTGAACCTCCAAAGCTGAGGCAGCGTCCGTCGGAAAGTGATGTTGCAGCCGCCCGTGCCTTGCCGAATCCTAAAGGCCGAAGCCAGCCCGACCGTCCAAAGGACACTAACAGGAACAGTAAGTCTGGTTACAACAGCGATGGAACGGAATGCTGAAAGGCGCCTATTTAGGACCCAATCCTGCCAGAACGAGGGTCTGGCACGACAAAACCGGTCAGTTCCGCGTCGAGGCGGAGTTCCTTGGTCTCGGCAATGGCAAAATCCGATTACACAAGATCAACGGTGTCATTATCGAGGTCCCAGTCGAAAAAATGTCGCCTGACGATATTGCGTACATCAAAAAGGAACGTCGGCAGAACCAGGCATCGAGAGCCGCGCCGTCTTCTCGATCACCGCCTCCGTTGGATCCGGAAGATGACTTGCCCTTGGCTAGAATGTCGAGACCGCAAAGCACAGGCGGTGGCCCTTCGGCGGAAACTAGGGCACGTTCTTCTCCTGCGCCCAACCCCGTCGCCTCGGTTGTGCAACAACGCCCCCGGAAACCCCAGTTTGACTGGTTCGAATTCTTCCTGTCGGCCGGATGCGATATGGACGATTGCACTCGTTACGCTGCCAACTTTGAACGGGATCGTATCGATGAATCCATCCTGCCAGACTTGGAACCTTCCACGCTGCGATCTCTTGGCTTGCGCGAAGGAGATGTCATTCGAGTCCGAAAAGCCATCAGTAACAAGTTCAGGGATCTGACTCCTGAGCAGAAAGCCCAGATCAAGGAAGACGAAGAATTGGCACGGAAATTGCAGGAAGCGGAGAACAGCGGACGGGGCGTACCGGCGAATTTATTCACCCAGTCAGACGGCAAGCTTGCAAACAATACACGTCGTGGAAGACCTGAACCTCGAGAACGAAAGGGAACCGCTTCTTCTATCGATCCTTCGAGCATTGGTGCCGCTGCCGACAAACTGAAGGAGACCAATGGATCGGGCTCGCCCCCCTTGTTGTCGCCGTCTCCTCCGCCGGCACCTGTCGCCATTGCGGAACCAGTCAAGGCTGCTCCTCTCATCAGCGGATTCGATGATGACGCCTGGGTACCTCGACCCAATTCTGCAAAGCCCGCGACGCCGACACCGCCTGCACCTCCTGCTCCGCCTGCGCCTGCTCTGGCGATCAGTGCTCCTCAGCCGCAGCAGACTAACTCGACTCTAGCAAATCAGATCAACAACCTTCATCTGAATTCCAGTCAGAATGCTCAGCAATCTAGCAATACCGACTTCCTTTCGCAGATCCCCAGCAATCGTATTGTTCAACCTCAACAAACGGGAATGGGCGTAAACTCTGGCTTGGGCATGGGTTCGTCCAATATGCCCATGGGACAGCTGTTGACGGCTCAGCAAACCGGCGCGTACGGCCAGCAACAGTCACAGTCTCCCACGACCGGAGCGCCCCTCGCCCCCATTCCCGCCAATCAGGGCTTACTCAACCCGCTCATCCCCACTCAGACTGGTTTCAACGGCTTTGTTCCCACTCGCAGCTCGCCTGCGCTGAGCCCGAACCAGCAGCCTAACCAGATGATGCCGCAGGCGACCGGGTACAACATGAACATGGGCCATGGTAATAACGCGGGGATGGGTATGTTGCCGCAGCAGACCGGGTTCAACCAGTACGGACAACAACAGGGTGGATTCCAGGGTATGCAGCCGAGTGAGTATTCATTGATGCGATACGGAACATCATGCTTACAGTGATCTTCGCATAGACATGACGGGCTACAATGGAATGCAGCCGCAGCCCAACCCGATGTTCAACGCACTGGCTTCGGTGCCAACGCAACAGACTGCCAACAAGAATACCCAAAACAACGACAGATTTGCCCCTCAAAGCATTTTCGCCAATATGAAGCGAGGAGAGATTGTGAAGTCTGAACACGAAGCACCTCAGTCGTCTGGTAAGCACTAGGGCATCATCCTTTGGCCGAGAATTCGTTTTGACGATTTCCATACAGACAAATACGACGCTCTGCGGCCACAACCCACTGGTGCCTTGATGCCTCTGTCGACGGGATACAACGGCGGCATGATGCCGCAACAGACTGGGACGCCGATGGGGTACATGAACAACATGAACACTGGAATGGGCATGAACGGCATGAACACCGGGATGGGTATGGGCATGGGCATGAACATGAACATGACCGGTATGCCAGGGCAGCAGCAGCAGCAGCAGCCTGGATACATGAACATGCAGCAGACGGGCTACATGGGTCAAAATCCTCAGGGAGGTTACCGGTACTAAACGCTTTGTAAATTGGGCAGTATTTTAGAACGGGGAGAGTGATTTGCAGCGGGGATTGTATATACCTATCTAGGGCTAGAGAAATGAATTGCAATTGAACCAGGTTGAGAAAGAAAGTAGACAGGTCGAGGAAGGCTTATGCCTAAAAGACATGAGACTCATGTGGCCTGCCGTCTCCTATTTCAAAACATCCCCTGATATTGACATCCCTATATCCTCGCCACCTCTGAATTTCCCTTTGATAGCTCGAGCTCCCTGGCGCGGTCACCGCGGTCGTTCACCGGGCGGAAATCGCGCACCTGACGGTCTGCGGAAGCAGAACCGCCGATGTCTCGCAGTCATTACGCTCCAAGGTTCAGCGTTTCAGCCCTTGGCACGAGTCAGCAGAGCACATCGCTACCGTCGCTCGCTCCCAGCGGATAAGAGGCGACGATTCGAGAGTACATATACTCTTGAGCTCGATCTCACCATTTCCACACAACCAAGACGGCTCCGTAAAGGTCTTGCACACCATCACCGCGAACTAATAACTTCGCTTCAATCAATAAAGGGACCGCTACTGAGATCCTCCTTGCGACGTCGAGCAACACGTCATAATCAACATGTTCTCTCGAGCCTTGACCAGCAGACAGGTGTTGTCCGCGTCCTCGTCTATCGGCCGAGCATCTCGTCGCAGAGTCGCGCAATTCGCTACCGTTAGCGATGGCCCCAAGCATTTGGCCAATGGAGCCAAGTATTCGTCGGAGGACGTCATCCACATGGAGCACGAGGTGAGAGTAACGAACACTTCGTTCCGAGACCAAGGTGTCTGATCTCTCACGATTCCCTAGCACTCGGCCCACAACTACCATCCACTACCAGTGTAAGTTTTTTGCCGTGTCAACAGGGAGATGTTCCTGATACGTGGGTTTTCAGAGTATTCGAAAAGGCAAAGGGCGCAAAGTAAGATAGTTGCTCAGCAATTCTTAAATGGGCCTGACATCTCTGCGTTTAGAGTCTGGGATCCTGAAGGCAAAGAATACATCGATATGCTGTCGGCGTATTCTGCTGTGAACCAGGTAAGCTATCAAGTATCTCTTTCCATCGACGCGTTGCTTACTTTGAGTACAGGGTCACTGTCACCCAAGAATTTTACAAACTTTGACCGAACAGGCGCACAAAGTAACGCTGTCGTCAAGAGCATTCTATTCATCGCATCTCGGTCCCTATGCGGAAAAGGTTACCTCAATGTTTGGCTACGACATGGTCCTGCCGATGAACACTGGAATGGAAGCCGTAGAGACGGCCATCAAGCTCGCACGAAAGTGGGGATACACCAAGAAGGGAATTCCAGAGGGCAAGGCGAGGGTGTTGAGTGTTGACGGAAGTTTCCACGGTCGAAGTTTGGGTGCTATAAGTTTGAGCACCGATCCCGAGAGTCGAGCAGGCTTTGGACCGTGAGTGGTGTTGAAGTTTCTTCCCTCGTACCACTAACATGCCCCGCTAGATTTGTGCCAGGATTGGGCCCCGTCACGAGCGCCGGAACAATCCGATACAATCACCCTGAGGATCTCGAGGCAGCCTTGAAAGCCCACGGTGACGAAGTGGCCGGATTTATCGTCGAGCCTATTCAGGGCGAAGCCGGTATCTACGTTCCCGACGAAGGTTACCTCACCCGATGCGCAGAACTCTGCAAGCAATACAACGTCCTCTTCATTGTCGACGAGATCCAAACAGGCCTCGCGCGTACCGGCAAGATGCTGTGCTCTGAATGGGACAACGTCAAGCCGGATATTATCACCCTCGGAAAGGCACTTTCTGGCGGAGTGTACCCCGTCAGTGCCGTCCTTGCCAACAAGGACGTCATGCTATGCATCAAACCGGGAGAGCATGGTTCGACATACGGCGGTAACCCACTCGGCTGCGCCGTCGCCATGACTGCGTTGGACGTTCTAGTGGATGAGAAGCTGGTCGACCGGGCTCAGCGACTCGGAGAGATCTTCCGGTCCGAAGTCGAGAAGATCGATTCGCCTTTGATCAAGCAGGTCCGCGGACGTGGATTGTTAAATGCTATCATCATCGACGAGTCGGCGAGCAAGAAGGGACGGACCGCATGGCAGCTCTGTCTGCTGATGAAGAGCAAAGGGTAGGTCCGTTCCTGATGTAGCTGTACACAGTGCTTATCAAGATCCATAGCCTGCTGGCCAAGCCGACACATGTCAACATGTAAGTCATACATATATCGCGCACGGAAAACATCCTGACGAATTCTCCCGCAGCATTCGATTCGCACCGCCGCTCGTGATCGAGGAATCTGACCTGCGAAAGGGTATTAGCCTCATTGAGGAAAGCTTGAGAGAGCTTGATGAAGTACGTTGTCGCTCTTGGACCGTCGCCGGTGTATAAGCTTATCTTCGTATTCTCCGTAGCTTGATCGAATTCCCGGTGATGTGGGAGAGGAGAAGGGCACTGTGATTGGTTTGGAGGATTAGTATCGCGTTTTCCATCTGACAGTCTTCTCGGACCAGGAGGCCTAGGATTCCTGATATCATATTCTCGGAAGGAAGCTGGTCTCGAACAGCCGTATTATCACACACATTGTAGCATAGCATATAGCATAACATAGCATAGAATCGATTATATTGCATTGTAGTCCGCTGTAATGACACGTCTCCAACCGAAGCTTTCTTGTTGCAGCGATGGTACATCAGTCAGACCGGGAAGGGGATTGTGTCGCTATTCTGTAACAACCAAAAGACAACGACAAATGCCTTCCGTGATAGCCTTCGAGTCAAGCCGGCAGTCCACGATGCAAACAAGGCCATTTGTAAGCAAGCTGTTGATGCATCGGCGTGGCGGCGCGAGCTTCGATGTCGGCAGGGATATCGATTATTGCAGAATGATCCGCTCGTTATGAAATTCTTGACGATGCTTGCGTTGAGCACGGGTCCAGAACATGAGAACGCAAAGAGTGGCCTTCGTATCTGCGCAAAGAGGATATGCCATAATAACAGAATGGTAGCAGTGTGTGTATGTACACCTTGAGAAATAGGCGCGATGGAGAGCTCGAATTCGTGTACCGGCTTTTAGCGCGTCGACTGAGTCGTTTCGGTATGATCCCAGCTTCCTTTGCGTCGTGAACATCGTTTGTCATCTGAGCAGATAGCTCAGTTTCGTCTACCAACAGGCCCTTAATCCATACACTGCAAAGGGTCCGACGATACCGTCACGCCGCTGCAAACCAGAATTCGGCCTCGCAGCATTCTTGGCTAAACCGGGATCGAGTGTGGACTTGTACATCGCTCCTCGCAACGGACGGACAGATACCTCGCGAGGATCCGCTGGACTCCAGCGACATTCATTATTCTTCCGCGGACAGCATACGAGCGTACATGTCATGTCAATACCCAACATGAACTCGACGTGGCCCCAGCCGCACGCTTCTAGTGCAGCGGGCCTTCTTTCAAACAACTCTGTCAATTCGAATGTCGGTTCCAACAATCTCTCATGGCCACCACCCGCTGCCTCCGCCGTGGTTGGCGGCACACCTTCAGCAACACCTGCAGCAACGGGAAGACAGCTTCTGCTACCGCAAGGGCAATCACCTGTACCGGGATCGGAAGAAGCCAAGATTTATGCATTGCTTGCCGACCTGTTGGACCCTCAAACCAGAGAAGGCGCTCTACTGGAGTTGAGCAAGAAGAGAGAGATGTATGAGGATCTAGCGCTCGTACTGTGGGGTGGCTTCGGTAAGCAGAGTGGGCGCGTCCGCAGCGGAAACCCGACCGCTGACCAGAAAGTATTGACGTCGGTTAGGAATCATGTCCTCGCTGCTTCTCGAAATTGTCTACGTCTATCCTGCGCTCAGCCCACCATCATTGTCAGCACACGCCAGCAATCGAGTCTGCAACGCGCTCGCTCTCCTTCAATGCGTTGCATCACACCCTCAGACCAGATCCCTTTTCCTATCAGGTAGGTTGAATCGCCAGGCAAGAAAGACTACATGGCTGACACCGTTTCTTTCAGCACACATCCCCTTGTTCCTCTACCCATTTTTGAACACGACAAGCAAGACCAGGCCGTTCGAGTATCTCCGTCTCACATCCCTAGGCGTCATAGGTGCACTCGTCAAGGTGAGCTCGTTTTCCAAATCCTGTCGTCAAATCTCGATGAACGGACCACTGAAAGCGTGCTATCCTACAGCAACAAGACAATTCCGATGTCATCAACTTCCTACTCTCCACCGAAATCATCCCTCTCTGTCTCCGCATCATGGAGTCCGGATCGGAGCTCTCCAAAACAGTCGCCATTTTCATCGTGCAAAAGATACTGCTCGACGACCTCGGATTGGCATATATTTGTCAGACATACGAACGATTCTACGCCGTCGGTACCGTCTTGAGCTCAATGGTCAACAATCTGGTCGATTCGCAGGCTATTCGTCTGCTGAAGCATGTTGTCAGATGTTATTTGAGGTTGAGTGACAACGCAAGGTTCGTACTATGAATTGAACTGTCTTTCACTGGAATTGACGGTCGCCGTGTTGGGTTCGACAGAGCGAGAGAAGCTTTGCGAGAGTGTCTACCGGAAGCACTCCGGGATGGCACATTCAACCAGTTACTGAGAGTACGTGGTAATCCTGTAACTTATTCTTTGGCTGTTCTGACAAGCTCTCATCGAACAGGGCGATGCCGTCACCAAGAAGTGCCTCAATCAGCTGATGAACAATCTCAGCGACGGCGCATAAGCATATCGAATTGGTGCGGCAAGCTCCAGGAGGATCTTGCGTCTATCGTCTGGTATGGAGGAACTCATTCCCATTGCATCGCATACCGGATCGGTCGTGAACATCAAAGGAAATATCGTGTCGATAAGGGAAGAGCATTAATGCATTTCGGATGATTCTTGTAAAATAATGAATGTGGCTTATTCTCATGCATCTATTCGTATGATTCGTAGCAGTCCGAAGCAAGTCCTTCTGCTTGGAAATGGGATGTAATGAGCGTCAAGTCTCCTGATCTGCTGCATATGGCAAAAATAAAATGTCAAGCTACATGACAACAGCGTCGATCTTAGCCTTCTTCTCTTCCGGTCTGCGGGGTCTGGCTTGCGGCGATGAGATCGGTTGTCCCTCGGTTGACACTGTCGCGGGACTAGCCTCCCGCTCTTTCCGCTTTTTGTCTATCGACAGTTTTGCAGCCTGAACCTCGGACTTGATCTGACTCTTCGCTTTTCTCTTACTCGCCTTGCGGTCCCTCCGAGCTTGGTCCTTGGCTTCATGCGCTTCACAGCCTTTGCCAACCAAGCGGCCACCTTGAGAAAGCTTGACAGCTTCTTCCATCGTAAGGCGCTCAGCCTCGGGAAGAGATTGCGATTCCAGAACACCACCTTGTGCTCGACAATGAATGAGACAGCCTCCGCGATCGCACTTGTTTCCTGCGGTGTTCGCGCAACCACTTGAAAAACACGGCGTCAGTTCGAGGACTTTCGTCGCCGTTGGCGTGCCATCTATGGCCGATTGGCGATGAGCATCGCTTTCATCAGATGCAGATATCTGACTTACCCAAGCCAGCGACACGTTCCTCGCCTGTACCTCTTGTGGCCAGATCATTCATTGCGCCCTGAGACTGTGCTTCCGCAGAAGCCGCGAACACGACGCCAGTTGGAAGAGGCCGCACATACGGCTGTGCGGACCAAGCAGGAAGGGATTTGAGTCCTGTGACGGGGTCTGCTGGAACCGGCAGCGATTTTATCGGATTCTCGCGTTCGTCATTCTAGGCATCTCGACATCAGCATAGGGTCTGACAAAGCTCAACCGAACACTCACCGCCATCTTCTCCTTGAGTTCATCAATCAACGCACGATACCCGCCAAGACCCGTGCCCTCCCTCATAAACATCTCTCCAAGCCTGTTACGAATATCGGGATGTTGCTCCAACCCCGGTTTCAGAACCCGGAAAAGATGTGCTTTGATGGCGGATCCCGATGTGCGAGTCTTGAGGCGATCCACGATATCGAGATAGTGATGCGCCAGAACATGAATCGGAGGGTACGTCACGAGCGAATCCTCGGGCACGAAGAGCGATGGATTGGAAAGGTTGCCCTGCAAACCGATCGTATCAGCCAAGCTCCTCCAAACTGCAGCCGTATCAAATGAATAACCCACCTCGGCAGTCATGATCCCATCCACGCCTGTTTGCTCCAAGCATTGATCCGCATTCTCTCGGTACAGGATGTTTCCGTTGGCGAACACGGGAATCTTCACTGCCTGTTTGACCGCCTTGATCTGCTCCCAGTCCGCCAATCCCTGTTTGAGACCAAGCCCATAAGTCATGCTCGCCCTAGTAATTTGTTCCGTCACCCACGGTCATTTGTCCTTTCATCTCCCTGGTTCGACCATGACATGTGATTATACTCGCCCCCGCGCGTTCCATCATCTGCGCATACGCTATTGTCTTCTCGACGTCGGGGAATATGCGGAACTTGGCGGTCACAGGGATGGAGAGATTGGTGTGTAGAGTATTGACTGTCGAAATAAACCTGAGCATCTCAATGGAAACATGATCGAAAAGTCATACTGAGCTGATATATTAGGTCCCATTCATCCTGCAAGAACGATCCATATTTCCCTCGTTTTGCGATGCCTTGCGGACAACCGCTGGAGAAAGCGACGAAGGGCATTCTGGTAAGTCGAACGATGAATCAAGCGGAAAGGCTGACTTACAAGTTAATATCTACAGCATCACAGTGTTTCTCCACGCGCTTTGCGGCTTTCAGCAACCACTCGGGCTCGTTCGCGCAAAACTGTCAAAGCAACTCCTTTAAAGCTTGCGGTTCCTTGCCGATTGTGATACCGGTCTTACCTGTACAAAAAGCGGACGATCGCTAACATCCAGTCCGGCAAGCGGCTCCGAACTTCCTTCCTCTCCGTTGGCAAAGTCAAAGTGCTCCAGCGTAAACGACTGTTTCACGTTTTCCGCATCCAGGGCGAACATCTTTGCGTGAATCATGGGCGTGTAACAGAGATGAGCGCCTCCGATAGGATGCTTGGGCTTCAATGCACTGGATTCCGGAGCCGAGGGCTCTGCTGTAGAGGTCAACGTCTGGCTTGGTGCGGTTTGCGAAGCCAAGTATGCTGGAGGTATCGGTTGTCTTGACAAGACTCTCCAAGCCTGCACCATGAATCGTGGTTCAGATAATTGCAGTATTGCGATACTTCATACCTGTCACTCACCAGCTCGCTCTGATCCACCATTGGTGCAATCACATATTGAGGACTGCCAATCGACTTGTAGAATTCGTAGCCATGAAGCTTGGACGAAGAAGTCGGATCGGCCATAGTGGCTAAATGACGGATTTGGCGACGAACAAAGCGCTGAATGGTGAAGTCTTTGGTTTCGGTCTGCGTGCGAAGCTTTGGAGGGTGGCAGGAACGAACGCAATTGAAGTGAGACGAAGATGGTTACAGCGAAGCCGACAGCAAGTTTTTCCACAATGTCGGCGACTCTTGATTCACCGTCCGATCGCCTGGAGGCGACAAAGTAAACAAACGAGCGATCCGTCCGGTGTAGGAGCTTATACGAGTTGGTGTACCCTTCTCGACAGACGTATCCATACATAGGTCGATCGACCTTGCCCATTCCAATCATGCCGACCTCTTCCGTCGTGGACAAGCTCGTCCGCGCTGCGGCGGCTGTTCCAGCGAATATACCCGACGATGAACTGAACCGACACGTCGCCGATATCCTTGCCAAAGAGGCAAAGGAAAAGGAGTCCAAGTGGAGGGAAATGGGTATCGGGGCGTACCTCAACGAGACATCAAGGTGAGCACTGGCTGTTCTCATGGCTCCGATAAACTGATGGTGTATATGAAATGGAGTTCCTCCTCGCGTGCACATAAGCCCAATACTCGATTTCTAAAGTCTCTGGTCCGAGACGTTGACGGGCACAACACGGCCCTCTTGCGAGAACAAGCGAATTCTGCCAGAGCAGCCGCAGCCGACAAGTTCTATCAGAACACAGATCCGCGATCGGAGAGGGATGGAGGGCGGCAGTCGCGTGACTCAAGATCGCGTACACGGAACGGGGAGGATGTCGATGTTGCGCGCATGAAACGGCTGTTCGGCGGTGCTGTCGGCTTAGCAGCAGGTAGTCGTCGAAGCGACGATCGGTCGAGGAGGGATGCCGAGGAGTCGTCGACACGAAGACAAGCCTCTAGGCACCTGGAGTCTCACCAATCATCATCGACATCAGCCGTCAAGTCGGGAGGCTCAGGAGGCGCTGCAGGATCCTGGCGTCGCGAAGCCTCCGGTCATTCAACCAGTCGCTACCATAGCGAAGACGAGGCATCGGAAGATGAAGAAAAGGGTTGGAGCAGGAAGGATGTCGGCAGGAGCAAGCCACGAAGTGCCGTTGAGCGGGCACGTGAAGAGGAAGAGGCGAGGGAGCGGAGACGAGCACGCAGAGAAGAAGACCAGCGGAAGGAAAAGCAGAGGAATCGCTCGCCAGCTCCGCCAGCAAAACGTCCGTTCCGTGACGATGTACCTGGCCTTCGAATACCGCCACCAGATATAACATTGGCTGCACCGTCAATCCCCTCAAAGATGGACCGATATTTCGAACCGACATACGATCCGACAAAGGACTACAGAGCCATGCTTGATGCCCAAGATGTTGCTGTACCTCGAACAGGCCTTGTGCCGGACGTCGATATCGGTTGGGATTCGATGCTGAGCACGATCAAGTACCGAGGACAAGCGAAAGAGAGGGGCCGGGACAGCGATTGGAAGCGGGAAACGGCGGAGGAGCGGGATTCGAATGCACGGGAGTGGGAAAGAGAGCGGGAGCGCTACGCGAGCACCAAGTCACGCGTGAAGACATCGACATCCAACAGTAAGCGACTACGCAGGGACAGTGGTTCGCCTTCCATCATTTCTATTCCCGTTTTTTCCGAAGTATCGTCTGCCGATAATGACTCGACCTCCGACTCGCGGAGCGAGCTCTCCGATGCGGAACGGAAGAAGCGCAAGCATGGATCCTCGAGCAAGCGGAAGAAGAGTTCCAGATCTCGAGACAAGGAACATCGCTCAAAGAAGGACTCGAGTCAGAAACGAAGTAGCAAACGCCGGCGACATGACAGCGATGAGGAACGCGACAAGAAGAAAATACTCGTCGGGGGGTACGAGTATGTCAGCAAGGGAGCGACACGGGAATGGGACAGGGGCAAGTAGCGACGGATTCGATAGGATCAAGTCGCATAGACGCCAGGTGATGTATCGAAAGAAACAGCAACAAGCCTACGCTTGGGCACATTGAGTACACGAATCATTGTAGGCAATGACGGGTTCCAACCCATGGACAAGCAAACCGCTATGGAAATCATCTTGTCTCATTCAAACCTGCCGACGCTACGGTCAGTCATATAGTGATTTATCGGCGAGAGGATAAAGAGTAGGCTCGAGAAGATGGTTGAGAGCGGGTAGACAAAGTGGTGTTCGAGCGAGAGTTGGTAGAACACGTCATGCGGCTTTCTCTCAAGTCGAGCCGATCGTGCTTGGAAGCCTCGGAATGTCAAGTCAAGGTGTGGAATATAGCTCAACACTTGGTTCAGTGGGAGACGGGGAACGCTGCGTCTTTGAGCATCCGGACTTTGCAGAAAGGTCGCTAGACCCTGACCAGCCGCTCATCAAAATGTCGAACATCAGGAAGAAGGTGAGTCTAGTTCGACTTGACGATGTGTAGGCCTTAATGCTAACGGCCTTCCAGGTGCTGTTAATGGGCAAGTCGGGTATGTCATCCCCGTGCAAATGTCAACTGCTGTATGAACTGCGACTCTAATTCAGGTAGCGGCAAAACGTCTATGAGATCCGTCATCTTGTAGGTTAGATTTTTCTCAGGACCTTCGCGAGTGCTGTGACTGATGAACCTCCTGTGTTACAGTTCGAACATGCTGGCACAAGGCACAAAGACTCTGGGAGCCACCATAGATGTTGAGCACAGTCATGTCAGGTTCTTGGGAAACATGGTGTTGGTCAGTCATGGCAAGGTTCAGTATAGCTAAGAGCGAAACCTGACGCACTTTCAGAATCTCTGGGATTGCGGTGGCCAAGAAGCCTTCCTCGACCATTACGTTTCCACGCAAAAGGACCAAATCTTCTCCAATGTGGCCATCCTGATCTATGTCTTTGACGCCACTACCGCTTCGTCCTCGTCCGAATGGGAGAAAGATGTTCAGTATTTCGAGGAATGTATCGAGGCGTTGCGGGGGAACGAGACGTCAAGTGGAGCTGGCGTCTGGGTTCTCGTCAACAAGATGGATCTCGTGGGACAAGGGCCGGAAGGCTCGAAGGAGCGAGAAGAAGGCAGGAGGCAGATCTTGAAGGACAAGAAGGAGGAGCTTGAGCTTCGAGCACGGGAGATTGCGGTCAGCTTCGAGGGACGGGATGCGAGACCTATTCGGGTATACGGCACCAGTATTTGGGACGAGAGTCTGTACAAGGTAAGCCATTTATCCCAGGGTGCTTCTTCCACGCGGACATGAGCTGATAGACGTATTTATCAGGCTTGGTCGTCCGTCATTCACACCCTTATACCAAATGCCTCTCTCATCCGGTCACATCTTACACACCTGCGCAACATATCCTCAAGCATAGAAGCTGTATTATTCGAACGACAGACGTTCTTAGTCCTAGCAAAATCTGGTTCGGAAATCGACGGGGATATTGATGATCTGGATCAAGTCGAGGTGCAAGGTGGAGTAAAGGGGCTGGATCGCAAGCGGTTCGAAAAGGTTTCAGAAATCATCAAGGGCTTTAGACTGGATTGCTTGTGAGTCTGGCCACCGCGATCGGGTACACTGAGGATATCCTGCTGATCATTGTTCTTCGTTTCACAGAAAGTCGGGCGAAGCCTTTGCCAATTGGGAGGCGCGATTCAAGAATGCGTCGATGGCGATGGATGTCCTCACCTCGAATACGTGTCTGATGTTGGTGGCTTCAGAACCATGGGTCGGTACGTAACAGAAGTATCATCAGACTGGAACTCTGCTGAGCATTTCACAGAGCCGGCCCTGTTGATGTACAACATACGTCAAGCACGGAAACATTTCGAGGAATTGCAGGGAACGTCTGTCTCCACGCCCTGTCTGTGAGTAAGACGGCTTATCATCTGCATGGGATAATTGATGCAGGCCTTGTTGAATAGGATATGTAAGGACCACCCAGAATGCCGGTACGAAGTCAAGGAAAGTCAGACAGGCGTCGAGTGGGGTCATGGATGAGCGCAGAATAAACCGGTTCAACCACTTTCAGTGTAACACAATAGCGTTGTATGAACTCGAATATAATACAAGTGCCATTCCAATTCACCTATGACTTTTGCTCTGTCTCCAAGCGACATTCTTCTGGAGCCAACTTGCCTTCGGAGGAGCCGCTGCTGCTGCCGCCTGCATCGACTGCACACAGGTAGGTCTACCATGACTAGCGTAGGTACCGTAGCACCTGTAGTTGTCACACTGTGGCGTCTCCCGGATGAACCTACGCTTGTATTCGCAATCGCGACACGTGCACGCCGACGTCGGTGAGCCGGGAGGAAGGTATATCAGGTAGCTAGGGAGATCCACGTTGGCGGAGTCGACGGGCTTCGGCTTGGGCGTCCAGTCAGGGGTTGTGAGCGCCTTGAGCTTGGTGAACCTTGGGCTCTTGCTGGCTTCCGCCGCCGGCCGAGGGTCGTAGGCTTCCGGTACTTGGTCGTCCAGGAGCGTTCGGATCTTGTTTTCTCCCGTCGTGGAGCCGGGTGGGGCAGGTGCGGGCTTGAGACCCCAGGTTACGAAGGATCGAGGCGGCGTGGGCTCAACGGCTGCTGCTGCTGCCGAACTGAAAATGACGGGTGGCTAGTCAGCTGGCTGAAGTCCGACGAGACTTCGCAGGATTACTTACGCTGCCTGAGCGGCCTTTCGAGCGCGAAGGTTTGCGAAGAGAGCCTTGCGGTAGTTCTCGTCGTACAATGTACCCGTGGGAGGTGGAAAGAAGATGTCGGTGATGTAGTCGAATCTGTCGTCAGAATATGACATCCTGCAAGGGGATTCAAGTGGTAGAGGAAGATTGGAATTCGAGACGGTGTGCGAGGACGATTGTTGAGCTCGAGCGGATGGCAGTCGAGATCGTCCAGGTGTCTTGGAAGACGGAAGTTGGTCGAGGGATCTTGACTGCCATCTCTGAGGCTGTTATATAGCCTTCAGAGTGTAGGGAATGACCATGACGAGCCACCATCTCCGCCTGCTTTGTTCACAAACTCGATATCACAAACTCGACGCCGTGCGGAAGCAGGACTCTACAGATCCAGCCAGGAGCTGGCCTGTTAGATGTCGATCGACTCGAGAGAGCGCTCGTCAAGTCAACTGGCTAACTCGCGACTCGAAGCTCATGTCTCGCGCTCATGTAGCCAGAAAGCCTAGGCTTTTGCTGTCCGGCGGCCGTCGGAGATTACCTCAGCAAGCCTGTTGCCCGAATGCGGCTCCTCGTCCGAAGACGCCGTGGGCCGAGCTGGCTTGCCGCTTTTGCGGGGTGAGACACGAGCTCGTTATCGATCCTCTCGAAGCGGGCGGTTATTTGGAAACGGAGACGGCGTGCGGTGCATCGTGCGACCGCGTACCCAAGCGCCTGGCGGTAGACGTCCGATACATACATATGTCCATGCATCTGTTGGCCCGTCCTGCTTCCTTCCTCTTGGTGTTCACCACATCCACTATATCCCACACGGCAGCCCACAGCGCCACGTCTGCCCACCTTACAGTACCTCTAGCACGTCCGAGGCCAGGCCTGAGCATATACCTAATCCACCTGGCACAAATCATCGCAGTGCAGTATGGCCAGCCCTAATCAAGACAAGAAGGTTGTCATCGTCGGTGCCGGTGAGTCCAGAAGCCTTCTCGTCAACGCTGTCATCGCATCTCACCCGCTTCCGTCTGCCAGGTATCTTCGGTGTCAGCACCGCATTATGGATGTACAAGCGAGGCGGATACTCGGTCACCATCCTGGACAAGGCACAAATCCTCCCTGCTCCTGATGCGGCCAGCACCGATATCAACAAGATCATCCGTTCGGGCGATTACGCCGATCCCACCATCGCCGCTTTGAACGTTGACGCCGTGAATGAGTGGAGGAAGCCTGAATGGGAAGGGACCTACCATGAGTATGTTTGACGTCTGCTTCTGCTGTACGCATCGCTAAGCGGACTCTTGCGATAGGTCCGGAGTGGTCATGGTCGCAGAGGCAGGTTCAGCAGGCAATGCCTATGTTGAGTCGTCCTACAAGAACGTGAGTTAGCCAGGACATGTATGAGCAACAAGGTCTTACACTTCCTCGGATCAGGTCTGCGCCAATGGCATCCCCGCCACTCACTGCAAGACCTCGAGCGAGATCCGTGCCGCCTGGCCGGCAAAATTCCGTGGCGAAGACGTCTACTCGTCCCTCAGCCACGCCGTTGCCTCCATCGTCCCTTCCGCCAAAAACTCGGCCGTCACGCCATGCTTGGGAGAATTCAATAACAAGACGGCGTACTTGAACCCGCAATCCGGCTGGGCGGAAGCCGGCCGTGCGGTCGCGGTCGGTCTGCGCAGAATCACGCATGAGTATGGAGGCGTCGTTCGCGCTGGGTGTGAGGTCCGCGGCTTGGTGGAGGAGCAGGGCAAGGAGGGTAAAAAGGTCGTCAAGGGTGTCGAATTGACGTCTGGCGAGAAGGTCATGGGCGATGTCGTCATCATTGCGACTGGCGCCTGGACGCCGGCTTTGTTCGCTCAGGACGGAATGGAGCAGTTGCCCCAAGTGGTGGCGACAGGGTAAGCGGGATTGCGCCGTGTGATCCTTCTCAGAGCTGATGACCACACGTGTGCACAGTCAGAGCGTGGCAAAGCTGCAACTGACACCCGAAGAGGCCGAACGGTACAGCGGAAACCCGGTGGTAAGTCCAGCTGTTCGGAGGATAACAGGTCACTGACTGTTACGCGACCAGATCTTCGACATGAAGACCGGCTTCTACGTCTTCCCCCCGACTCCCGAAAACATCATCAAGTGCGCCATCCACGACAAGGGCTACACCTACCAGGCACATGAAGCCAACCCCAACTCAGTAAACGATGAAGCCAGTGCCAAGACCGGTGTGTCGGTACCTCGAACGGTCTTGACACCAGGAGGAGAAGGCGGATTCATTCCGCTCGAGATGCTCAAGAGGCTTCGTCAACACCTCTGCGAGGTATATCCCGAGCTCGGCAAGCGGGACTTTATCGCCACGCGATTGTGCTGGTATCTTGACACGCCCGATGGAGATTGGTTGATTGACTGGCACCCGAAGAAGGAGAATCTTCTTTTCGCAACGGCAGGTTGTGGCCATGCGTTCAAGGTAGGATGACTTGCTTCTTTCTGCCGACCACAAGATAGCTTACACTGTTTTCCAGTTCCTGCCCAACATTGGCCGAGAGATCGTCAACAAGATCGAAGGCACCTTGGCACCTGCGCTTGAAAACAAGTGGCGATTTGACGGACGAAATAGCGCGCGAGATGCCGGAAGCGATAGCGATCTGCGTGGGAACGAGCATGCCGAGCGAGTTGCCATCAAGGTTGAAGAGCTAGCGACCGCGCACGACCTGAAGGCCGACAGGTTTGCGGCTCCGCAAAAGATCGGTTCTCACAGCCGGGAGAGCAAATTGTAGGCTCGGGTTGTGTGGATACCGTTTCTCGATGCCGCTTTGGTTGTATATCCAGGTATTGTAGATGCACTCTAGTTTATGGGCGTAATGGTTACGAGGTCTCTTCGGCAAGGTATGTCAGTCGCCATGAACGGCGAGCGTCATGAGAAACCGCTAGGTTTTCCGGTCACCTCTCCGAAAAAATTCCTGGCAATCAGAATTCACAGACTAGCTAGGCCCGCTAGTTGGTCTATTACAGAACGCGACCACATGGCCGAGAACTCAAATTCCGAGAGAAGCCAGGCAAGGTGAGCTACCGGTAGTCAAAGTGAAAAGTGTAAAGGCCAGACATCGATGCATGAAGATCCGCCGCCACCGATGAGCGAGCACTTGTCACGCTACCCTGATTCAAAAACCGGATGCGTAGAAGCTGCGAATCACATGGTACAGCTACAAGGCGAATGGTTTCCCAGCTACCGCTGCCGATCTCGCCACGCTGCAGGTGGCGGTTTCGCTTTGGTGATCCTGAGGCTCTCTACATTTCGCTGGAGCCACATTTCTGCCTCCGGAGGCAAGATCGAACAATGCTCCAAGGTGAGGAGGCGTATCGTGGCCAGTGCCGAATTTGTCTTTCGCGCTTTAATGTACTCCATCATCTCTCGTGGAGGTACGAGACAGCGTTCAAGGCGGAGTGTGTGCATACGAGGACACCATTCAGGCCTGCCGTGTAAGACCGATACAATCTTGTTGTTGGCGGCTTCCAACATCGGTTGAACCAGATGTACGTCGGTTCCCCAAATGGCTCCATCTTCCCGGCAGTCTGTCTGCGAGATGATGCCTAGATCGACAACCTTCTCCAAGCGCATCAGCCATGACTTCAGAGCCGCGGATTTATCGTTGTCATTCACGGCGATTTCTAGTGTTTCAAGTTGCGACACAGGGATCTGCGCGGGCGCGAGTTGCTTGAGTGACGGAAGCAGTCCGCGTTGGATCGGCTGCCTAAAAGCTCCCTCGCTGGATGAGCCAGCCGGGAGTGCCTGAGCCATGCTGAGCCGTTTGAGGTTCGGTGTGGCGATATCTACGGTAGACTGGAAGGGAGAGGGTATGATCAAGGTTTCGAGAGTTTCCAAATGAATGGGCGTTTCTGAATAGGCGGATACAAGACCGTTTTCGAATCGGTTGCTTCGCAATTCCAGACGTCGGACTTGCTTTGCGGAAAGAAGTGTTCTGTGGACCACGTCATCCAGGGGACCAACCGATCTATCTGGCTGAATTTTGCACTGTTCGAGAACGATGCTTTCCAACCGGTCATAGGTCTCCGTCGGGAGTCGATCATGGCCCATCCCGAGGAAGCTAAGACCAACGAGTCGAACACTCCGAAGCGCTGACGGCGACGTTGGGGATACGAGTCCGAGATGAATTTGAGAGGGCATTTGCGGTCCCAGGGCAGTCGGTCGCCCCAGTAAGACCACGAGCTCTTCCAACTGATGACACGTGTGTCGTAATGCATAAATGAATCCGCTGAGCGCCTGTACTACGTCGCAGCCGATCGACAGAGACTTGATTTTGCGAAGAAAGGGTCGAATCGCATGGACCAATGGATCGTATTCGGCGGGGATACTGTCGATCTGAATCCGATCCAATTTGCCTTGACCACGCTGGCCATAGACATGCAGTCGCTTGGAGACCTGATTATGCTTTGAGCCATTTAGGCGCACCCGCCTCCATAGGAAGGGACAGTTGATTGTCATCTCCCTCCAGGTGTGCGAGACCCATGAGAAACGGGGCGCCATTTTTGGATCCTCCTCGATAACGATTTCCATGATCGTGGCGAGCAATTCTTCGGGTAGAACTGTGATAGGATCTGCCCGCGGGACCTGAGGTTGCAGTGAGTCGACGAGCTTTTCTAGTGCTGCTAGACGCTTTCGGAGCGGGTCGACTTGAGATGCCGGAGTGACACCGATAGCATGCTCGAGGAACTTGAGAGCCTTTTCTGGTTGTTGACGCGTTTCGCATATCCTTGAAGCGCGAAGATAGGGCTTGTTCGATTTTGGGTCCAAGACGATACAGTCCTTGCAATCCTTCATCGCCTTGTCGTGATCCAGAAGCTTCTCAAAAGCTGCAGCGCGTGCATCCACAACCGCAAAGCGCTTGCCGCCGAGATTGAGGGACTGGATCGAGCTCGGACCTTAGCGTCGCTCAATATATCTGCGGTCGATTTGACGTACCTCGTTCAGCAGACGTAAACACTTGTGATAGTCCTTGACCTTATATGCTGCAATGCCTTCATCGTAGGATTTTCTCCAGTCCATGCTGAGCCGCCGCCTGAGGTTCTGTAGCGAGGGTTGGATGCGGGCAAGACGGTCTGGGTCGAGTCTCCACTGCTCGCTGCGGCGCAATGAACCGGTGTCAGCGATACGATTTCAGCGAGATTCTTCGAGTGAAGGGTCCGGTCGAAGATCCCCCGTCTTGTTTACTTTGTCGTCTCGGTTGACCCATTCGCGTCGTCACATGAGGATGAGACCTTGATAGGTTGGGCCGGAGATTGACGGTATGGTGCATCGATATCGTGAGGGCGTGGCAGCAGTCGATATGTGCTCTTCTTACAAAACACTTCCGGGCTTCATGCTGCCACATCGATCCATCCTTCCATCCATTCCCGGGGCCCACGGTCGAGGACTGAGCTCAACCAGCTCCGCAAATGGCAGGGACTATGGCAAGAGTCATAATAGTGCCATTGGAAACAACTTCGAGCACAATAGATATACAGCAACGTTTGTGATGGCACTTTGGCAGTCCTTTCGCTTCGCAAATATACAAAGGGGAAGTGATGCAATCCTTTCTTCCACAAGCTATGGCAGAATTGCAAAGGGGGAAGGAGCGGCTCTTTTCTCGACAACAGCCAATGTTAAAGTCTGCAAAGCTCCATACATCATCCGGTGGCACTTCGACAACCCTCGTTGTTGTCCAATCTCCCTCGTCCTTCGCACACAGCATAGCTTCTCATGCCGTACGGAGCGGAATCCTCGCTCGACCCGACAAACCTCGTCCCAATCCCCTACTGGAGCACGAGCATCTCCGATACTCCGGATATTCCTGTCGATGTCAAGGGCTTTGAACGAAATGTTCTCAAGTGCAAGATTTGCCTTGGTCTATCGAGCCTTCTTGGAATCCTCTCCGAAGTAGTCTTCGTCACAGACGTGAGCCGAATCCGCTCATCATGGGGTACTGCCAGTCTCGGTCTTGAGGTGAGCGCGCTGTCGTCTATGTGTTAGACCCCTCTGACAGGCAGTTCCCTCTCTTTGGAACAGATGTCGTCTTTATGCATACTGCTCATTTCCCTCGTGATCTCGCCTGTCTCCGTCTTGCTGAAAAATCGGTCGGGTAGATTGACAGCAAAAGTCGCTCGAGCCGTCTTCTCGCATCAAGCTGTCTGCATCATCCTTACCATTCTCTCATCCGCCTCGGTCGCGACATTGCTGGTGCACTGCTACCTTTCGAACGCCTGCTTCGATGGAGCAATGACATCTCCGCAAGCAGCACTCCTTTTGCCTGTGCTTTCCAACACTGTGGCCTTTCTTTCGTCCGGCTTGATGCGGAGGGGACCAAAATTGTATTATCATGTTCCAGCAATACAACTTGGATCGGGATTGCGAGCCACGGTCCAGGAAGACAACGAGGGCCTTCGGCGGTGGCTCGAAGGGGAAGAGGGAGGTATAGAGCCGGAAGCCAATGTGCTCGACTATGATGGCTGTGGAGTGTTCAGTCTTCTTCTGGGGGGCTATGTGGCTATGTGAGTATCTGTTCTGGGCAAAATGCAGGCGCATGTACCTAATCATCGCTCAGTTCTCTCCACTCTGGCATAAATCTTGGACAAAGCCACAGTTGAATGACTCAGACCTCCTACAACTGCCATACCGTCATCGCTCGCCTGGGGTTGCTGAGAGAAATCTGGAGTCCATGGATGGCGATCGAGACAACCAATGTCGAGGGTCCCATCCCGAAGAATCAGAGAGAGTCTTTTCGCCTTGGGGTTTGCTGCTCTACGTCTGGAAAGGGCACTTTTCCCTTATCGCTTGGGGTGAGTGATGAACGCTGCACAGTCCAATGTCTTCATACTGAAGGCGGGAATGCAAAGGGATGTTTCTTACCGGATTCCTTGAGCTGCTCGACTTGGCTCCAAAAGTCATGGACAGAGAGATTATTCGCCTCTTTGAAACGGGGGACGTCAAGACCTCGCAGGGTCAGCGTTGGGGATACCTCATGTGCTTTGGGTCTACAGGGTTACGCCTCATGGGTTTCGTCATTACAAATTACACAGAGTACGTGGGTCGTTGCTTTTGTCGGACACAACGCGCTGATCCTGCTTTTCTCTTGCTATCGCTTAGTTTCCTAGAAAATTATCACTTGCACGGGCGAGTGAGAATCAGAATGGAGCAAATGCTTTACGCCAAACTCCTCCGGTCGTATGACCCGAAGTATGTTATAGATGACGGATCCGACGTCGCGGAAGCTCAGAGAGAAAGAAAGCTACAGGTGAGCGGAGAGTCCAAAACGATGACCGCAGAACGCTTACATTATGGAATCGTCAGTTGGTCACGTTATTCGGCCACGATATGAATGAAGTCTCCTCCTTCGCGATCTACATCGGCTTTACCTCAGTAAGGATCATTGTCGGCTGTGAGTAAATCGTTCAGTCAACTTCATTGCTGTGACTTCGGCGTTGTCCTTGGCAATGACAAGGAGCTGACTGTCCGCCTGCAGTCTCCCTTCCATTCGTATACGCTGTTCATCTCATAGGATGGTCTGCCGCCGTTTCTCTCGCCGTTCTGATCATCCTCATGCCCATCGTGCGCCACTTCAGTGTCTACGTGTACTGCATGAACCGTCAGATTCCGTTGAAAAGAGACAAAAGGGTATCGGTGGTGCGAGAGATGTTACAGAGTATCACTGCTGTCAAGCTCATTGCTTGGGACGGGCATTTCACCAGGAAGGCCTCTGTTGCCAGAGAGGAGGAGCTCCGGTAAGTGTTCCGTGATATGTTGGCTCTTTATCCTTTTACAAAAAATGTGCGGCACAATGCTGACATCTCGGCACAATGGATTCGCAGTGCAATTCGCAGGAGTAAGCTCGCCAGCGCCATCCTGTCGACATGTGATGGCTGGGCTCCCATGATCGCCGTATGGCTTGCGTTCGTAACACAAACGCTCGTTAGACACGAAGCCTTCCCAGTGTCCACCGCTTTGATTCTGCCGAAAGTGTAAGTTCCGCAGTCTATGTGTGAGCACGTAGCGCCCCGTTCATTGACAGCCGGACGTGATGGCAGATTGGGCAAAGCTTTTCAGGATCTGCTCAGGGTACCGAAATGGATCAACCGGGTTTCCAGTTTGCACATTTCTTGTGGGCGGATTGCCGCTTACCTTAATGCTCCGGAACTCGAGAATAAACGCACCACTCAGAATAAGACAAGTCTCCGTAACGTGACAGCTACATGGAAGGCCGAAAGACACGGGAACTACGAGCGGCAACCGTTCCATCTGTGGAATGTGAGCATCAATTTTGTGTCAGGCGCACTCAATCTTGTTACGGGGCCGCTTGGTAGTGGAAAGTCTGCTTTGCTGCTCACGATCCTGGGGGAGACGACTGTACTTCAAGGAGAGATAATAGCTCCGCGGTCGACTCCTCAAACACTACCGACTCTATGTTCGACCGCTATCGAGGCCGACCCGCATACCAAGGCCGAATGGCTCCAGCCTTCAATAGCCTACACTCCTCAGGTAGCATTCATTGAGCATGGCACGGTACGCAGCAACATTTGCTTCGGACAGGTATTCTGGAAGGAACGGTACGACGAGGTACTCGAAGCCTGTTGTCTGAGGGAAGACGTTGCAACTTGGCCTGATGGGGACTTGACCGAGTTGGGAGAAGGTGGCTATGTCATCTCCGGTAAGCCGGGAAATCATTGGCCTGAAAGGATGGGTAGTCTGACTCTATCGTTCAGGAGGCCAACAAAGCCGAATAAACTTGGCACGGTCATTATATTCTCGAGCTCGCACCCTCCTGATAGATGATCCTTTATCCGCGGTTGACAACGCAACAGCGAAGCATTTGATTGCCAACGCCCTGAGTGGTCCGCTCGTGGCGCAACGTACAGTGATTCTTGCTACGCACAGCGTAGCACTCTGTGTCCCACTTGCCCAGCAGGTTGTCATGCTTGAAGACGGGCGGATCGCCGAAACGATGCATCCCTCTGTGTATACCAGGAAGGGTCTGGATTCCGAAGATTCAACAATGGTTACGGCAACTTCGGAACAATTCAATGAAAAGCTTTTCGGAAAAGTTGTCAGCCATCGCTCCAAAACAAAGGTCGACGCTCGGCAGCTTATCGAGCCGGAGAAGAGAGAGGCCGGGTTGTCTGGCAGAAGACATCTCCTTTCTCTGCTCAGGATGGCGGGGGGAGCACATCTATGGCTTTCAATTTTCGCCCTGGCCATCTTCAATGAAATCGCAGGTATCAGCCACTCGGCTCTGCTGGCTCGCTGGTCATCGCATGCGACACGACATACCGATCTATATTACGCATTTGCATCCATCGCAATAACGATAATTCGTAGTATCGGCATGTTCCTCCTATCTGCCATTCTGATCTATGTCTTTACCTGGCGAGCATCTGGCTCTGTTCATGGCAACCTACTTGGAGCCCTCTTGCGAGCACCGCTGCAGCTCCTCCAAGCAATCCCATCAGGCAGAATTCTCAATCGCTTTACACAAGATATGGAGCGATTCGATATGGATTTGGAGGGAGTAACGTTTCAGACCATCAGGATGGGGGTCGGCCTGACAGTGATTCTTGCCTTCACCACGAAGGAAGTTCCTCAATTACTGTTCGTTCTTCTCGCTTTGATTCCGGTCTTGTATAGTCTACAGTGGCGACTGGCGAAATTCCTGTCGGACGGCAAGAAGCTGAATTCGGTAAGGAGCTCACCAATGCTTACCATGGTCAACGATTCGGAACACGCCGTCACGGTGATCAGAGCGTTTGGGGCTGTTGATGATCGCAACAGAAAGATGAGGGTCATGCAGACTCAAAAACGAATTGCAGGCGCAACCGAATATGCTGCGTGGCTCCTCTGTCGGTCCGTGAATTCCTGACGACTGTTTTGCGGCAAAGTTTCCAGACTGATGCCCGCCCTCCTAGCTGCATTTTGCAAGGCGTCGGCCTGCTGATACCGTTCGCGGTGGGAGTCATGATCCTACATCGTTCCCATCAGGATGCTGGGTGGGCTGGCTACACCTTGAGCATCGTGCAATTCGCCACCCAGTCACTGTACGACTTTATCATGCAGATTGGCACGATCGATGTCGCCTTGGTCACGGTAGAGCGCCTGTACGAATGTGCGTCTTCCTCGGATCTAATCAGCGGCGACCGTTCATGCTTGTTGCTTTGACAGATTCTCAGCTTCCGTCAGAGTCAGAGCCAGAAGTACCGAAAACGATGCTGGCCTCCTGGCCATCGACCGGCCATATTCAGGTGGAACAACTTTCGGCGAGCTACGACTTTGACCTTCCGGATGTCCTGCATGATGTGAGCTTTGAGGTGTTGCCTGCTGAAAGGGTAGGGATCGTAGGGAGAACGTGAGTCCGATCGATGCGTTTGTTGACCTTCCTCTTCACTGAGCTGATTCGCCGTGACGCTATGTCGCAGCGGACATGGTAAGAGCACACTGGCTTTGTGTCTTCTGCGCGCACTACAAGTGATGGGGGGCAAAATCTACCTCGATGGCGAGGATGTCATGCAGTCAGTGACATTGAAGATTCCCACGCAGATTCTCTGATGCTGACTCGGACCAGGATCCATCTTCAGGATCTCAGAAGCAGAATCTCATTTATGTGAGCCTGGTCATGATCGTGTACTTCCAACTGCCCACTCATATCCTTGAGATAGCCCCCAAGAGGCAGTTTTGACGTCGGGAACCCTTCGCGAGGGTAAGCACACCGATTGATGTACTCGGTTCCATAGTCTAACCCTGGCTGGCTATAGCTCTGGATCTCAACCAAGAGCATACCGATGCAGAACTGCACGAAGTGCTGAAATGGTGAGTGATTATATGGCTTCTGCACTCAGTCGATGATGGTATGTTTACCTCTGCGCTTGCTACAGTGTCCATCTGTCCGGAGAACAGGGCCGGGAAGCCCGGACGAAGAGGTTTTCCGATCTAGACCAAGTGATTACGTCTGGTGGCGGCAACCTATCGAGGGGAGAAAGACAACTAGTGGCTCTGGCTCGAGCATTGCTGAAGCGGAGCAGATTGCTCATCATGGACGAAGCGACAAGTGCGTATATCAGCCTGTCAAACTATGGCCGAATTCTTATCCAAGTCGCTCGCCACAGGCAGCATTGATCAAGAGTGAGTGTCGTGGACGGGTCGAACCATGTATTCGCTGTAGCAGAGCAATTGTTGGGCAGAATGGATGAAAAGATCTGCCAGACGATCAAGCAATCCTTCCGCGGCGTGACAATGCTCGTCATTGCGCATCGATTGGCAACCGTGATGGATTTGTCAGTACCTTTTCGTCTTGCTCTTGGCGAACCGCGTAACTGATGAGCGTACACACAGTGACAAGGTTCTCGTCATGAAGGAAGGCCGGGTGGCCGAGTACGGTGAGTGTCAAGACTATTCACGCGACTCTCCTGAGCATCAATTTGCTCCAGACCGCCCCCGAACGTTGTTGCACAATCCCGAGTCGGAATTCTTCAAGCTATGCGCCACCCATGGCACGGAGGAACTCGAAAAGCTGAAGCGTCTCGCTGGACTGTGAGCGCGGACAGGTTCCTGGTGTCTGGTGTAATGTGCGATGCTTGGCGGATGATAATCATGCTTTTGGAGTCCTGAAGTCTGCTTGGAGACCCGTGGACCGTCCCGTTCAGTGACTCTGTTCTCTGCCACTCTGAGCGGCCGAAAGCCATTCAAACGTGGCCTGTCCCGGGGCGGAACAGCTGCCCCTCAGCGCTGCAAATCTCCTGCCCAGATCTTCCGTTGAGAGGTAGATGATATCCCTTGCATACAAGGGCATTCCCGCGGGCCCCCGACTATAACCGCTCCTCGGGATCGGTATACACCTTGAGCCACCCTTTCCACCGCTCATCCCACGCGACCGGGGTCCCCTTCTTGACAATCTCATACCCTTCCTCCTCATTCCTCCACCGAATCTCCTTCTTTAGGCGTTCGGCGCGCAACTCATCCACGGTCGGCGGAGGCTTGGCTTCTTCCTCCTTTGTGCGTTCGCGCGTCCCGGCCGCGAGGGCGCGCGCCGTCTCGATCCGAGCGGGCAAGTCGGCGTAGTAGCTTTCACGCAGCTTGGCGATCTTGGCCGGGGTCGAGGCAAAGGATTTCTTGTAAAAGTCTTCGACGTAGGCGTCAAAGTCGAGGTCTGTCATCGACGTCGGCGTCGTCGTCGTCTCAGCATCCGCAACCTCGACGTCCCGCTCGTGCTGCTGCGCACCCACGAAATCCCGTTGTCCGCCGAAGATCAACCGCAACGCGGCTTCCCCTCCCTCGCGATACTTTTCCCGCTCGTTGAACAGGCCGACAAACATCCAAGGCACTTGCTTGAATCCGAGGTGGTTGAGCCAGGGCAAGAGGAGCATCGGCGGTTGCGCCGGCAAGGGTGATGGCGGATCGTGTGCCGAGGCCGGGATGAGTGTTTCCGGGTCGATGGCGGGTTGCGTCGGTGTTTGCTTGGAGAGGGGCAGCGAGGGGGTTTGGGGTTTGTTCATGAACGGAAGTGCACCAAGTCCGAGCGGTTTCGGCGGCAGAGGGGATGACGTTTCGGGGTTCACCGGCGCCGAGGGCTCCACAACCACGGTCGTGTCCTGCACGTCCTCGGGCGTATCGAACAATCCATCGGCCTCGACGAGCGCCTTGACCTGCGCCTCGCGATCAACCTTTCCGACGCCAGACATCCATCCCCTCCGCAGACCCTCCATGTACTCCTTCAGCGTGTGCCTTCCCACGATGATCACCCCGCCTTCGACTTCGCGTCGCGCCTGTTCGTCCAGGGACAGCTGGCCGGGCGTTCCCGAGGGGAACCACAGCTCGGGCGGCTCGAGCGCGTTGACGCCGTCTTGCAGACCGAGTTGACGAGACAACGCGCGCCGACGGGCCTTGATGATTTTCGCTTGCAGATGGCGCGTGAGGGAGCCGTGTTGCGGTGCTGAGACGAGGTCATAGTCTATCGCTGCCGCTACGAGGACGGGCTGGAGCGGACGTCAGACGCCGCTACGGTCAGGCACGCGAGAATGGAACGCACCTTGACATAACGCTTGAAATACTTGAGTCCACGATCATAGTCGTCGTCCTCGGGCCACTTGGCCGCATACACCGTCACTTTTCTCCCAAACCCAAGGCTCCCGCCCTCGAGCGGCTGCTTGGCTAGATACTCGACTTTTTCCCTAAACTCCTCCTTGAGCCTCGCACACTCTTTGCGGTCGTACCAGTACGCATACGAGCCCGTGCCGACGAGCGCGAGAAAGACGCTCATCTTCTTGGACGGCATCTTGGGCCGCCATTTGAGGACCGAGGGCGGGACGCCGGTGTACTTGAGGGCGGCGTGGAGGCCGGACTCCGGTGCGGGTGGAGGCTGGGGGAGGGACATGGCGGATGGATGCGCCCTTGAGTGGAGCCTTGCTTGCCGCGGTGTGGCCGGAAATAAGGGCCGTCCATGGTGGTGGCACTCTGAAACGCGAAAGGGTGATCGGCGGTCTTTTTCCGAAAGCGGACATGGCCGGTTCATCTCCGTGTCTGGCTGGCGTCATCTGCCCGTCATCTCGCCCTCGCCTCATGTCATCCTCCCTGCCTTCTCGCCCCCTCGAGCACCATGTCCGCCATCGCCGCCGTCCTCCCCGCCAACGCCCACGCCCTCATCGTAGGCGGAACAGCCGGCATCGGCGCGGCCATCGCCCACCGCTTGGCACTCTCGCTCGGCCCAGCAAGCACCATCACCATCGCGGGCCGCAATGCCTCGGCTGCCCAACGCATCATCGACGCCGTCCAAGCCGAAGACTCACAAGATGTCAAGGGCCCCGCCACAGTGAACTTTGCACCCGTCGACTGCAGCAAAGTATCCGACGTCAAGCGTTTCTGCCACGACTACCGCACCCGCATCCTGCACGAGCCCACGCACACGCTCGACCTCCTCATTCTCACACCGGGCATCCTCGCCATGGACGGTCGGCAACCCGCCTCGCCGGGGTCGACACTCGACCTGAAAATGACCCTCCACTACTACGCACGCATGCTCATCATCCGCGAACTCGGCCCGTGCCTCTCCCCGCGAGCACTCATCATGTCCGTCCTCGACGGGAAGAACTCGGACGCCCACGCCCAGGGCATCAAATGGGACGACATGGAGCTCGCCTCGCCCACCAACTACGGCATCGCCCGCGCCGCACAGCATTGCCTCGCGTTCACCGACATACAACTCGAGGACTTTGCCCTCGCCGCGCGCGCGCGCGGCGACCGACAATCGTACGTGCACGCCTACCCGGGCTTTGTCTCGACGGGGATCTTCAACACCCCGCGGCTTCCTTGGTACGCCCGCTGGGGCGCCAAGGGTCTCTCGGGAGTGCTCGCCGTGACGCCCGATACGTGCGCGCGACGGCTTATCGAGGGGATGGCCGAGTGTAAGCGTCGCGATTTGGATGACGAGGTGGTCACGGGAATGTGGAACGTTGATGAAAAGGGAAAGATATTGCAGGGAAAGAGGCGGGCGGATGAGCAGTTGAGGGAGAGGGTCAGGCAGCATACGTGGCATGCCGTCGACAGTCAGATTGAGTCTGCATAGGCTTTGGCAGAGCTCGAACGCTGTAGCTTTGTTGCGTGTATGATCGAATACGTTGTAATGGGGCAAATGTAATATATATACTCTCTAAAGGATTAGCTTCAGATGACGACTGTACGTTCTCTCCTCTTCCTCGCTCGTTGATGCACCGCAAAAAGGACTTTCCTATCCACGCCTGCTTCGAGCGCAAGGAGAGGCTTCAGTGCTTTGCGGTGGTGGACGGGCGTATCGGACGATCGACTGGACTGTTCTTCTCCTTCTCTGCATCGCGCGGCAGATGCGAGGGTAGCGACTTGACTTGCCGAAAAGGAAGCCTTACTCCCCGACGATGTCAGTCGCATTCGCCAAGAAAACGTAAGTCTTCCGCTGTGCCGCTGAAACTGCAAGGAGCATGACCCCAAGGGTTCGAATTGCATGTCCCCTCTCAGCCATTCTCACGCCAACGACTCGACCCGTAACGCTTATGCGGGCGAAACGAATATCATATCAATTATAACCTAACGTATAACAACTCAAGGGCTCTTATCCGAATCGTGCAACTCAGGCGGATTCATTGATCAGCCTAAGCGCCTCGGCCTGCGCCGACTGTTCCAGAGACTGGAGCAAGTTCTGCATATCCTCTCCGACGGGTTTCATAGGCGAGACCTCCTTGACCGAGATCGTGCCAAAGTCGACGGGCGATGTTTCGGGACTGGATGACCACAGGGCGGCAGCATGGTCGACTTCGTCGTCGTACATGACCGGAGGACTTGAGGGTGGAAGGTCTTTCCAGTCGAATGGCTGACGAGCGGGAGATGATCCTGTGCTGCATGGCGCGCCAGTGAGTTCCGCAGCGAATGGGTCTTCCTCTCCTGCGAGATCCGCGTGCTCGGCCTGCATCAAGTTGATTTGCGCGTCGTCCACGTCCATCATGGTAAACTCGTCGCTTCCGAGGTGGCCACCGACATCTGCTTCCGTGTGGCTGACTCGGTGTTCCTGTGGATGGTGAACCGTCGTAGCCAAGCTAACTACGCTCTCGGCCTGCTGACTGAACCTAAACAGGCCAGCGAGATCGGGCGCTGTGCCCCACTCGATGGGATCCTCCTGCGAATGACGCACGCTCCCTACCTCGGTCGGACTCGCGGCGGGAGACCGTGTATGGGCATGGGCGCGCGATCCTCGGGATCCATCGTCGCTCAGGGGCATGTGATCCGCGGGAACGAGGCTGAAGGGCGTTTCGCCGAGGTAGCGTTTCAGGACGGCTTCTGGGCTCTCCTTGATTTGCTGGAGCAAGGGAATCGACGCGTGCGCCTTGGCGTTGGTATCGAGAGGTTGCAGCGCCGAGGTTGCCGTTCGATGAGCTGGCGCGATCGTCGCGTTACCCGGAGGAGTGGGAAGGCACGGCTGAACACGGCGCCGGTCATGCACATTTTCCTTGTCGCTTGCAAGCTGTTCCGTACGCGATCCCGCGGCGTGAGTTTTCCGCTGATCCGCACGCAGCTGTGCTTCCTTTTCCGCCATCGCTGACAAGTTCCGCTTCAAGCTCGCATGCGTCGTGGTCCGGCCGACCGCGAGATTCAAACTGTTTCGGACGACCTCGGCACTCGGAATCGGAATCGGCACCGATAGCCTGCGCGCCGAAACCGGCTCGGACTTGATCACCGTCGCCGCGGGCACGGGCACCGGGGTCGCCGTCGCTGTGCTCGTCGTCGCATTCGCGCTCTTCTCCGCCGCCTTGGCCCGTCGCTTCTTCCACCGCGCGATATCCTTCTCCCATAGCTCTTTGGGCCGCATCTTGCCCTTGTTGTTCCAGTACAAGCCGCAAGCTACAGGACCCGGGTTAGCGGGCGATTGACGGATATGGATGGGCATCAAGGACTCACCATTGCACACCCGCTGTCCGCCCTTGCCCTTGGTCCTCCACGAACTGGACTCTGTGATTCCGCAGTTGGAGCAGATGGGCAGGTTCCTCCCGAAATGAAGCACCGGTTCCGGCTCGGGTGGCTTGTCGTTTACGCCCGGCGGGTTGGCCGCCGAGGTCGCTCCCTGTGCTCGACCCTGGGTTCCGACCTCGCCGCCACGCGCATCACCCGAAGCAACGGTCGCCGTCGTCGCTGCCGGTATGCCCGCTCCCCACCTGACGGGCCGCCCCTCATCATCCAATACGACACTGACCACCTTGCGCTTCTTACTCGACCCGGTCGCAATATTCAACGTCTTGACCCCGCCGCCGCCGCCGCCGCCGCCGCCGCCGCCGACGGTAGGGCCCTTACTATCAATCGACACCCCGCCCGCCCTCGCCTTGACGGGACTCGTCGCCGGCCTGCCCGCATACAACCGGTCGACGAGCGCGGCCGGATTCTTACGCGCGAGTCGAACGACGTGATCGACATTGACGACCTGCTCGAGCATCGTCGTCCCCCCGCCGCCGCCGCCGCCACCGCCGCCCATCCCGCCCCCGCGCGTGCGCGTGCGCGAGCGCGTACGGGAGAAGATCTGGGACGAAGGCGAGGACGGATCCGGGCCGGATGAGCCTGGCGGATGGCCATGGGCGTAGCCTCGGCGGCCCTGTGTGCCGTTGCGGTGTTTGCGTCTTTGGGTTTGGGATTGGAAAATGGCCATTTTGGAGGTGGTCGGACGGAAGGGACGGAATGCAGGGCGCGCGACGGCGACGGCGGCGGCCGTCGGTGGGTGGGTCGTGGTCGGGTCCGCGAGAGGCTCGGTCGTGTGCTCGGCGTGTACAGTCGAGCTTGAATCCACCCAGTCCGGTTCGACCTTGACGGCTTCCGAGGCCATCTCGACATGCCCTGCACACTCGATGGCGTGATCGGCCGACGCAGCACCACGCACGAGGCCGAGCGCATCATACACGGCCGATTCTCGCTCCGGATCAAGCGAGCGTTCCTCGACGACGGGCGCCTCCAACACGAGCCGCACATCCAGCACGGCCTCGACCGGGCTTGTTAGCAAGCTTTCGAGCGCGTGAAGCCCCGAAACGCCATCCCCGTCATCCAGCACGGAATCGAGCATGTCCGACGTACACGGCGTCAGCAGACCCGTCACCGTCGTCTTGCCCGTGCCCTTTTCGCCCAGCACAGCGGCGATCGTCGATTTCGGCTGCAGAATCTGTTGCGCCGCCGGCGTGACGGCGGGCAGCCGGGCGGTGCGCTCGCGTGGTGTCATCAGGTGCGGATGGTGCGTCACGAAAGGCGATGATGAAGAGGGCCATCCGTGGCGCGGGTGCGGGTGCGGGTGCGGGTGCGGGCTAGCATCCGCGACGACGGCCGGTTTGCTGAATGATGGGAGTTGGTATCCCGCGTGGGTGAATGGCACGTGGGGCTTGATGTCCATCTCGCATTCGCTTGCGGGCATGCTCGAGGAGGAAGGTCGCGTGCGGGACGACGTCAGGCTGGGTGTAGAGCCGGGAGGGATCGTCGTCGGGGCGATAGGCACGTGTCGTGCGCGTGTTCCTTGACGGGACGAGGAGCGCTCGGCGGTTGTTGTCGGGAGATAGATCTTGAGGTCCAATGTACGTCGTAAAGGGATGATCTCGGGACTGGGTCGAATGCATTTCAGCCTATGCCTCTCCGAAGAAATCCCCGGGAGATGGACTCACCTGGCCAAACAAATGGCCCTGACCACGCTCTTCAGACACACCGTCGCCTTCTGTTCCCGGCCTCCCTCGCTTTCTTCCTCCTCCTCCTCCTCCTCCCCCTTGTTGACGACGACGATCTTGCGTCGCTTGCGTCGATGCGACCCTGATTCCCGGACATCATGCACAAAGACGGGCACGAGCCCGCGCGTGGTCGTCGTGTACGTGACATGGGGAGATGGGCCTTGCCGAGCGGCGCATGGGAAGCCTGTGGCGTAGAGCAGTGGCGGCTCGCTCGAGATGGCGGGCAGGGTGTAGGTTATCCGCACTGTGCGATGGCGCGGGAGCGGTGTGAGCGAGCGGGGACTGGGATGGGAGGGATGGCATGAGCGGGCGTACCTGGCAGATGGTGGATCTTGTTGGGCTCGAGATGCATGCTGGTGGCGGGTGCTGTATGGGAATACGACGACGGTGCGGGCGATGGATGGAAATGACTTGGCCGACATGACTAGCGGATGATCCCACACGCGCGGCGCTCGACGCGTCCTGGCCCATTCATGTGCCGCCCCTCCCTCATGTGCCGCGCTTCCCCTCATGTGCGATTCATTCCCTCGCCCACAAAGTAAACAATCACTTGGCCCTTGCGCTCGATCGCCGATCCGCTCGTCGTCACCCCGCTCTTATTATGGATCCCCGGCCCGCCAGCATGCGCACCGCATCCTCCCCCCAGCGTCGCCGACTCATCTCACACCCTGTTCCCGTTCGCCCGCCGACTCCTCGCGTCCGGCCTCACACGGCGTGCCCACCACCCGCGCGCCCGACCAATCCTCCACCCGGATCCCGGCCTCAAGCAACACGGGACGCAAACGATGCCTCCCAAGCGTGATGCCGTACGAAGCAGGGCGAGAAGAGTCGAGCCCGTCGAGGCGGATGCTCCGGTCATCCACGACAACCCGCGCGACCCCGCCGCGGGATCCAGCAGCGACGGCACCGCGAAACGTAAACGCCCCACACCCGCACCTGCACCCGCGCAGAAGAAAGAATCCACCCCGGATGACGCCGAGCCCACCACCACCGGCCCCACCGCGCCCTCCAAACCTGCGAAAAAACCACGCGTCGCGAAACCGGACCCGTTCCACGCCGATGCGCTCGCCCGGCATCCCCCTCGGATCGGGACGACGACGCAGGTTCCCATGCGCCATCTCATCGGCGCCCATACGTCGACCTCGGGCGGACCGGAATACGCGCTCGTGAACGCGGGTGAGCTCGGGGCGAATGCGCTCGCCATGTTTTTGAAGAATCAGCGCAGGTGGGAGAGTAAGCCGTTCGAGCCGGCGAGTGTCGGCTGTTGGGAGCGAATGATGCGCACGAGGGAGGACGGCGGTGCGTTCGAGGTGTGCAATGTGCGGGTCCGCGATCCGTTCTGATCGTTCTTCATGGGACAGGGCTCGGATACGCGCCGGACCACATTCTCCCGCACGGATCATACCTCATCAACCTCGGCCAACCGGACGCGCAAGTCGAACGAAAACCCTCGCATTTCATCCTCCTCCACGGCTAATTCGCATGAAACCCTTTTTTTCACGCATTTTTTTCCTCCAGAACGAAAAGAGAAACATCGTACAAGTGCTTCCTCGACGACCTGAAGCGGTGCGAACAGCTCGGAATCAAGCTATACAACTGGCAGTACGTTCCCCCCCCCCCCCCCACCGCCGCATCGCCCGTTCTTGGTCGAGGCTGACGCCGTTCCCGCGCGCGCGCGCCCCCAGTCCCGGATCCACCGTCGGCGCATGTACGAAATCCGAGGCGCTCAAGAACGTCGCGGATTCGATCAATCGCGCACACGGGGAGACGGAACGCGTCGTGTGCGTGATCGAGAATATGGTCAGTTCCCACGCACGCCCCCTGTACCTCTGGCTTTTCGGGATTCCAAGCTGATCATCTTGTTCCCCGTGGCAAAAGGCCGGCGCGGGGAATGTGTTGGGCTCGACGTTTGAAGAGTTGGCCGAGATTATCGAGCATGTCGAGAACAAGGACCGTGTCGGGGTGTGCATTGATACGTGTACGTTTCGAGCCATCGCCATCGCCATCGCGCCAAGGCCGATGCAGCGAGACTGATACCCCTTTTGCTTCACAGGCCATACGTTCGCCGCCGGGTACGATCTGCGTACCAAGGAGACGTATGAAAAGACGATGAACGAGTTTGAGCGCATCGTCGGGTTCAAGTATCTAAAGGGCATGCATTTGAACGATAGTCAGGGCGGGGGACTGGCGTGTCACAAGGATCGACATGAGAACATTGGGCTGTAAGTGTCGGGTCTCCAACTCGTCCTATACTCCTCTGGACTGACACTCTTCCCCTCCCGGCGGTGCCCAGTGGCGAGATCGGATTAGAATGCTTCCGCCTCATCGTACAAGACCCGCGCTTGACGCAAATCCCGCTGATCCTCGAGACACCGACGTTCGAGGAAACATCCGTCTGGCGGCGCGAGATTGAGATCTTGTATGAACTGCAGGACGTACGGGGCAGCGAAAAGGAGATTGCCGACAAGCTGAGGGAGATGACCGAGGCGTGGCGGAGCGAGTTGGCGGAGATGAGGCGCGTCAGCGGGAAAGGGCCCAAGGAGAAGAAGGCGCCCGCCGGCAAGGGGAAGAAGGGAAAGAAGGTCGACGCGGAGGAAGATGACGATGCCGAGGAGGCGCCTGTCAAGGCTGCAACCAAGACAAAGGCAAAGCCCAAGGCGGCTGCAAAGCCACGAGCGGTCGGCAAGAAGCGGGGGAAGAAGCCAGCGCCCGAGGACGAGGAGCTGGAGCACGGTGAGGGCACGGATAGCTCAGAGTTGACGGAACAGGATGCATAGTTGTAGAGTGAACTGCGAATGTCCCAGCAATGAGCGTTGCATCGTTTGCTGGCACGGATTCGGGATCTATATGCATGTACAGCCACATACTGTCATTTCACTACGTCCGGTATCTCTGCAAGCGGCGCGCGGATGTTTCAAGAGTGTATATTCGAAACTTGCACCGAGAGGCAGTGACAAATGGACCAACGACCCTGTGCAGCAGATCAGTTTGGCAAAGATGGGTCGATGTCACAGCGGAGATGTGGTCCTGACCTCAGCGGTCGATGACTACGCCTCCGATCCTCTGCGTGCTCCGCACAAACGGAATCCTGAGCGCTTTCATTAGGCGCCTCATCAGCCATCATCTATCTGACTACTCGAGTTGGAGAATAATGATGGCCCGGAATCTTGCTGAGCCGATCTGGAAATGGCACGTGGATGGGCTCGAACTCTTTCGAAGAGCCCGGGCAAAGGGCCTAGCGAGAAGATCCATTGATCAAGGCCGCATTTCGCTGGGTGGTGTTACGAAGTCAACAGCCTACTTCGTTTATGAGCGCTCAAGGCGCCTGAGGGCCGTAAGCGAATCCGAACGTGACGAACGGCGCTGGCTTGACTGATAACTATATGACGCGTACACCGCTCGACGACGCACTTGAAACTTGGAACAGCTGAGCTCAAGATTCAATGCAATTTGCTACTTTCATTTGGTCCTTTCCATCTCTTCTGTTGTTCCTCCCCAAGCGGTGCCTTCTCGGCCACTCGCTCCTATTCTAACGCTACAATCGCGCCTTCCCGTCATCCGCAAGTCAATTGATCCTCAGCACCTGCTGTCCGATCCACTCTTCTCCGGGTGCGAGCGTCTTGAAGTTCTTCACGTATCCAGGCTCGATGCAGACATATCGGTCCTACAGGCACGTGGCATGTTAGTGTCTGCTAAGCACCAGAGTAGGGGACAACATACCCATCCATTGGGTTCCATGTCTGCGATGCCGGCGCCGGCCTCGGCTGTTGGGTTCCAGGTGGTCACGCTAATCGGCGACGGGATGAGCACCAAAATGGTATAATAGGTTACAGGAAAAGGAGGTGACGTACTCTGTGAGATCGACACGGTGAACAGTGAGCTTGTTGGCGCCGTCCTCCAACACGATGTCATCGTCCTTTGCAAGGTCGTAATAAACTCTGCGACAGAGAGAGAAGGAGAGAGAGCTAGGTTAAGCCGCGCCTACGCGACGCTCATCCCTGCAGCCGCTCACCGATCAACCTGCTTGTCAATCACCAGGTCTCCGCCGTCCCACTTTCGCTCCGTCCACGGTCCGCCGACTTTATCGAGATACGTCAAACCTTGCTTGAGCCCCTTGATCTTCACCTTGCTAGCATCATCCACACGCAGGTACGTATGGAACAGCGCCTGGAACTTCAAATCATGCGAAGCCGCCGCCTCATCGACGGATTGCGGCGTCTTCTGTTCCGTTCCCGTGACGGAGTCCGGAAGCGCGGAAACGACGGTACCGGCCGCGGTGGCGATGGTGCCCGTCAAGCTCTTTTTGGGATCCGGGTTGACAACGTGGATATCGGTGGAGAGCTCGTGTTTCGTGAGGGTGACGACGTAGGTCAAGTGGAATGGATGCGGGAATTTGGCTGCGATTTCGGGGTTTGGGTTGAGGCCGAAACGAACGGAGACGCCGGAGTCGCGGTCCATGACGACGTGGTCGAGCGTCTGGAAGGGAGGGAAGGTATATGTTCAGATTGCGACACGACGAAAGGAGAGGAAGAATGTACCCAGTTGTGGTTTCGCGCGAAACCATGCTGGCTCAGCTTGGCATGGTATTTGAGGGACTCGTCGGCTTCCTTGGGAGGAGGACCAAAGATGGGCTGTCGAGGATGGCTAGTCAAGCTTCGCGTGTACATGTTTAGACAAAAGAAAACTCACCCAACAGATCGGGATACCACCTCGAATCTACATATTCCCGAAGGGCAAGTCAGCCATCTGCATCGCCCGCAACTGCTTGCGACGCACCGGCTTGCTGCCATCCAACGCAGCCTTTTTGCTGACGAACAACCTCTCCTTGCCACCAGCGATCCACGAAGTGACTGTTGCACCGTAGTAGCTGTCCTAGCCGGATCAGTTCCGGACGTGGAGAAGGGCAGCCGGAAAGACGCACTAGATCTCTGCGGATTCGCCCGAAGGAAGTGAGATTTGAACGGTCTGTGCGGTCTTGTTGACGGGCATGATGGCGATGTCTCTGTATGCTGATCCGAGGAAACGGTACGATAGGAGAGGTGATCATGAGCCTATATACGAAGCTCATCGCTTCGGCTGGGATTCCCGATCTGCTATGACGCGGCTTGTTGGCGTTACGTAATCGACGCGGAAGCGAATTGGTGCAAGTTCAGGCCGAGCCACCGGCCCGCCGGGCCTTGCGTTTCAGATTTCATCCGATGAAGCAGGTTTGCATCGGGGCAGCTATAGGGGCGGGACATCTGAAGCTCGAGCACAGTAATCTAGCCATCAGCGCTGCGATATGCGTCGCATTGAAAAGAAATGCTTTCCAATCTCAGTTCTGTGGGGGAAAGGCTATCGCTGCGGCTAACCAGAGGCTGCGCGGTGCCAGCAAGCAGATAGTATTCCCTGGGGCCTGGATCGTTGCTTTTCTCCCTGAAAGCATGCTGGCTTCCGTTGTCTCTTTGTTGAGGGGGAGGCTGTGCTTGAGATCGAAGCAGGCATCAAGGACAAGCCGCCTGGGCTCGAGACTGTAAGTCTATCGTCAACCTTCTGCGCCTTGCACATCAAAGGAGTTGCGTTGACGTGACGCACTGTCCCAGCTGGAACGGCTAGAGCCACTCGTTATGGGGCAGTGGCCCAGGAGACTGCGCAGGAGGATGCTTCCTTTGACTGCGGTCCCTGGCATTCCTGAATCGAGTGCTGTTTCCTCTATCCTCAGTCTTCCGCCCAAAACTCGAAACAGGACAGATATAATCGAGAGTCGAGCTATATAGTGGTCCTGATAAACATATGCCAACCTCGAGCCCTGGCATCGGTAGGGAAGTCATTTTTCATAACTATTTAGCATCCCTTTTCGCGTTCAGCAGTTCACGACCGCAACGAAATCGACAGCATCATGAACAGTCAATCACCTAGTGAGGATGACCTCACGACTGACGGTTCTATTCCCTGGACCTTCCCGGGCTCACACGCCAGCACAGAAAGCTTGTCGCAGGCACTCGGTGACCTGTCGAGCCTCGCAAAAGATGAGGGTAGATATAGTTTGGGGTCCAGTCGAAGCACTGTTGCCGGTAAGCTCAGACCCTTCCCAGCCCGATTGGTACGCTGAGAAGGAGAAACGCGAAGATCTCGAAGAACAGTTGAAACCAATCAAATCTTGGAAACAGGGTCCACTCGATTTTGAAGGCTTTGAAAGCTCTTCCGCTGAAACAGCTGACGCCGACACCGAGCCAAAGGGGGCTGAACCCGTAAGCGCAGTGTAACCTGACAGAAAGATCATACAGGACACCCAGAGCTGATTGACAGGACTAAAATGTCCCCTTCTTCTCAAGGCTGCCTTGTCGTACCGATGTGGTTGTTTCGAGCCGGCGCTATTCAGTCCATGCCAAATGCCTCCGCAGGTAAAGACGTGGCAAGGAGCCGTGCAGTCTGAACCAGATGAGGCAGGTTGGACATACCTCACTTACAACCATGAGCAAGAGACGCCTACGCATTTCGTCCTCGAGGCCCATATCGGCCGGGAAGTGTTCGCTGTCACGCTGCATTTAGGGGGCAAAGGTTGCGACGAACAGATGGATGTTAAGAGATGGAAGTTGGATCGATTAGGTCCAGGAACATACATGTTCTTCGTGGACGAAGGTGAAGAAGACCCCGGAGTCTTTGGAAGTGTCGAGTTCAGCTGGCTCTTGAAGTTGAATGTCAGTCATGGTGAGCCGGGCAAGGATGGCAGCGGGAGACTTGTCCCCCATTGGGAAGAACTCCACAAGCGGAAAGTCAGCCGGGGGTTGGTCGGCTATCAACCCAAATGAAGATCCTCAAAGACAGACAGATGCATGATAGCCACCCCGTTTGCCAATTAGTCTCCGCCAGAACGCCTTCCTCCGGTAAACACCGCCGTTTCATATAGACTAGTATCGCGATGAGCAACAAGTTGTTGCAGCCAGATGTCGCTTTCCGCCTATTGTATTAGTATTGTCTTATGTCAAGTAGTGGACCTGGAGAGATACTTCCACGATGTTAGGAGTGTAGATACCATTGTCGTTGCATCAACGATGTTTTCAGCTATGTCATACCGCAGTATCTTGCGGAGATATTCTGAATGATCGCTCGAGCGCGCGCGTTATACCGCCCCCACCCATTTCTCTCATCCTTCCCACCCTGTTGAAGCACATTATAACTTTTCAGTCTGCGTTGTATGTCTCTGCGAGGTGATTCATCTGCCCTCAACCGCGAGCGGCATTGGATAGGACACGCCTGAATTGCAACAGTTCTAACAAGTGGCTATGTTCCCAAAGTCAGCTTACGTCATCAGCCGATCGCCCCAGACGAGTAGAAGCAGCTGCAGAAGCTTATATAGGAGGTGTTTCAGGATCAAGCAGGCATACGAGACAGCCATCGGCCGGCATCAACGCACGAGCGACCCCGGACGTCCCACTATGGACCCGCCGCAATGCAGCCAGTCTACCTCCCTCCCCGCCGCGCTCCTCACGAGCGCGATCTGCGTCGGCATGATCATCAGCTACCTCCCGCAACACCTGCGCATCATCCGTGCGCGATCCAGCGAGGGATTCAGCCCTTGGTATCTGCTTCTGGGTGCGACGAGTAGCGCTAGTGGGATGTTGAATCTGTGGATATTGCAGTGGCCGTTGATCCATTGCTGTCGGGTCATCGTGAGTTCTCACGGAATTCGGGTATGTAAAGTTGGTTGACATTGGGCAACTCCGTAGAGCACGAAATCATGTATTTGGAATATGCTGGGACTCGTGCAAGTCACCCTGCAATGGGTCCTCTTCAGCATCGTGTATGTCTCCTCCCCTTAGACCTATCGCACGGCCACTGACGCCCCGCAAGCCTGATTCTCTACCTAGCATACTTTCCCTCTCACCTTAAATACTGCCGTACCCTCCCGCTCCCGGCAACACGCGCAAACGATGACGCTCTCGCGGCACACGCCGCCGCTGCAATAGCTGAAGCGGAAGAACCAACGGAAAGCGAACCGCTGCTGAACGGAAGTCAAGGATCGACCGTTGTCAAATACACAACAACAGCCGAATGGCGGATCGCCGTGATCCTCTCCCTGATTGTTCTCATCCACCTGTATGTCCGCCTTCGCACACGCCCACCCAACATACTGAATCCTTCCGCACAGGACTCTGCTGACGGTACTCACCATCACCCTCCTGCACATCCTTCCGACATCCCCGACCCTGCATCCACTGACCCAAGGCTACGCTACCCTCCTCGGGACCTCGTCCGCGCTCCTCGCCATATGCCAATACGCGCCGCAGCTCGTGCATACGTTCCGCACGCGGCTCGTCGGCGCGCTCAGTATCGGGACGATGGTCATCCAGGTGAGTGTATTCCCCTGGCAGTGATCTCCAACGGAAGCTGACCCAAGGCGGAAGGTACCGGGCAGTATCGCGTTCGTGGCGAGTCTCGTCGGGCGGGAAGGCGTGCAAGTGAGCACGTGGGCGAGCTACGCTATTACCGGTGCCATGCAGGCTGCGTTGCTTGTGAGTTGCGCTTTCCTCCTATCGATCGGGCGGCAAACCGGTGTGCTGATGGGTACGCGACGATAGGGAATGTGTCTTGCGTGGAAACGGAGACAGGCGAGGCTAGGGATCGATGATTTCGGACGGCCGTTGGATGGGGATCCTGTCGAGGGGTGATAGTGATCTCTTGTGGACTGACAAAGGTTGTACATGATACCACGTATGCATTAAACTTTTTGCCCTGGTGATACAACTCTGTAGTCTCCACAACCCAGCGCGCTCAACCCAACTTGACCGCCTTGGCCGGATTCTCCGATCCAGCCTGCTCATCCATCCCCTCGTGCAATCCCGCGCCCTCCTCACTCAGCACATTCGCCTCGAGCGTCTCCCCGGCAACAAAGCGCTCATTCAAACTGCTCGCGACGCTACTCGTCCTCGGCATCGCACGGATCGTACGCGCCTGTGACGGCGGGGGATCCATCGTCCGTTGCGCCGTGAGATCCGTCGTGCTGCTGATCGCCTGCGGCCGATCCGCCATCGCATGCGGCGTCATCGTCCCACGTTCACCCGTGCCTTCCTGATGCTGCGCCGGCTCCCCTCCATCCGTTGACGACGCGAGGTGCAGCTGATGCGGGTCCGCCGCGGTGGGTGAAGACGTCGAGTGTACGAGCGGTCCGGCGTCGAGTTCATCGACGCGGCCCGTGAATGGCTCGTGCGCTGCGTCGGGCTGGGCGTCTTCGGTGGCCGGGATACCATTCGTTGTGGGACCATTCGAAGCGAGCGCCGCGACGCTCGATGTTGCCAACGCGAGATGATTCAGCGGTGGCGCCGCCGTTTCCGCGGATCGATCCGCGTGGAAAGACCCTGTCATGGGCGTCCCTGGTCTTGCCGCGCTCGCACCCTCACCCTCGCCCTCGCCCTCGTCCATCGACACGTCGGAAGCTCCGATCCGTGCGGCACCCACATCGATCTCCAGTGCGGCCACGTGCGCATCTACTTCCCCCTGCCCACCGGGAATCGTCGCCGGCGCGGTCACGGGCGTTCCATCCGGGTTGATCACCCTTCGTTCGACGAGGAACGGAATCGGACTGAACAGCGGCGCTGCGCTCTGGCTTGACGTCGACGAACCGGCTGACGAGACCGACGACGCACGGGACCGGATGGAGCCGTTCGGCGCGCCGGCGGAGAACGCTCCCGCGATCATGCCGTTCTCCGGTTCGGCGGGATCGCCATCGTCGGGCACGTACGTGCTCGTCACGAGCAGATTCTTTTCGACCGCGCGAATGTACTTGCCGAGGGACGTGTGCTGCGCAAACGGTTTCCACGCGAGTTCACACAGACGCTGGATCGTGAATGGCGGAGCGCTGGCGCGTGCGTTTTTTCGCGCCTCGTCAGATACACGCGAGCGGGAAGCAAGATGGGGATGAGAGGGTGGGGTACGCACGTAGGAAATTCATCGAGCAACTTGATCACCGCCTTGACCGCCTGCCAGGCCTCGCCTGGACGCATGCTCCCCGGCATCGTCCGTCCCCCGATCACCGCGTCCTCGTCCACATCCAGGCCCTCTTCCCCCGGCCTCTGCGCCGGGCCAAGACGGTGTCGGCCTCGGGAAGACTGTCTCGGTGGGAACGGTGGGATGATCAGGCCGCCCGGCGTGGAGGGTTGTTCGGATGGGACGGACGGTGCGGAGCGGAGGGTTTCGAGCGGGACGTCGTCGATGGCAAAGCTATCGATGGACGTTGCGGGTAGCAACGGTGCGCGTTGTGATTCGGGTGCGGGTCGAACGTTCCGCGGGGGAGAGGTGAGGAAGGCGCGGGTGTTGTGGACGAGGCGGGATTTGATAATGTTGGCGAGGATGGGCCATTCGGGGCTGCTCGGGGAAGCCGCATGCTTCAGCGGGAGATTTTTGGCGTGTGAATCAGGATGCGGACGGACCTCATGGTGCCCTTGGTGGCCATATCTCGCAATTCATCCTCGTACTCTGCAAACCCATCAGCACACGATCCCCGGACGCAGGAAAGGAGAAACGTACGCACCCTCTCTCCACTTGAACTGCGCGAGCTCCTCTGGCTCCGTCACATCGTCGTGCGGCGTCTGCTCGTGCTCGCGCTCGGAGACGGTCGACTGGGTGTCGGGGACCTCTGTGGCGGAGAGCGCGTCGGCGTCCATGGTGGTGTGCGCGGTGGCGTGGAACGTGGAATGCGCCCAGCCACGCCGCATGCTCCCTCTGTACCTCGGTATCACCGCGGATTCCCTCCCCCCGCGCGCGGGTGATGACTAAGCACCGCGCGTCTCCCCCCTCCTCGCGCCGTCGGCCGTGTGCGGAAGCAAATTCCCAAAATGTCGGCCTGGGTGCATGCCGTGCGTCAAAGAGAGCGCACACGCCCCGCTTCGTGCGCCGCCCCGTCCCGACCGCGCCCCCGTCCACCCCGCGATGCTCCCCCTCAGATACGCACCCCACACAGCGCCCACAGCGCGCACCATGTCGCTCCAGATGCACCGCCTCGCCGCTGCCACGCGCGCCGGAGGGATCGCCCACCGGATGCCGACGGAGGGTTCGTTAACCGGTAAGCCCATCGCCCCCCGCGTGTTTCGTGTAGGGTGTTCTCACGCCCCCACCCCTCGCCCCCCCGGTCGTTCAGTCCGCTCCGTATCATCCGCAACCGCCGTGCGTCGGACACCGCGTGCACTCCCCCGGCCAGCGCGCCACGCCCACGCGATCCACTACGCTTCGGCCCTGACGCACACTCCGCTCCGTGCATCCCTCGTGTCGTCGTCGTCGTCGTCGTCGTCGAATCCGTCACGCATCCTCACGGCCATTCCACTCCAATCGCTCCGTTTCGCCTCGTCTACTCCGTCCGACAAGTCCGACCCGAGCACCGCCGTGGTGGACCCTTCCAAGTCATCCACGACGACGACGACGGCGACGACAACAACGGAAAAGGACGCTAAATCCCAGCTTCCCTTCCGTCAGCGCGCATGGGCGACGATCAAAAAGGAGGCGGCGCACTATTGGGCCGGGACAAAGTTGTTGGGTAAAGAGATCAAGATTAGTAGTAAGATTACGTGGAAGGTGTTGAATGGCGGGCAATTGACGCGAAGGGAGAGACGGCAGGTAAGTCCCTTGTCATCGATCGTCTCGGTATGAGCCAACGCTGACGTTTCGCCTTGGGGGGAGTAGCTGCGACGAACGACGACGGATCTGTTACGCCTCATTCCATTCAGCGTCTTTGTCATCGTGCCGTTCATGGAGATCCTGTTGCCCGTCGCGTTGAAGCTCTTCCCCAACATGCTGCCCTCGACATTCGAAGGCAAGCTCGCCGCCGTGAGTCACCCCTGCCCTCGTGCTCGTTCTCGTGCGTGTTTTCGTGGAACCTCTGACACGCCCCTGCGTATAGGACGAGAAACAACGTCGTCTCCTCCGCGTGCACATCGAAATGGCCAAGTTCCTGCAAGAGACCATCTCGGAATCCGGACTCAAGGCCGAGGGCGTCGTCAATTCCGAGGAATTCAAGGAATTCTTCCGTAAAGTGCGCTCGACGGGCGAATCCGCTTCCCCGGAGGATATCATCAAGGTCGCCAAGCTGTTCCAGGATGAGTTCACGCTCGACAACTTGAGCCGGCCGCAGCTCGTTAGCATGTGCCGGTACATGAATATCAATGCGTTTGGCACGGATAACTTCTTGAAGCATCAGATTCGGGCCAGGTTGGAGAAGATTCGGGTGGATGATATGGTATGTCCTCGTACGCTTACGGCACGCGGAATACTCCTTTGCTCACAAGCCATCTCGGGGCGTCGCAGATGATCCACGCCGAAGGCACGGAATCCCTCTCCACGAAAGAACTGCAGCAAGCGTGCCAATCGCGCGGCATCCGTTTCCACGGCGTCTCGCCCTCCCGCTTGCGGCAAGAACTCGAACAATGGATCGACCTGCACTACACGCACCGCATCAGCGGTGTCTTGCTCGTCCTCAGCAAGGCCTTCAACTTTGAGCAGCAGAGCGACGGCGTCTTCAAGAGCCTCGAAGCGACGTTGAGCAGTTTGCCCGAGAATCTGTTGAACGAGGCCGAGTTGAGCGTCAGTGGGGATGCGGCCTCGTACAAGGAGAAGCTCGAGGTGTTGCAGCAGCAGCAAGAGTTGATCGAGGATGAGGCCGAACAGGAGCAGGAGGAGAACGAGGCGCGCGAAAGGGCGCGACGGGAAAAGGAGGAGAAGGAAAAGTCGAAGCGCGAAGAGGAGGCGCGCAAGGCGCGGGAAATGTTGCCGGCGGATGAGGTATGCACGCCGGCTGGTCTCATCCCGTGGAAACCCCCTGCTGACGCCCCCCGTGTCAGCTTAATGAGCCAGTGGCGGCCGAGGCAGAGGGAGCGTTGGACGGCAGGATGACCAAGGAGCAGCTCGGAGAGTTGGCCGAGGCCCTGTCGATCCTCTCGGCCAAGAGCTCGATCGTCAAGGAAAAGGAAGAACTCAAGCAATTGATGGAGAGCAACATCTCGTCCGAAGAGGTGCGTCGCGTCGGGTTGACGACGCGCTCCGTGGCTGATCACCCTTCAGGAATCCAAGCTTCACCCGGAAGAGCAAGACTCACCGCAGGTCTCGCTCAACAAGCGCATCCGAAGCATGATCAAAAAGATTGACAACCAGCTCGAAACGTATGACGAGCGCGTCGGTTCGTCGCTCAATACGATCCAGTGTAACGGCCAGGGACAGATCGCCATCGAGGATCTCAAGACGGCCATGAAGGTCATCAAGCACCGACCGGACGACCAGACGATTGACGCCGTTGTGAAAAAGTTGGATGTGGATCAGGATGGCTATGTCGTATGTTGCGGTCACCCACATTCCCAGAGTGTCGGCTCATCTCTCCCTCACAGGTCCTCGATCACGTCGTCGAGCTCACACAGGACATGGGGCTCGGCATTGTCATCGACGATGACGCCAAAAAACTGTTGAACAAGGGCGCAGAGATCAAGGAGGCGCAACCGCTCAAGCCAAGGAAGGAGGACATCCTGTCAGACTAGACTAGATGTCTGGACACAAAAGCATATACACTCCATAGAACGGGCTCTGCGTGAACGCAGGCTGATCCAGGCATTCCACTGGACTTGCTGTCAATTGCACAATGATGCTATTACACAAATACAACTCTAGATATTACACATCTCTGAAATGCTGTGGGAGGGAAGGAAGCTGCGCCGGGCAAGGTCTTCGACGCGTCGTTAGAAATCATCATCGTCCGACAACTCGGCATACGCCTTGGCTTTTGCCCTGCCGTTGCGAGCGGGTGCAGCTCTGGCAGGCTTGAAGTCAAAGTCCTCCATGATGCTGCACATAACAAGGTCAACAGGGATTCAATCTTGGTCAAACACAACGCTCACGAGTCATCGGCCGCGTTCACCTCCATTCTAAAGTCGTCTTCCGATTCCGAATCGAGTGTAATCTTCTTCTTCGGTTTCGTCGCCGGGGCGGGCTTTGCTTTGGCAGCTGTGCCACTCGCGGCCTTGCCATTGGAGGCTTTGGCTGCTGCCTTATTTGGTTTTGGCTCATCGACGTCTTGAACGTCCTGTTCGACCGGCTTCTTTGCGTGAGCGGGCTTTTTCGCAGGTGGTTTGGAGCTCTTGTAATCTTCTCCAGAGTCTTCAAAGGTCTCTAGCTTTTCGACCTTGCGTTTGACAGGCGTCAACTTCTTCGCCTTTGCTGCAGCCTTGGTGGGCTTGTAATCCTCTTCGGAAGATTCGTCGGTATCAAGGCCCTTGGCCTTACGCTTTGCGGCAGCGAGCTTTTTCGCTGCGGCGGTCTTGGGCTTGGGCTTGACCCGTTTGGATGCCATGGCGTCAGACTCGAGCATCGCCTGCGGCCAGACCGAAAGTGTCAGAATCGATAATGTCAGACAGTGACCTCCTGCTCACCTCCCATTCCGCAAGGAACACTTCCAGATCGTTGTTCCAGATATCTGTCGCCTTCATGCCCAGCAGATAATCGAGCTCCGCTTCCTTCTGTTTCAGCTCATTCATCATTTTCTCGACCTGGTAGCGATCAGGTTCCGTTAATGCCCTCGAATAACAAGGGCCAGGTAGGACCCACCCGCTCTGTCGTCAAACTCCAGATAGCCATTCCAAGCAAATAGTCGTAATCGCCCGCTTGCCCTTCCTCCTCTTCCAGGACATCTGCCTCTTCCCCGTCCTCACGGGCCTTGCTGACTTTGGGGTATGGCTTAAATTTGAGGCTTCGCAGCTCGGTTTCCAGTGCCGCTTTCTTCTTGCCCGATACCACAAGCTCCTTTGCCACAATCATCTGCACAAAGCGCGCTTGGTTTGAAATCCGCTCGTATTGCTTTGTCAACTCGTCTGCCATATGTTGCTTTATTCATGTCAGCATCGAAGGCCGAAAATCATTGCCAAGCAGCACTTACTTTTCGTACTCCGTAATACTCTAGACGCTTGCCATAGAAGTCGTCCAATATCTCTTCTGGAGACGAATACTTTTTGATCTTGTTGTTCAAGTCAAAGCACACCATGTTTCCTGTACCGATCTGCGTCACAAGTTTGAATCGCTTTTCCAGGCCCTCCTCTTCAGCCTTCTTGAGCTCAGCTTCCGACATGGTAACCACGAAGTGCACCGTGGTATCGGTATGATACTCTTTGTAGTCCTGTGCCACAACGCCCGACAATCGTAAGTCATCGTTCGTGCTGGATCTCCCTGGCAAACATACCTTGATAGTAGCCGAGGTCTTTTCAGTACCCGCAACCCACTCTTCCAGCATTTCCTTGTAGTCCTGTGTCCACTTCTTAACCGGCAACTCCGTGATCTCCACTGTCGTACTGTCAATCTTCTTGATAATTCCAGAGCATTTATACTTGTCTTCGGCGACCCGCTCGATAGTCCCCTTGAAACCTCGATACCATGGCGTCATGGGCTCGACCTCTTCGCCCCTCATCTTTCGGCGAATGTTCTCGACAATGTCAACCGGATTGTAGTTGGGAATTGCCGTGCTCCAACCGGTTCCAATACCGTCTGCGCCATCGATGAGGACTAGTGGAACGACTGGAAGATAGTATTCTGGCTCGATACCCATATCATCCTCGATCTGGTAATTGAGGATTGGATCGTCGTTGGGGTGGAAGAGTGCTCGAGTCATGCGCGGGATGTTGGTGAAAATGTAACGAGCACTAGCCGCATCTTTACCGCCTGCGATTCGCGTACCGAATTGACCATTGGGAGCCAGAAGGTTGATGTTATTGCTTCCAACGAAATTCTGTGCAAGGCCGACAATCGTCATAACCAGCGACTGTTCACCGTGATGATAAGCAGTCTTCTCCGAGACGTAACCGGCAAGTTGTGCGACCTTGATCTCCTTAACAAGCTTTCGTTTGAAGCAACCGAACAGCACCTTTCGTTGACCGGGTTTGAGGCCATCTGCAACAGATGGAATCGAACGGATATTATCCGCCATTGAAAAGAGAATCAACTCCTTGTTGATAAAGTCTGAAATCGGTACTTCGTGGATGTCGTGATCGAGATACGTCCCAGGTCTAAACTGTCGGAGCCACTCTTTACGGTCGTCCGCTTTCTTCTTGTTGAAAGCCAAGTCGATCAGCTCCCTGTCGCCGGGCTGTGTGTCCTGGAATGGGATCTTGTGCTTGTCGAGATCGCTGAAATACTTTTTCGCATCGGCCGCGGTACTGGTACCCAAACCCTTGTAATACTTTGACTCCCAGCCCCTGCCGTTATTGTTTGCCTCTTTCCACTCCTCGTATTGAGGCATGGTGTAAAAAGTTAATTCCTGCTTGCCCTTCCAGACTTTGACGATTGGTGTGATAAACTCAATCAAGAATCCAGGAATCTTCAGTAGAGAAGGATAGAAGTGGTCGAGGAAGTTGAGAATCAAACCCTTGATGTGCGAACCGTCGTGATCCTGATCGGTCATTATCATCAAGCTGCCATATCGCAAGTTTTCCACGCTCTTGTAATCGACATTGTGCTTCAATCCCATGATTTGCTTGATGTACTGAATTTCCGTGTTCTTGAGAATGGAATCCGTCGTAGCTTCACGCACGTTGAGCAACTTTCCTCGAAGGGGGAACACGCCATAGTTGTCACGTCCGACGACAGAAAGACCGGATACCGCTAGCGCTTTGGCGGAGTCACCTTCAGTGAGGATCAGCGTGCAATCCTTTGCCTTCTTGCCACCGGCATTGTTCGCATCCTCTAGCTTGACGATACCCGAGATTCGGGTTCGTTTCGCGCCGTCTGTTTTTTTCATCATCTGATCCGACTTGAATTTGGCCCAGTTCAGCACGTTGTCGACAATGCCAGAGTTTGAGACTAGAATTGACTGGTGAGCTAATGAGCAGTCGTCATAAGGGGTCTACTCACCCTTCTTGATGAAAGCTTCAGAAAGATCGACCTTACTACCAAAAGCAGACGCTTTTAACGTGAGGGTCTCTTTGGTTTGCGAATCGAAAGCCGGGTTCTCGATCAGGGCATTGACAAAGATCCACATGTGATTCTTGATCTGGAAAGGCTTGACGGGTGCTGCCTTGTTCTTCTTCTTGATTTGATCCATCAACTTGTTCGCAAGCAGATTCGCCACGGCGTCGACATGAGTTCCGCCCTTGATGGTGGAAATAGAGTTTGCGAAAGACACTTGTTGCGGTTGGCCGTCGGACAGCGTAAATCCGATCTCCCATCTCCCATCTTTGCTAGTTTCGTAAATCACTGTTGGCTTGTTCACGGCACCGCCGGCCGCATCCGCAATCTTTTCCTGCATCGCGGCTTGCAGATACATGTCGATATACTTCGTAACCGATGGCCGAGGAGTCAGATTTGAAAGTATAGTCTCAGGATGGGAATGGCATACCTGTTTGAAGCCCTTGACTTTGAGCCTCTCATCGTTCAAGAAAACTTTGACATCTCGGACGGTACCCGCCATGTCGTATACTCGCTTTAACAGTAGCGCTTCGGTATCATCATCTATTTCGGTCATTCCGAATCTGGCAAGATCCGGCTTGAAGGTGATTCTTGTGTATTCTTCGCCCTTCTTATTCTCCGTAATCTAAGCAGAATCAAAATCAGATGCCTTCAACACTGATCGCTCCGCATCATACCTTGGGTTCGCCTTTCTTGCTCATATTGTTCGTGAAGACCTGCTTGTACTTCTTCTTGGTATTCGCGTCGGCAGTCTCAACGACTGGCATACGCGCCATCATCGTCAATCGTCTGCCAGACAAACATACCCGCGTAACTTACTGAACTCTAGCGAATAGATATTGGCAAGCTTAGCTCCATAACCGTTTCGACCACCTGTGAGCTTTTTCTGATCATCGTCGTAGTTGGATGATGTGAGCCTGTATTTCAGATGTCAGTACAAACCTTTAATGCTTCTCCAATCACGTCACTGACAAGTTTCCAAAGATCAATTCCGGAATCCAAATCTTCTCCTTAGTGTGGATCTCGATGGGAATACCTTTACCGTTGTTGTAAACGGAAATCTGGTTTTTCTCTCGGTCAATGGATACTTTGAACGTGTCCATAGTCGAGTCATTGATCTGAGACGTGTCAGCCTCTTTTCGTTGTCGCTATCATCTGGCTTACCTTGTTATCAGCAGCATTGACCAAAATCTCATCGAAAATCTTGAAGAAACCGGGCACATATGAGATCTGTTTAAAAGCCATTCCTTTGGTAGCCTTGTCGAAAATCCACATCTGAGCTTGTAGGTGCTCAACAGATCCGATATAAGAATCGGGACGCTTCAGAATATGTTCCAGTTGCGAAAGCTGTCGAACAATCACGGATAAGCGTGTCTGCAACTTTTCGCTTGAGAGTCATACCTTCTGGTACATTTCGCTTGCTGTCTTTTGCGGGCCTTTTGCCTGTTGAACAACTGGCCTCACTCTCTCCGTTTCATCGTCGTCATTGCCACTTCCAGCCATGTCGACATCGCCGTCGGACACTATGCTGATCTCTCCTATGTCGGACATCGAGTTGTTTGGCGCATTCTTCTTGGCTTTCAGCGGATCTTTGGCCTTTTTGGCAGCAGCTGCTATGGTGGCTTTCTGTAAGTGTAAGAAAGCCAACATCAGTGCTGCGTGATAGGAGACTGTCGATACCTGGCGATCGACCGCCTACCTTTGCTGCAGCCGTAGTCGTTGCTTTCGCCTTGCCCTTTGCCGCTGGAGTCGCTTTCGAAGCCATAGCCTTCTTTGGCTTTGCGGCTGCTCCCGTCTTTTTCTTCCCTGCCGCAGGAGACGCGACGATCCCGAAATCAGACCCGTCGTCATCTGAATGCTGGAACGATATGTCGGAGTCGGACATTTTGCAAGTTCGCGCAAGCCCGCAGCGATCTATCCGTCCTACTGTCGACTTGGACTCGGCTTGAATCCCGGGACGAGGAGACTTGATGACAATTGCCACTGCTGCGATACTTGTACCTGTAGTTGACAGAATTTCTACGAACAACTTATTAGCTGGTTTGTTATTGATGTCGCTGATCGCTTGATTGACGCGTTTGAAACAGGTGCGGGAGCTGGTGCGGGTTGACGGAAATGAAATGCCTCATCTCCGCCTTACACGCTCGCACTGAGCATCATCATGCATCCCGACGTTCGTGACGAATGCAAGGTATGCTGAAACATCATCTAGCCAGATCTCACCTCACACACATTCACAGCGTCACGTCGGCCAAGGGGGAAAGCCTGTAATCATAATCAGGGCCATCTCGTCAACATCTATTGCTGCATCGGCAACACGCATTAACATGTGAGTCTTCCGATTCAAAGCATCGTGTCATGAATGGAAAAGGATAGCAGAAAGGGAATGGCCTGGTGATGCCGCTACGAGGTTCCGATATCAATCCTGCGGGAATAATGCTGGAAAGCGTAGATGGAAGTAGGAGCCGGTGGGCTTACTCTGAATCTCACTCTAGCGTATACAACTTTAACCTTGGCGGACGAGTGAATAACAGCCAACGAGCAAGATGAATATCTTCAGGTTGTTAGGTAAGTAATAATATCATAATGGCCACTCACACGCTCGAACTGATGCGGCTGCACTAGGTGATCTGTCGCACCTCGCGTCCATCTTTATCCTCCTGCATAAAATTCAGACATCACGATCATGCAGAGGTCAGCTTTCCACATTGGTTCACAATGGGTCACAAACTCATCCCAGTTTGCAGGTATTTCCTACAAGACGCAAGCGCTTTATCTCACCGTGTTCTGTACTCGATACGTCGACCTTCTCTTGGGTAGCTGGGTTTCTCTGTACAATGCAATCATGAAGATCTTCTTCATCGGTAGCAGCGCGTACATTCTGTACTTGATGAAGTTCAAATACAGGTCAGTTCCGTCCACGATTGTCTGTCTCTTACTCCGCTCATCAACGACCGCGCAGGCCAACACACGACGCATCGCTCGACACGTTCCGGCTCGACTACCTGCTTCCGCCTGTCGCCCTGATGTCCATCATCTTCACCTACGAATATACGCCGAGCGAAATCCTCTGGTCGTTCTCCATTTGGCTGGAATCAGTTGCGATCTTGCCGCAGCTGTTCATGCTGCAGCGTACGGGAGAGGCGGAGACGATCACGACCCATTACTTGGCGGCTTTGGGACTTTATCGAGGATTGTATATTCCTAACTGGATATACAGGTGCGTTGGCACCCGCCATGATGCTGAAGGCGAATCACTGACTGACTTTTTGTTGACCAGATACGTTACGGAAGGCTCGCGATCTTTCGATCCGATCGCCATCGTCGCCGGTATTATCCAGACAATCATTTACGCCGACTTTGGCTACATTGTAAGTCCGCCTACGGCGTGCCTGAATGTTCATCTGAGTCTAACGATGTCTCTGCGCTCTTCTTTTCCAGTATGTCACAAAGTGCGTCACCCAATTTCGCTTTTACAAGAATGCATACTGACAGATTCCGTTTCTGCAGAGTACTCCGTGGCCAGAAGTTCGAATTGCCCGCATAGATGCAATCGGCACTTCCCTATTAGGATAGACTCACGTAAACGAAGACACAATGACACTAGACTCTTCGGAAGCCTTTACGCCTCACTATGGCAATGCAAAATTGTTTGACATTCGCGCTCTCTGCCTAACTGTAGGGATGTCGGGATCTGTCGTCTCCGTGACATGCTTGTGCATGTTATCTTTAAAGATCCCATATAGATATAAGGACATCGAGACTGACCCTACTGGGAAATGCAGAGTGGCATGCTAACTGCTGAGAAAGGCAACTGCAAGGACACTGTAAGGCGCGGCCGAGGGGGGCCAAGGCGGATGCAGTGCTGCGGAATGAGAGATGAGTCCTTATCCATCCGAGACATGCACACAGCAATCCAAAATTCGGCAACCAAGCTCTCGTCAACGTGAAGGGTTGACATTTGAGAAGCATCTCGCTGCGCGACTTCTCTCCTCCATTGCTCCTCTGTGGAATCTCCCTCCAGTCCATATATCGCTTTCCGTCCGGTGTCAGCACGCCTTCTCCAGCTTTCGCTTGTCGACACAAGAAAGCAAAACACCATGGTCGCGAACATCAACCAGGACGCTATACTGACGCTGATCTGCAACCAGACCTTGGCAAACATCAACTTCTTGCAGACTCACTCCGTCATACCGCAGAATGCAGCACTAGAAAGCGTCAAGAACGATCTGCAAGCTGCGGTGAACGAGATCAATTCGCGCGCGAGCTTCTCGAATCTGAATGTGTCGAACGGTAATCACGCCAATCAGTCTTCTCTCTCTGGCACACCATCTCAGTCGTCGTACTCCCCCTCATCTCCGAGCCACAATGAGTCGCAAACAGCCCTGGTTCCTACATATGGGCAAAATGGAGCTCCTCCAGCTCCTCCGGCTCTTCCCGGGAGACCATCTCACGAGCAACCGCAAAACCGCGCGGTAGCTCTGTGGGACTACAGAAGTGGGAGCGATGACGACCTAAACTTTGCCGTCAATGATGTCATTGTTATTGACGAAGAAGGCGAGTAGCTGTGCTCAGGAGTCTCTCCCCCAGTGGCTGATCTTCGGAACCCCTACCCTTTGTAGTCAATGCCGACTGGTTCAAAGGGCATCTCGAGTCCAAACCCTCGCGAGTCGGATTCTTCCCTTCGAATTACGTGCAGAAAAGTCACGGAACGTCCCATCAGCCTCCTCTTAACCCACGGTTCGTGGCTCCTCCGTCACATCAGCAGAATTCCTTTGCACCACCCAACCAGAATCCAGGCCAGCAACCGTATCAGGCGCCCTATGCGCCACCGCCTCCGAATGGATACAACCCTTACCAGAATCAACAATATCAGAACAGCAATCCTCCACCACCACATGCCTCGCATGACCAGCTTGCTCTCGCACCTGTGCCTTACGCTCCAGGCGCGGTGACGACCACCGTCGTCACTCCAGGTGGCAACAATGCAGTCGTAACGGATGCGGAAACGGGGAAAAAGAATCGCTTCAAGCTGAAGCCCGGAGGCATGGGTTCGACTGTGAGTGATTGATCTTCGTCGATTCGTCTTCCGCACAATCACTGAAATAATCTGCTGATCCCGATAGCTCGCGCACAGTGCGGTCGGTGGTCTCGGTTTCGGTACCGGAGCTTCGGTTGCCGGAAATATCGTCAACAACATTTTCAACTGAGAAGACTCCGCTCTATAGAGGATCTATGCATTAGAATGCCCTTCCAGAATTAGGCCAATGATTTCGGACTTGAAAATTAAGGATGCCTCCATCGGATCCTCTCCTGAGCTCTTGAGATGCCGCTGGACGCTCTGCGGAAGTGACTCGAGGGTCTACATTATAAATCATTCTCCGTTACGGTTGCAGGTCTATGAGGCCTTCGGACCGCGTGCGGGTCAACTTAATTGAACCTCGCCGATGTGCATGGAGCATTGGACCAAAAGTTTTAGATGAGCGCATTAGATCAGATGCGTCTTATAGTACCTCGTATAGTGCCCTTTGCGCTTGCAAGAATATCTGCCACAGGGGAACAGCTGGAGAGGCTGTTATGAATCCAAGCGCTCCGGATTATCGCACTTCGACGCGATGGCCGTGTCTGAATATCTTACTGCTTTGGAAGAATTACAATTGCAAGTCCTATCACCAAGTCGAGAGATCTGTGCCGCATCTCTCCTGTAAAAAGTCGCTGCAGATCTGAGCCACTTGAGACCGTTCGGTACTGATCGTGCGGCGAATGCGCTCGTGGACGTCCTAATATTCAAGCCACAAGAGTAAGTTTTTTGCATATCACAGGTTCCGACTAGCACTCACTCTAAGATCTTGACGAGCTCTACGACGTCCAGCTTTTATTTTCTTCTCCTCCGCAAGCGCTGGCAGCGAGTCCGAGGAATTATCTGCCTTCTTCCTGTCCGCCTCCATCTTCTCTATCTGTTCTTCAGCCAGATCGCGTTCGAATCGTGTGACCGCTTGCACTACTGTCAAGATCAAGCCGTACTCCCGAGTGCGCATGACGTTCTCTTTGACGCTGTCCTCGGAAAGAAGCGGAAGATCGATGAGCCGTCTAGCTTCGCTACGACTGAACGTAATTGGCTGTGAGGGGGGTAACTCGACATCTTGCAGAGCAGAGTCGAGGTCAAGCAGGATTCTGACAGCTGAGACATCGATGGAAAGCTATGAAAAGATTGCCGTCGGCAGGCCCCTGCCTTTAGTTACAAGATTGAAATGACAAGAAGCTCGTGCTCACCGATGGCAGTACGCAATTGGGAGCCAACAAGTTCGCATCTGGCGATCTGCGAAGGACTTGTATGGCATATGTCAAGTCGCGCAGGATCATGATAATGGTGTCGGCCGTCGTGATCAATGCATGCATGATACTGGATGCTGCGCCGTCGATTAGTCGAGCGAGAGTTTTCGTTGAAAGTTGGTTCTCGCTGTCGCCGCTCTGCTCAAGGTACGTCCTGATGAGGTTTGGCTTATTGAGGGCGTTTGTGACTGCGCGGAGCAGGCGAAGAAGGGGAGTGGCGTAATCCTGTAGTAGAGACATCTTCATCTCCGCGTCGTCGGCGATCACTGAAACGATATGCCGGATGATTTCCACTAGAGCCATGACCTCTCGAAGGCCTCCAAGACTATGTTCTCCGTGAAGTTCCCATTCCATGGCATTCCGTACGCGCGAGCTGACCCTGTTGATGAATGGAATGACTTCTTCTGTCACTACAGTCGTGATGAAGGGTAGTTTGCGCAAAGTGAGTGCGATATTGCTCAACATGGTGGCCCAGAGGTCAACCAGCTCGGGGGCATCCGTCACACCCATGCGTTGCGAAGATGATATCTCGGTGAGACTTGTCACTGAATATGTCCGAATGGCTTCTGCCGCTGAAAGTCGACCGGCTCCTTTGACATCTTGAGCAATGACTCGATGAAGTTTAAGCAGAGTGCGGCAGATATCTGTGTGCTGCATTGCATGTTCGCCCGCCAAATCCAGCTGCGACAACATCTCGCAGCTGCGCTTAAGGATGCCATGCTCGTCGAGAATATGCGCAAGGATCTCGAATAGGCGAGGGTCCGCGGCGAACATGTCGTAAATGGCGTTGATTTTCTCCATGTTTTCCAAAACCACCGATGAAGCGCCGGATGTCAAAGTGACCATGGCGTCGCTAAGGATCTCCGTCACAAATGTACCGATTCGGCGCAGTGCAGGTCGCACTCTGGATAGGGTTCGGTTTTCCTCCCAACTTGTGCTGCCGTGGGCGATGGAGAGCAAGTAAACGCATGAATCGAGCATGGTCGTTTGCAAGAAGACGTTTGAAGACTGGGCGATAAGCATGGGTGCAAAGATCGGATGATCGCAGAGAATTGAGAGCGCTTCCACGCATTCGAGCAACCAAGCCGTCTCGCCTGTCCATTCTCCGCGCCACACCGTCTGTAGCAGACTTTCAATGATCTGGTAACGCCCTATCTGTACGGCCAGCATGAAGTCTCCGGCACGATCTTCCCTACTAGCTTCCGAAATGATTGATTGAACAGCCTTCGCCGAACTGGCGGCAACGTTGGGCGTGACTGCAAAGGTGATGGCGTTGCAGGTATAAGCATTGACGGCCGCCGAGAAGCTGTTGTCCGACTGCATTTCCGACCAGTATAGATTGATTGACGATAATTGTCTTGCAATGGATATCTTGAGCTCCGGGTCTTTGATGACGCTCGTGATAATATCCAGATCTGCAACAGCAATTAGGTCTCGGGTTTCGCGCAAGAAATAGATGGAGACAGGACTCACGAAAGCCATAATTTTCGCCGAAGTTGGAAGAATCATCGTGTTCCGGGTTCGTTAACCGTTGCACGTCACAGTGTCGCAGACGCGACTGAACGGCTGTGAGGCTGTCACTCATGGCCAGAGGCTGACAAGCGTTCTGTCCGGCTTCCGCCACGAGCATGCGATAGGCCTCAGATTCGGCGAAAAGCTTCAAAGCAGTTTTTTCTGCAGCATCCTGCTTATCCAGAACGGAAGGATCCGCGCGCTCTAAAACGGCGGCAAAGATTCGTACGGCACTGGCACGAATGCGCCTTCGGGACGCATACCGTACGACTTCTGCATTCAAGGCTGCGCGGTCCTCCTCGTCATCGAACATTTGTGCGCTGATCAGTGGAGCATTCGCTTGGGATGATGTGGCGATCCCATGAAGGGCTTCCCAGAGCTCAGCGCGGGTTCCGCATTTGCCCACGACTGCAATTTGAGGATGGTGCTCATATACGATTTCGAGGATCCGCATGGTGGAAAGCAGAGGAGCCGTATCCCCATCCCAATATGTGCTCCAGTTCGTGACGATATCGGTCACATCCTTCAAGATCGTCTGGGACTCTGCCTTTTCATCCGTGTCCATAGATCCCGGCCCGAAGATGAAGATACTTCTCGGATCGAGGCACAAACTGGCAAAACCGGTCTGGTACTGCGACGCCGTCATAAGCAGGTCCCAGAGACAGCGGTGGAGTTCGGGAGGACGACTCTTGTTTTGAAGCGCTGCCTGAAGCTCCTTACCGATCCGGCGCGGTTCTTGCAAGCATGGCAGTATCGATAGCGATCCATCTTCAGCACTTTGTATCGCCGCCAGCTGCTGGAGCAGACCAGCGGATGCAGTTGCAGTGGTGAACTGGAAGTTTGGTGAGAAGATGTAATCAAACAAGATGTTGACCAGGTGATAGTGCTCCTTCACGTCGGTGGCAGCGACGGCAGGATTGAAGATCATTGACAATATTGCTGGCAGTCCAGCACCGTTGCGGTAAGTCCGACTACTCGTACGAACGAAAGAGGTGGCGAGATGCAGACCCCGCAAAAGTGTTTTCTCTATAGCGAATATCTCTGCTTGCCGACTGTGACGCCACAATGTGTCCAGCAGACGTTTCGGCTGCGTCAGGATCTGGAAAAGCGGATCAAAGTCGAAAGGTGAGGGGTTTTGCAGGAGCATATCGAAAACGACGGAATTGACAGCGGTGAGGGGATGCACTGTTCCCTCCGGCGTAGTGGTTATCGTGAATGTCGGCCCGGATGCAATCTTGTCGTATATTTCGCATAACAGTGAACCTATCTCTGCTCGATGGGTGAGATGGATGTATCGCCAAGCCGTATAGCGGGTCCAGATACTTTGATGCACGAAGCGGATGATTGCGGCTAAAAATTCGGACTGCGAGTAAACATGGCGATAATCTGTTTCAAACTGGCCATCCACAGTATTCTCCGTCAAGGCAGATATGAGACGAAGCATGCATAGAGTTGAGGGGTAATCGCCGGCCTTGGTCTCCTTTTCGATGATGTGCTGCGCGACTGTAGTCTTGTTTCCCTGCACCGTCGTCGGGAACAGACCTGCTTGCTGTATCTCAACCCACAATCGGCCGCTCTTGGTCTTGACGAAAGACGTGGCCATATTGAGGGCAGCTGACATAAGTGAGGAATGCATGGGTTCTCGCGAGCTTGCTATTTGACGATTGCCAATGACCGAGAATGCAATGCCCAAAACATCCTGCTTTGGGCTGTCGTTGAGGTCCAAGAGGTCCCGCCCGAGTTCGTCATTAGCCACGATGAGCCGGCTGATGAAGGAGATCCCGCTCGAAAGGAGCTGATCCGCAGGGATAGAGATTCCAAAATCTGCCCACTTATGCCGCGAAGGAGGGTTGGTTCCAGCAGCTTCTCGAAGAAGCGAAAGGATAATGTTCCAGCCATTGATGTGTGTCGCCCATCTTATAATTACTGGTTTATCATTGACCCGATTTAACTCAACCCCGCGAGAACCGCTGGGTATTGTCAAGCCGCCTGGCAGTTCAATGTCGTTCACGTTAAACCGGGTGTAGCTACCGTTGTCTTCCTGTATCCGCCTAAAGTTGTCATCGGCATCTTCGGCTTCGGGCAGAACAAGCGTGAGATATCGGATTTGCGCCAACCACTGGAAAGAATAGGCTGCCGCCTTCTTGACTTCCGCTGTATCCGAGATGTCGTCTGGAATATCCTGCGATCCATTTCCGCTGAGGCTCTGTAGCAGCTTGATGGACTGCAGAGGGTACAGCGGGAAATTCACTGCTTCCAAAATCTCGCCTTTCGAAGAGTGATCAGCAGCGTTCTCCCAAAACAGGTTGCAAAGCCCGGCTGTCGAAGCGGAAGAGCCCTAGCCAATTTTCAAGATCAGATGTTATCTTAAGGGAGGTCCGATGACACTTACATTGCCGAATAGTGTCGCCCAAACCTCGAGGAGACCATCGAGATCCTTGATATATGACGCCCTGACCAGTGTCGATAACGCCATTAGGAGTGCTGCGATGATGAAGAGATAATCAGACGACAGCGGAGCTCCTATTTCTTGGACTGACCATGAAGAGTCTCTTTATAGCTCGTAGAGTCGAATTCATCTTGGGCACCATACTCTGGTTTGCGAAGTAATGCTCCCGTTTGCATGCGACTCCAGCGTTCAAAGATATTCATCTCAGGTGACAGCGCGGCAGTCGCCACTCTTTGAAAAGTGGGGACCTCCTGCAGCGATTGATCCTCCGGCTGCAAGTGATCTGGCAACTGAGAGAGAACGCTCGCCCATCCTAACAGAATTAGCGGGAATGGTTCGCGCGAAGTGCTGTCGGGAGAGGCTCCGCCGAGACTTTGGTGAAGTTGCGTTATGTGATCTCGTGATTGCACAAGGTGACGCTCTGCTGGATCGATGATTTCGATATGGTCGAGCGCTAGATCAGCCGCTTGAATTCCGCCATTTTGCAAAGTGGGTAATCCGGATGCTTCCAGGCAAATGAGACCCAATAGACTTTGAATTTTGTCCAGATAGAAGTCTGTGTCCGATCGTGGAAGCATGTCAATGAGGCGTTGGTTCAGTTGATGGGCTCCAAAGGCTGATCCGAGAGCGCCTTGTATCAGACCGATGGCAAGATCTGCCTTCAGTACTGCTGTCGAGTTCCAGAATACGTAGATGAACAAAGCTTCGAGCACAGCGTTCTGTATTTTAAGGTAATGGAGAGCCCTATGAAGCTCCTTGTCAGCTTTTCCCGGCTGTGTTGAGCAAGATCTCGTATGACTTGCCATTCCTTCGCTACATCCTTGCCATATTTCATGGTAGCCGGCGTTTGCGCCGCCTTCGCAAAATCCATAAACAGGCCCTGGATGAAGTCCGCCGGGGATTTACCGACGATCTGGTCCAGCACCTTCTGCGCAATTGCCTTGATCTTGGCACTCCTCGTCTCTACATCCATGGTCGCCTCTGTATCGCTGTCCGGAGATAGTAGATCATCGATAACTTCGGTAGGTCCACTCCCCGAAGCCGTCCGAATGATCGCCGTCAAAAGATCACAAATGTGCAAGACTTCTTGAAAGTAGTACCTTGTGATGAGGGTAAGAGTGTCGGCGCTCTGTGATTGTGTTGGCTTGACTTTTCTCGATTTCGATAACACGCTAGATTGTAGGGTAGTGGAAGCTTCGGTCGCTGCGAGATCCGCTAGGAGCCCTGCTTCATCCTTCTTAAATCTCCGGCATAATATTGCCGATTCCACTTCATCTATGCCCAACCGCTCGCTGACCTCCAAAGCGAATGCCTTGTTGGAATCTGAAAGGGTTATTTCCAAGTCGATCGTCTTGCCCTGCGTATTGACGGTCTTGATTTTGGCCTTCCCTTTGCCCAGCTGCGCCTTGGAGTCGGCTGATGGTGATCCAAGTGGAGCAATCGGATTGCACAAATATGGCACATGCGACAGCAAGAGTGACTCGAGAGTTGCCAAACTGAGGCTGGTCTTTGCGTCAGGATACTGCACAGGGTATCTCAGTTGGCGGATCGGCCTGAAAAGGAGCAACGGCGGTTTAGCTTTCATGGTCATGAGGGAGAAGGCGAGACGACTCACGTCAGATACTGATCTATCGTTAGCGGTACGGAAGCCATGATGAGGGTCGCGGGCGCTCGACTCCTATACGCTGTGACCTGGTCGATTCGCCGTTCCGGTCAGTGCGAGGTAGCTCGCCGGTTATCGCCAGGACTGCCACGCTAAAGCGATCGCTGGGTTGAATTGATGCTCCCAACGTTTTGACAAGGACGCTTCGGTGCAAGGATGCATGAACAGTAGATGCCTGACCTTCGTAATGAAACCAGACGGAGGTCGTGGTGGATGTCCGGTCGATCCGATCACGCGTTTCAGCTCGCGTTTGGTGGTCGAGAATGCTCATTGATGTTCCACTCACTGTAATGGCAATCCAGAACACCTTGACAGTCACTTAAAGACAGAGCATTCACGCAAGTTCGGTTTCGAACCTTCATTATGCCTGCGGAATTTGCAGATGTGTGAGTCGGCTCTCAATTGCCCCTCCAGAGACAGAGCAACGTTTACATTCATCCTTGGACAGTCTGACGAATCAACCGGTGGTGATAGATAACGCAAGTTTGTAATTCTCAGTGGCGATGCTTGTCCTGACCTTCTTCATGCGTATCTAGGGCTCTGGAACAATTAAAGCTGGCTTTGCGGGACAAGAACAGCCAAAATGTTATTTCCCAAACTTGTATGTTCATTCATCAATGCTAGAACACATGAATCACTGACGGCAGTGATGCATTCAGCGTTGGGCGTCCAAAGCACCAGAAGGTGATGATGGGAGGCCTTGAGGAGGCGGATGTTTATATTGGCCGAAAGGCACAGGAGTTAAGGGGTCTACTCAAGATCAAGTATCCTGTGGAGCATGGTATCGTGAGTCGATCTGGAAATGCATGACCGCCAAAACCCATGCGATTTTACTTTTACCAGGTAACAGATTGGGACGACATGGAGACAATATGGAAGTACGTATATCATGACGAGCTGGGAACATTACCAGAAGAGGTTAGTTGAACACTCTTGGAGCCGGCTATGGATGTTAATTTCCGATCGATTCCTGCAGCATCCAGCACTCCTCACAGAAGCACCGCTAAATCCGCGACAAAATCGAGATGTGGCCGCGCAGATATTTTTCGAGACATTCAACGTACCGGCAATGTTCATGAGCGTGCAGGCGGTACTTGCTTTGTAAGGCGATTGTACATACCCTTGATGCTGGGCACTGACATTGTACTTCAAGATACTCATCAGGGAGGACAACGGGCATGGTACTGGATTGCGGCGACGGGGTGACGCATGCTGTACCGGTGTATGAGGGCTTTTCGATGCCGCATGCCATCCGGCGGGTCGACATCGCAGGAAGGTGAGCCAAGTTTCATCACGATCGAGTGGGAGGGATGCTGATCCAAAGAACCTGGTGTGGCATCTGCAGAGATGTAACGGACTACCTACAACTCCTCTTGCGGAAATCTGGCCATCATCTACACACGTCTGCGGAGCGTGAGATCGTTCGCACAATCAAAGAAAAGACGTGTTATGTACCATCGAATGTGCTCAAGGAGGACAAGGAATTGATGGGCAGGACGGAAGAGTTCAGATTACCTGATGGAAAGGTGATACACGTGAGTCATGATCCGATCATCCTTCGTTGCTTTCAGAGCTGACTGTCTGATACTGATACCTGAAGTTGGGCAGCGAGAGATATTGGGCACCAGAAATATTATTCAATCCAGAGCTGATAGGGTCGGAAGACCCAGGGGTGCCGCAGGTGTGTCCATTCTTGTGTCCCCAGTACCGCCAGCGCTGAATACTTGCATCTGTCCATCTGTCCAGATCATTGTAGACTCTCTGAATCGTGTAGACCTTGACCTACGAAAAGGCTTGTACAGCAACATCCTCCTGAGTGGCGGTTCGACATTGTGCAGAGGTAACGATGATTTTGCTATCTTCGATATATCCAGACTGATTGTTATCTACGTCGACTCGCCAAATCTTTAACAGGTTTCGGTGATCGCGTGTTGTCTGAAGTGAAACGACTGGCCCCACAGAAAGATGTCAAGTTGAAAATATACGCGCCACCAGAGCGAAAGGTATGAACTATTGACGATTGTAGCCACATTTGTTCATTGCCCTGTCATACTACAGTATTCAACGTGGATCGGGGGCAGTATTCTGGCCGGCCTAAGTACATTCAAGAAGGTTGGTAATATTGCTCTCTCCCTTATCGCTCTCATCATACTGATATGCTTCGCCTGTTACAGATGTGGGTATCCGCAGAAGAATACCAAGAAGACCCCGATATCATCCATCGCCGGGCGATGTGAGAGCAGGGTGGCATTTCCCCTTGTAGCTATCGAAACGAACGCACACCCATGGGATCAGTGACGAGAATGAGACGTACATTGTATGATGAACAGCATGATTTGTAAAACTCGGGAATGGAGAGCTTGAGCACGCGAGGCATCCCGGCAACTTCTCCTCAGAGAAGCAGCCCAAAGGATGGGTCGTAATCAGACTTCTGGTTCATATGGGAGCTTCTGCTACAACAAGGATGAATAGGCTGATGGATATGTCTCAAAGGCGCTGGATATCTAATCTGTTGTTCGTTTCCGAAACCTGCGGGTGGCGCGGCGACATGAGACTTAACACTGATGATGTATCCGAATTGCTGTGATGCGAGATGTGTCACTTCCATTAAAGTCTAGATCAAGATCCGCATGCCTCGAGCGAGACAAATGAATTGAACACCAAGCTGATGTTCCCTTTCCAAGTCTTCTAGTTCTCTGCCGATTTTCTGCTTGATCGGCTCTTCCGGAACCAAGGGCTCTTTGACGTGTTGGACGTAGATGCGCAAGCCGGCAAGGGGTGGACCTTCGCCTCGTGCGAGGAATGAAGCCATCAATTGAAGCTCGTCGAACAGAGACGGAGGGGAGAGATGACCAAACATCAGGTGTTTTGGCCTGGATCCGACGTATGAGCATTCAATCTGAAGACAGGGCAAGAGAAAAGTCAGTTGAAATACGATATCATTATGCTTTACTCACGAAAATCGCTCGCAAAGTTCCATTGGCCCATTTTCCAGCGGCGACCTGCCATACCCTTGTGTTCAGCTCTTTCGCGACTTGACCTGTTTGCGAGCTTTCTATGTCCCCGAAGAACAGGATCTCCGACTCTGGGTCGACAGCCGGCACTTCCCCCTCTGACTCCGCCATTTCTTCGGATATGCGGATGAAGAATGCGGACGATTCGTAGTTGCCTTGCGTTGTTGTACCGTGTGATACTGGAAGCTCTTGTACTGACATACTAAGATCCCGACGGGGATTGCCAGACGTCGCGGGCCGCAATGGTATTCTTTGCAGAGTTGGATATGGTGGAGTCCTGTGGGCGCACAGAGGTTAGCGTTTAGACTCGCGGATACCATGTCTAGTGCTTACGGGCAATATTGTACACCTACCCCTGGTTTGAGCTCATAAGCCGGTTGCACTTTCGTCGCATTGACAAAGCCCAATCCAGACGTCTTGGTTGGCTCCGTGTAACCGTTGGTCAAGACGATGTCCATGCTTTCGGTGATCTCATCTGCAAGTTTGGCGTCCGCGGAAGTTCTTGGCTGATTGTTCGTGTCATTCTGATTGATACGTAAAGTAGTGATATGGGAAGATCTCCTTCGCAAATTACTCGTTGGCTCAGTATCCGCTTTCACTGTGAAGAGAGCCTGGTCTTCTGCGGTTTCCGTATGGGCAAGGCGCGGTGAACCAGCTTCTTTTGGAAGAGGCGGAGCCGAAGCCATTGCCTTGCTATCGACCAGACCTGTAACTGTCAATATCAATTCCTGTTTCGCGCTGGGCCTGCGTTGATCGTGCGGAAAGGCCTCGGCCCAACATCCCAATTCCGGCCAGACATCGCCCTGGTAGATTTTTGAAATCTTATCGAGACTTGACAAACTCGCGTAAACGGGACGGCGTGCCAAGTCGCTGGAAGGACAGGTCTTGTCCGCTTGACCATGTGATGTGGAAAGATTCGGTGGATTTGGCAGCGAGCCCGTGGCAAGGACGAGCGAAAGTGTGTGATCAAAGTGCGCATGCGTGATCAGATATGAGCTACGTATCGAAAAGACTCAGCTGGCGTCTCCTTGTTCCTTGCCATACGAGAACTCACGTCAAATGACTAAAGAGCCAAGCCGCCTTGAGCACCGGAGTTGAATAGCCTTCAGGCCAGACCAGACCGGGAAACAGCATGCCCTCTTCTACATGTACCTGCTCCGTCCCCGCGATGCCGAGTTCCGAAAGCACCTCCGGCGGCCTCGAGTTCAAGGACTCTTCGATATCCTTGCTGTGGACAGCAACAGCTGAGATTGGTGGACTGGCTAGCGCTGTTTGTGTGCTGCGATTCGGATCATTTGATTCGCTGGAGGATGACATCGGGTGTTGCGAGGGGGCGGGATCCGAAGCATAAGCCGGACTAGGATTGTTTGACGCCTCGTGAAGGAGACGTAACGCTTTAGTGAGGATAGCCTGGTGCAGCAACGCTGTCAATGCACCAATTCCACAGCCTGTCGGACGCCGAGCCAGTCAGGGACGAATCACCCGAACTCTTGTGAGACCCACCTCCTTCTAACCCCAGCCAGCCCTCATCCCATCGTCTCGCATATGGCTTGCACATATAGCCGAGAACATCGCCTTCCAGCGGACCACCTCCAGCACCAAGGCAGACGATCTCAAAAGCTGGCTCCTGTCGGGGTTTCATGGGTGCCAAGAGTCGTCTCGCCCGTCGGAGCCGCAACGTCTTCGACGAGCTGTCGGATGTCCGCGGACAGTCCTGAATGTAACAAGATGGCGGCCAGCACTCGTCGTCCAACGCACTGCGATGTCGAGGTCCCGGGGCCAATGTTGTATGCCGTCACCTGAGCCGTCTTCGGATCGGTCCGAGAGCGCGGAAAGCGAAACAAGCAGTTTGTTTTCTTTGCTGTGAGCCTGCGAAATGTGAACATTCGAGTTAGAGGGACCGCAAATTGACTGGAGGCGGGTGGGACACCTGCATTCCAATGGACATGGCCAACTCGCAACTCTTGTCCCGTCTTCTCGATCAGGACAACGCGCAGTAATGCCTGTATACCGCGCTATTCTTCAAAAGTATAATACTCGCGATCATCCATGCCCGGCTTATTTACAGTTACTGGCTGCTCTGTGAAAGTTCCTATAGAATCTGAATCAGTCGATCAAAGGGTGACTGCTGCTTGCCGTCCATACTTCTTGGTAGTTCTTGCTTCTGACAATCACCCGACACAGCTATCGACATCTACTGTATGCTTGCTGCATCATTGTCTCATCTTCTAGTACTTCCGATGTAGTTGTATGGATCGCCGAGCTGCCCTGATCGACCCAGGCACGAGACGCGCGTGACAGGCGTGACAGCCCACTACGTGCTGAAACACATTCTCTTCTTGGATACATCAGCTGATACGTCACTCGTCGGGTCTTTCCATGCGTAGTGACATCCGAGAGGCCCTGCTACCAGCTCTGTCTTCTGAAGGCTGCCATGGATCGGCCTTGAATCACCAGTTTCGTCACCTGTTGCCCCCTGGATGACCTCGGCGACATTATTCGACCAAAGGTCGTCACTGCAACCGCGACTTCCAATGTAAAGCAACGAAGACGGTATATGTAACAACCTGCGATCAGCATGCCATATCATATTGCCACAAGAGGAAAAGGAGCAACGCCATTATTCTATAATACAGCCAATTCCTTGCAACATAAGAGGTGTTTTTTGTGCATGTGCTCCTGGCGAGCACAAATGCGGTAGGGTATCCGCGAAGCATGGCTTCTTCTCGCAGCCGGCAGCACTTGCACGGTTTGCCTCAAGCCTACTCTATGTTCCGGATCCCCCAATGCAAGGGAACTACGTGCTTAGTAGTCACCTTCTCCAACGAATTCCCTCCAGCTCTGATGGTCGAGAACGGGTCAGCAAGTGTTTGCACGCGCCAGTTTTCGACCGCTAACTCACCTTGACCTCGGAGGGGATGTTACCCTCTGAATATGGCTCCAGAGCACCCTGAGGCACCTTCTTGGCCAAAGCCTCAACGAACAATTGCGCGCATTGTGCGTTGTTGATCAACTATGGGAAGAGTTTGCGGTCAAATTCAGATGTCATCTCGAGGCTGCCGGTCCTTCTACTTACGACGATACCAAAGTCGACAGCGTTCCTTCGCGCAACGTAATCCTCATCCACGGTATCCCTTCCTCGGCTTCGAGCCAAGTTGATGACCGCCTGGATCTCGTACTCTTCAAAGACTTCACGCAATTTTCTCTTGTCCTTTGTCGGGAAGAAGATCTTCTTGGCAGACTATGGTGGATGGGCAGAATTAGTTAGCGAATCGCGCAATTTTGGCTTTGAGACTTACGACATATGGTATTGAGTTCAAGAAGCTCTCCACTTCGCTGTTCGAGCAGTAGAGCTTGTAACCCAGGTTTTGCAATTCCACCGCAACCGACTTCATCTCTGGCTGGGAGATATCGCCACCAATCAAAACACCGGATCCAACCTTTGGCGGCTTGAATCCGTTCACGGAGCAGAGGGCTAATCGGAAAATATCAGTGAAGCAGGTATGATAGGCAGAAACACGGATGCACACCTGCCCAGTAGGCCTCCCATCGATCCTTTCCAAAGGATGCAATCTCACCGGTACTAGCCATTTCTACGAAAGACAAGATCAGTCGCCATCATCACGCACAAAGACCAGCCCGATTACTCACCGACTCCCAGGAATGGATCAGCACCAGCCAGACGGGTCCACGAGAATTGCGGAACCTTGATGGCCACGTAATCCCTCTTGACCTTCATGAGATCGACCGGTTCGGGTACGTTGACTCCCGTGATAGCAGCACTGGCGACATCGATAAAGTTGAGACCGAGGACTTTGGAAACGAAGGGGAACGATCGCGATGCTCGCAAGTTGCACTCAATGACCTTCAATTCAGCTTCTTTGCCGTCAGCTGCGGGCTTTCGGATGACCTGCATGTTGTATGGCCCTGAGATGTCGAAGGCCTTGCCGACCTTTTCGGCAATGACCTTGAGCCTTTCGAGATCGGCATCGGAGAGCGAGTACGGGGGCAAGACGAGAGTGGCGTCACCCGAGTGAACACCAGCCTTCTCCACGTGTTCGGAAACGGCATGAACAAGCAATTTACCCTTATGGGCGACGGCGTCAATGTCGATTTCCTGCGCATTGTCGATGAACTTGGAAATAACGACGGGGTGATCTGGAGAAACGTTGGCAGCAGCAGAAAGGTTGAATTCCATGGTGGAGTCATCCCAGACAACGTTCATGGCAGCGCCAGACAGGACGTAAGACGGTCGGATGAGAACCGGGTAACTGTAATCGAAGCGATATTAGCATTGGCATTTCTTCCCCTGGCCGAGATGCTTTTTAGACATACCCGACGCTGTTAGCGAATTCCTTAGCAGCCTCAACCGAAGTGGCCTCAGTCCAATCCGGCTGATCGACACCGATCGAATCCAGAATGGATGAGAACTTATGTCGGTCCTCGGCATTGTCAATTTGCTCCGGGTCCGTTCCGAGAACGTTCAAGCCGGCCTTCTTGAGCCTCAAAGCGATGTTTTGCGGCAGCTGACCACCGACGCTGACAATGACGCCATCAGCAGCTTCAAGTTCGTAGATGTCCATGACTCGTTCGAAGCCCAGCTCTTCGAAGTAGAGTCGATCGGCTTCATCGAAATCGGTCGAGACAGTCTCGGGGTTGTAATTAATCATGATGGTCTTCTTGCCCTGAGCTCGGACTGCCCGGGAACAGGTAACGGCACACCAATCGAATTCGACACTGCTGCCGATTCGGTAGACACCACTTCCGAGGACCATGGTACCGTGCTCGTCGAACTCGATGTCGTGCTCAGTAGCGTTGTAGGTAGTGTAAAGGTAGTTGGTGTAAGCAGGGAACTCGGCAGCCAAGGTGTCAATTCGCTTGACGAAGGGCGTGACCTTGTGAGCCTTTCGAACCTTTCGGACTTCAGCCTCGGTAGTCTTGGTCAACTCGGCGATCTGTTCATCAGAGAATCCAGTTCGCTTGGCGGTCATCATGATGTTCCTGTCGATCTTCTCCAAGGGAGTCTGCTGAAGGGCCTTGTAGACGTTGCAAATGTTCTCGAGCTTGTACAAGTACCACTTGGTGATCTTGGTCAAGTCGTGGATTCGGTCAACCGAGTAATCGAGGTTCAGCATGGCGTGAGCGATCGCGAACAATCGTCGGTCATTGTTGTTGGCCAAAGCGGTGTCGATATCCTCGGGTTGCCAGTAGGCTCCGAAACCGTTGTACCTAGGATCGACTTGTCGAATGGCCTTCTGCAAGGATTCCTCGAAAGTTCGACCGATGGCCATGACTTCACCGACAGACTTCATGGCGGATCCGACGGTTCGCTCGACGTATTGGAACTTGGCCAAATCCCACTTGGGGATCTTGGTCACGATGTAGTCCAAGGAAGGCTCGAAGCAGGCCGTGGTCGTCTTGGTTACGGCGTTAGGCAATTCAGGCAAAGTGTGACCCAATGCGATCTTCGCAGCGGTGTATGCGAGAGGGTAGCCGGTAGCTTTCGAGGCCAATGCGCTGTGAAGCCGAGTTAGTCAGGTTCAGTCAGCTCGGAAAGTTCGACTTACGAGGATCGACTGAGACGAGCGTTCATCTCGATGACCATGTATTCGCTGCTTTCCGGGTTGAGAGCGTACTGAACGTTACATTCACCAACGACACCGACATGTCGCACGATCTTGATTGCGGCGGTTCGAAGCATGTGGTACTCCTCATCTGTCAAAGTTTGCGAAGGAGCGACGACGATGGAATCACCCGTATGTGTTCCGAGGGGGTCGAAGTTTTCCATGTTGCAGCAAATGATGGTGTTCTAGGAAAGCTGTCAGAGGGTAATCTCCATGCGGGAAGATTGAATCTCACATCGGCAGCATCTCGGACGACCTCGTACTCGACCTCCTTCCATCCCTTCAAACTCTTTTCAATCAGAATTTGCGGGGAAAGACTCAAACTTTTGGCAGACAAGTTTCGGAGTTCCTCCTCGTCGTGAGCGAAACCGGAACCGAGACCACCAAGGGAGAAGGCGGATCGGACAATGATGGGGTAGCCGATTTGAGCAGCCGCATCGAGCGCGGCCTGAGTGGACGAGACCGCGAAGGAGTGCGCAGCGGGGATGTCGATTTCTGCGATGCGATGACTTAATGGACTGTTGCAAACGCGGGAAATACTTGGACTCACCATTCAATGCTTGAACGAACAAGTCTCGGTCTTCACTGACTTCGAGAGTCCTGATGGAGGTACCGAGAACCTTGACGCCCAATCGCTCGAGAACACCCATCTTGTCAAGCTGGATACCGACGTTCAAGGCACTCTGTCCACCGAAGGTAAGCAAGATACCGTCCGGTCGCTCTTTTTCGAGCACGTAGGAGACATAGTCGGCCGTGACGGGCAGGAAGTAAACGGAGGAAGCGAGGTGATGTGATGTTTGAATGGTAGCGATGTTGGGGTTGATGAGCACGGTTTCGATGTTGGACTCCTTCAATGCCTTGATGGCTTGGGAACCTGTGCGCCGCTGGAGTCAGCTCCCTTCATCATGTCTTCAGCGATCATGCTTACCAGAGTAATCGAATTCGCCAGCCTGACCGATGGAAAGACCACCGGAACCGACCACCAAGACTTTTTTCACATCTGGCTTTTCCAGCCTAGGCAGAACCTTGCTCGAGATTTTCCTCGCAAGTTCGGATGGCGAGTTGAGGGTGGGCTCACCGTCAGCCTTGTGATAATCGCCTACTGCCGGAGCGGCGATGGCTCGCGCCGATTTTGTTGTGCTGAAGAATCGGGTCGAAGTTGTCGATAGAGGGTTGACCAGAGTTGTTGGGCGCGCCGATGCCGTCGAGAGGTGCAGCGACCTGGTTGACGATCGAAGAGATCGTAATGTTGAGCGATACATGGTCGGAGATTAGCGTGGTTAGGAGTATTGCAGAAAGATCCCCGGCACCGAAAGGAGATCCCGTTTGAGAAAGGGTGTTGAGATTGGCTGGAAGATAAGCCCTGGAGGGAACGAGAGTTGCTTGAGTTGAAGCTGGTGAGACCGCAACTACAAGGTCGAGGAGATGGCCGACTGGATGGAACCTTTGCTGAGCAGAGATGAATGGAGGTTCGCTGTGAAGAATGTCGACGTAAAAGTTGGGCACAATCTCGCAGGCTCACGGCTGATTGACTGGTATGGCTGTTGTGACCTGACGAAACCTTCAGAATCAGTCCAGGCGGTATCGGACGCATTCTAGCAGATGTAAAAGCCTTTTTGATAGGGTTTGTTTCCGAATTTCATGAAATTGTGCGGAACCTACTGACAATGACATGTCATCGGACTTCGGACTTCAACAAGCTCAATGCTAGCGATATATAGGGTATACGGTCTCGCTAGCTCATGCCCATAGGCGAAATCGGCTTAACGTTATCAGTAGCTCGAGTGCTGATATCGAGGGCAAGATCACGTTTGAGTTGAATCCTCGAAAGCCCGCGTGTGTATGCAAGTATATGGCGAAATCAGAACACTCATCCAATCTTCCAGCCAGCCAGCAGCTAAGATTTCGTTCCGATTGATCGAAGGGATCATCACAGCAATTTTGAGCGCTTCGATCTCAGAGTTATTAAGGCTATAAAGACATGCCGGATGCTACGGCTTGGACCCGAAAGCCCGCAACTGATAGCGGAGAGCGCGCTCCTGGCGCATTGGGTGGAAAGATAAAGAAAATTTCGAGAGCCGCCGCGATATCCGAAGCGAGCCAATGACACCGGCGCTTGTCGGCTACCAGAAAAAAGCGCTAGCAGGAAGCCCGGCGGCCGGAGCGACGCTGGAAAGGGGATTCGTCTGTGGAGAGTGATCGAACAAGGTCTCAGATTCATCTCTTCAGTGAATATCAGGGAGTCAGGGTATAGCGTTCTGCAATGAACAGCTAACTTGCGCGCCGTGGACCAGGAAAGAGGCACATCCGTTCACCCGCTCTTCGCACACGCATCATCTTCTTAAAAAGTTGAAGAGTCGCCTTGACGTGGATTGATAGCATGCTCGGAGACCGCTTTATCCAGTCCATCCTCCACTATTTGTCCAGCCGGATTGCCGTAGCCCTGTTTAGTATCATATTCGGACTCATCCTCTGGTCCAGCATGTCCTGGAGTTGGCGCAAGAAAGTGATCTTCAGTGGCAAGGTAAGCATCTGGATCATTCATTTAGTCTTATGCTGACTCTGTCGCAGCACAGCTATGTCACAGGCGGATCATCTGGACTCGGGCTCGCCCTGTCGGAATATCTTGCAGCACAGGGCGCGCATGTCACGATTGTTGCTCGTGATGAGAAGAAGTTGAAGGAGGCGAAAGCTCGTATCGAAGTAAGAAATCTTTGTGTATGAGTGCAATGATTGCGAGGCCACTTACTCGACTTTACAGTCTCGCCGAGTTTCCGAGACTCAACGCATCGTAGCAATCTCCGCCGACTTGACCTCGCAAAGCGAATCTGCCAAGGCGTACACTAAAGCCATAGACCGACAGAATGGTCTTGAGCCGGGGAATGTCTTTCTGTGCGCTGGACATGCCAAGCCCGGATTCTTCGTAGAAGCGGACGAGAGGGACCTTCGTTCCGTAAGTCAGCTTGGACGGACTTGGGGGTCTGACTCATGCTACCGCCCAGGGACTTGATGGGACATACTGGGTATCTGCGTGGACTGCACAGGTGGGTGAGAGCGGTAAGAGTTCTCAAGTTGCTGCTGACACAGCGGTAGATCGCAGGCAAGACGATGTCTGCGAAACAGCAGGGCGGCCGTATCGTCTTTGTTGGATCTTTCCTTGCGCTGACTACGTTTGTCGGATATGCTGGATATGCTCCTGGCAAACACGCCTTGAAGGGTTGGCTTTGGCTTGCCATCCACCGAGCCAATGCTGATCAGCCTTTGCAGGACTCGCGGACACATTGCGCTCAGAGTATCTCTTATATGGGATTGACGTACACATGTACCTGCCTGCGGGTATTCTCTCTCCGAATTTCGAGGTTGAGAATCAAACGAAACCCGATATAACGAAGAAGATCGAGGAAGGTGATACTCCGATGACGCCGGAGGCATGCGTCGAATGTCTGATCACGGGTAGGTTGCCTCTTCTCGCCTCCTCAGCTCACTCACTAATATTTTCGCTCTAAGGATTAGAACGAGGATACTATCAGATTACGAATGACCTTATAACTGACATCTTGCGTGTCGCTTCCAGGGGTAATGCCCCTTGGAACAACATCCTGTTTGACTGGATTCTCATTGGCATCGCTGCAGTAGGTCTCGTTCAATTGTTGCCATAACAATGCTAATCTTCTACGCTGATAGATCGGGGTGCCAGTGTGGAGGTGGATTATTGACTATCAAGTCAGAGGCCACCGAGCTGTACATGCCGAGCGATGCAAGGCGTTAAGAACGGCAGTGGCTTAACTGAAGGTCTCGTGAAAGATCGAGTCAGATGGACAATATGGATGAACATATCTTACAGGCGCATCGTACATATAATCCAGCAATCATGCATGATTATAAATCACATTGGAAGGGAAGAGCACGGTGGGCAAGGTTCAGGGCAGATATGCCCGATGAGGTATCACTCTTCGGATTCCGGAACACCCTCGAGCAGCTGATGCCTTCGTGTCTTGTTTTTGCGCATCTCATCGATCCAGACATCTCATTGACGCACTGAACCGATGATTCATCGGAAGAGGTTGACTCCACGGACAAGAAATCTCGCTCGAAGGTGAACCGACTGAGTCAAGGAAACCGCCCAAGCGATTCCATCCCTTTCTGATCCACCACATTACACCTGGCTTGGTTGGTTGGTAACGTCTCTGTGATGCCAGTCACCAGACAAAGCGGTACTTAACGAAGTCGCCCCCTTGCTGGCGTTGCGCGGCAACTTGATTCGCAACTTTTGTGTATCCATGACGCGCGGCTGTCCGCGCGCCAGCTTTTCGAGCTTTCAAGCCGATGGATTTGTCTTCGTCGAAGTTGAGCTATCCAGGCCGACCGCAGTTACACGTCGGACATCGTCCATCCTGATATACGTAAACCTTATACAATCGACTTCCAATGATTCCTCCCCTAACACCTTGAATCATTGTTATGGCGGGTCCCGAAGCCAGAGCGCCCGTCTGTTTCTCTGTCAACGGCCCAGCCGCTGTTCCACGCCCTGCCAACGGCGTATGGCCCGATCCCATTCGGAGACTACTCCTGACACCTTGCCACTCCGATTTGCAGCCAGACTATACGTCGGATCAGCAAGCCGCGCAAGACGATGCGTATAAGGAACGGGGTCACCTACAAGATTTCTGTTACCCGTAGAGGCCAGAATGGGTATCCATGGATCGCCGGTGACTCAGGGGGGAGGAGGCTGCGTATGCCGGACGCATGTAAGCTACGAACAGGCTGGATGATGAGGAGACATGGATCTGTGCTGAATCCTAGATATTCTATTTGCGTTTCCGGAAGAGAGTCAGGGGTCAGTTTGAAGATATGCGAAAGAAGGGACATACCGCGGATACGAGCATCTAGTAATTCTTGGGTTATCCGTTCTGGAGGAACCTTTTGCTCTACGAGTGTTCGAGTGATCCGCGCAATGATGGTCCCGCCTGCAGCCGTAGAGCGGGGTAGAATGTGGATTCGGACCTCTTTCGGCGATGACTTTTCCGGATACCGTGAGAAAGGTGTCAAGTAAGTACGCGTTGCGCTCGCATGGGTTTGTGTTGACATATCGGATTCGAGTTGTAGTGATGCGGTGTCGGTTGGCAAATCCACGGTTATCCATTCTGGGTCTTTTTCTTCTGGCCCGCAAGGTGGTATCCGGCCGTCGACGACATGGTGGTGTTTTGAATGCGATTCGCGCGATATTTGCGGGCATGCTGACCTATTTGTAAATGATGATGGATACGTTTTTTTAGAATGCGGTATTCGGATGCGGCTGTGTCGAGCGGGAAACGATACGCAAAGGGGGAACGTACATCTCCGCTCTGCGATGCCGACAGTCGAGATCCCAACGATCTTTTTTGACCTCCATTACAGACACTCACCGTTCAATCGCTCCGTCATCCAACAATCCTTCAAAACCCATAAGCTTTGCTGTCACCTGTAGCTCAGACGGAACAACTTACCAGCTTCGTTCCACAAGCTGACCTCTTCGACACCAACCTCCGCAGCCCACCTTGCTAATTCCCCTATTATCAATCCTAGTCTCCGCTTGACATCCTCTGCGTTTCCCTCGGTAACGAACGAGAACGCAATATGTCGTGGAATACGATCTGTGCTGACGGAGTTGTCGGGGGCAGGAAGCAAGGAGGATATATGGGAGATGAGGATGTCGGTTGTGTGAATCAAGAGGAGTAGGGGCCGGAATACCAGCGCATCCAGAGACATGGCGATGCTCAATCGGGTATACAGGAAGGATGGCTGCATGATGATGCAGAGAAGTAGGCGCCCGACCTGACATGGGATGAAGAGGTGAATCCATGGTGAAACAGCGATCGAGCGACCTCCACCGCGGATTCAAATTGTCACGCTGTGAACTCAGACTCGCGAGGCAGATATCGATTCGAGTGGCCTCGTGTTGCACATGTTGCGCTAGTTGGATCTTCCTAGATGCAACACACAACATGTCAACCGCCGTACGCTCCCACGAAGCCCACACCTCCATCCGCTCTCGCGCCGCTCGCGTCAAACACCTACCACCGGGACCAGCCAAACGACGGCAAGTGGACGGCAATGATAAAGCGAGCGTAAAAGCCGTGCTTGCCCCGCCATGGGCCGTCCAATGGGGGGAAGCTGAGGGTGAGGGGTTGTTGAGGCTTGTAGAGGAGGGTTGTGCTGGTGTTGCGGACTATCACAAGGAAAGGGAGAGGAGAAAGCGAGGTGAGTGCTTTTGTTCGCCAGCGAAATGTCTCTCGAAACGCGGGATGCGACGAGTTGTCAGCTGCTCGAGAAGTCTTTCTTTCGTCTGTTGAAGTTGAGGAGGCAGACTTTTTCAATACCGCCAGGAGAGAAGATTATGCTGCTCATTCAAGGCTCGGAGCGAAGGATGGAGCGGGCAAGGAAGTCGTCCGTCGAATAAGGGGTCGAGGATGTGGTGACATATCTTCTTGGTCCCCGGACGACCGGTTTACCTCAGCAAACTTTTACAGCATACAGTACTGATAGCAATTTCCTTCAGCTAAAACAAAATCCAGTGCCCAGCCAGTTCCAGTATCGGTAGCACCACCTGTCCTTTCCACGATAACGTTTGGCCTTAACGAAACGATCAAACGCCTCGAACGAGCGCGTCTGGACCTGGAAATATCCGTCGATGCGCTGATCGCCGGCTACGAGGAGTTCCCTTTCGCAGGACAGCGCAGTGCTGATGCGCTGATAGCAACTGCTCCTGATGAAACGAGTAACAACGGTCCATCACGGCTTGGCGCACCTCCAGTAGCGCCTCCGCGGGTCATTCTCGTCTGCGTCGACGACGTCAACCCGCGTGAACTGGTGGAACACGTACCGCGGTATGTTGCCAGTTGGAATGCACTCCTTTTGGCGTCCAAGGCGCGGCTGGAGGAGTGGGCGCGTGAGAAGGATGCGGAGGCGAGGACGGCCAAGGTGGATCGATTGGTTGCAGGGAGGGAGATGTATCTGGTTTCTCTGCGGAAAGGCTCTGAGCAGGTCTTGGCACATGCGGTGGGCTTACGTCGCGTTAGTGTAATGGGCATCACGGTAAGCAGTGTGACGCCATCGAGACATGGAGCGTCGACTGAATTCATGGCAGAATGAGTTTCCGAATCTGCGGAGCATCATCGCCCATCTGACGAATGCCAACATCACTCCGCCACTCCCTCCGTTCCCGCTTCATGCCACAACATCAACGCTTGCAACACCGATTTACGCCCCGACTCTTCTCAAGGCAGTCTATAGCACGACCCCGGCCGATCCTAAGTCTCGTAAAGCGCAACGCGTCGCGGCTGTCAGAGTCGCGCGAGAGCGACAGAAACGACTCCGGTTAGAACAAGTGGAGAAAACGCGCCGTACGCTTGGTTGGAAGGTTGGCGATAAGTGGGTTGGTGGGACCGAGCAGAAGAAGAGGGATCGGACAGCCAGGTTTCAGAAGAGACAGAGGGTAAAAACGTTGGTAGACGCGAAGAAGCGGAAAAAGGTCGTCAAGGAGAAGGCTGCAGAGCGTCGGACAAAAATGACAGTAGTGGGTAAGGTCCCTGTTAAGAAGTTGTGATCGGAGTGGAATGCATATCAATCTTGTTCGGTCTCTGGCAAGCTCATTTTTGCATGACTGACAGCATCAAGGAACTCCTTATGGGGAAGTCACGAAGCAGTCGATTGCTCCATACTCGCTACCAATCTGGTCTGTGCCTTGCCCAGGAGGGTTTGAAGCGATAGGACTAAAGAGTATTATCAGTTTGATATGCCATCTCAGTTTGTTTCCTACAGCGAAAGCGCTATTCCATGTTCAAAGTCCACTTGTTATGCAAAATGCATTGTTTACAACTAATAACACGTACTATTCCGTGATGCAGCAGCGATAAGCTTAGCCGAGCGTCCCAACGTTCACATACACAGATCAGAATCGCAGACAGGTCAATCGCTTGCCGCTGACCGCACCGATCCAGGCGCCGTCCTCCGCATCCTGCCCCCAAGCCAGATTATTCACTTCCCCATTGTTCGCGGTCCATGCCATATGCGGTTGCTTCTTGACGGTCGGCATCGCCGCTGGCGTACCTGTCTGCGTTGCGCCGAGCGTCTCGGTATGCTTGACGGCTTGGGTGGAGGAATGGCCAGTGCTCGATGATTTGGCGTTCGGGGCGGGCGAGGAGTTGGTAGACGATACTGCCGAAGCTGGGTAGGGGAGAGACGACGTCAAGTCGTATAATAGCAGTTGAGAATCGTCGCCTGCAGGAAGAATGATGTTCGCACGTGATTTGGATACCTTGTTCACCGACTTACCACATGTCGCAACCCATCCACCTCCCCCATGGCTTGCTCTGCTTTCGCAGCCCCATCCTACAGCACTCAAGCCCTTTTGATGTCCCACCAGCTCTGCCACTGGCACCCCTGGATTGCGCATATCAAGAATGGAGGCAGCGGTATCACCAAGACCGAAGATGGCGAGGTAGTGCTGTTCCTTTTGCGAGAATGATATCCGCGCAAGCGGCTTCGTCGGGATAGCGGACGCCGTGGAGTCGGTCGCTTGATGACGGGACTGACTGGTGGCGGACGCGTCGGGCGGACTTGGGGCTTTTGCAGAGGGCGTCTCGTACAGAATGGTGGAATGCTCGAGGGCGCGAAGGTCGAATGCGCGTAAACTTCCATCAGCGCCGACCGAAAGAAAGACGTCTTTGCTCATTGGAAGAAAGCTGACGTCGTAGACGGACCGGTCGTGAGCTATTAGCTGTGTCAGAGCTGTCGAGGTTGAAATGTCCCAGATGGTACATGTGGTATCAATGGATGATGTTATGAGAGATGACGGTGAAAACGAATTCCAGGAGAACGATGTTAGTGGAGGAAGCTTGGATGCCGGCGATTTTGACTGTAACCAGAATTAGCTTGAATGACCAAAGCTTGTCACGCAAGTAACCCACGTTCGAGAGTTTACTCCGTTCCTTCAGCCGCCAAGCTGGCTGATTCTCGTCGACACTGTCCATGCTGAGCCTGCCTGTACCATCTCTCCAGGGATTCTCTTCTTTGGCATGTTGATGATTTCCTTCTCCTATGCGCCTCGACGAAGGTCCAGCATGCCAATCCTCCTGCAGCTCCCATATCCGTAGTAAATCTCCCGTCGTCGCCAGTAACTCGCTCCCGCCATTGCCCGACTCGCCCGATGAGCCTCTCCCACGATGTGTTGGAGTAGCGGTGATTGGATTTACGGGCTCGAACCCGATTTTCGTAGGAGGATATGCATGTGAAGTGCTAGTGAGGACACGAAAGTCGTCTTTTGCGCTTGGAGAAGGGTTGGCTTGAATGATTTGGATTTTATTGGTCGCAGACGAAGAGATGAAGGACGTCAAGGCGACACGTGGTGTTGAGTGGATTGTTGAATGGGAGAATGCGACGCCGTAGAGATTGACTGTAGAGCGATCAGCGGGGAGATACTCGATGAACGTGATGCTTACAAGGAGCATCGTAGTATAGGGTGTCCGGGAGAGAATTGCGCGCCTGACGCCGTTCGGGACTGAACCGGTAGTCCTCATACATGGCGTCGGCAGAGACTTGCCTGAGGTCTCCGGTACAGGTATCGTGCGAGGCAGGCGTCGCCCGAAAGGTGACCGTGCAGGGCACTGTAAGGGTATAGTATACCTGATAATGAACTCACTTCAACGCGCAGTCAACGTCTATCTGACAGCTCGTATGACGTGTTTCAGCTCTCGTCTTTAGCGCGCACCACGGCATCCCGTGATCCTTCATGCTCGTGCACGATTATTGTTCTCGTTCGGGAGGCCCACCACCTCGAAGGTGTCCAGGAACCTGTCTAGAAGGACGTCGATTGTGATAGCACGGAACTCACTGCGGGGAGACCTTGAGCTCAAAGAAACTCAAACGATCAAGCTGTTAGATCTCCTCATATCCGAAAGCTAAGGACGGCAGCCTGCATGATGACAGGGGTTCCCGGAACTCCGTCGCAGAATCATGTTCTGGGCTGCAGAGTGGGCAGTGATGAACGATGGCGATGTCCATCGCAAGATCAAATAGTACGGTAGGGGTATCTTTGAGACCAAGACATTTTGCCCCAGCGAGCGAGATATGCTGCTTTAGATACTACTCTCATATCTTTCCCTGTTGTGCAGATCGAACATTAGTCATCTTCTGCCAGCCCGACTGCTTTCCACAACAGTACACATTCAGGTTTAGTCCACGGTCAGCCAAGTCGTTCTTCTCGGTCCGAGAAGGTCAGGCGAGCTGATCCCATTACTGAGATCCAGAAGACAGCTTGAGAACAGCAGTCATGGCGAGCGAGTCACTTTGTATCCAGGATTCCAGGTACATTCACGTCCGTCTCGACAACTGTTACCAGACACAGGAGAATAAATTCGAGAAGGGAGAGTACCAAAGCTAGATGCCGGATCATGGCGGACGAGACTGATTGTATCGTTTCGCTGGGCTGGAGAATGCATAGTGTAACACGTCTGATTTGACTGTCTGTGCATCACTTCAGACTATACAGGCCCTCAACCCGAAATGAAGTAGCGCCTGAGAAACCTGGCGAAAGGCAAAGGCAAAGGCGGATGATCGAGCCTCGACAAGCTCGGGGCGCAATTGACAATTCCGATGCGCATGAATGGGATAGTTGCGATACAATGTCCATGAACGTGACAATTTACACGCCACGCATGCCACCAATGCGTAATCATCTTCATTCGAAGGAAGTACGATCAAGGCTCCTTAGCTCCATTGTGCTACATGTGTTGTAGAACCCTGAAATGTATCTAGTTGTCTCGGACTGATTTCCGTAACTTGGCCGGACTATGGCTGATCAAAGCTCGGATCCGATTCTCCACACCTTTACCACCCCCGAGCGATCACCTGTAACCAATATCAGAGCACTGGAAAAGGGCGTTTCAAAACTGGCGACCGCGGTGATTGCCGTCAAGTGGGGTCGAAGGAGTTGTCGCGAATGTTGTGCAGCGGTCTGGCCTTCTTCCTTCTCCTGAGCTATTGCCCTGGCAAGCTTTGAATTGAGAGCGTGACTTGGAATGGGATGGCAGGGAGCGGGTTGCTCTACTATCAACTGTGGATCCGAAGCCGCTTTATCCCCTTGTATAGATCTGATGGGGAAGATCGTTAGATAGCCTGGGCAGAAGAAGGAACACACTTGCCTGTAAACCTTCTCGGCGTCTTTTCCAGAACCACTGATAACGATTGACGCGTTGATTTGGCTCAAGTTCCACAGTCGAACGATCCTGTCTTCACCAGCTGTAATCATAAGAGCCGCTTGCCTGATTGTGTGACCTGTATACTCGTCAACAAACTTCCCCTGCGGCGTTCCCGCCGCTTCGTGAACAGTCCGCAAGCCTGTTTCCAGACTGGAATTCGTCCGCGAGCCTTGTATGCAATGCACAGCAAGAATGTCACGATGAGGGCAGTCCTTGCCGGACGCGGCTTCTTGCGTGAACGGGTCGAGCTCAGCCGTGACATCGTTCTCCCTTTGGGTAATCGATTGGATCTTGCTGGCAGAAGTCTTGCCATCATCCCTGAGCGGACTTTGAGCACTACTCGCAATTTGTCGTAGGGCGACTATCGAGGCATCGCCATCCTGAGAAACCGCCACGACCTGCGTGATATCTGAAGTCGCAACATCATAGATGAAAAGTATTGGACCGATCGAGGGATCCGAGTCGCTTGCTTCGCTTCTTCGCGAGCCGTACGAAACGACGATCCAATTTCCGCTGATGTTACCCGGATGGCCTTGAATGAGCAAAACTCGGCCCTGACCTGACCATTGCCGTACGGCGATTTGGTATCGCAAATCCCACAACGTCAGGATGCCCTCGCTGGTGCCAGTAACGAACCAGTTGTACCTTGAATCGACGTAGATGGCAGATATGCGTCCGAACTCCGCCGATTGCTGCATGTTGTGCTTGATCTGCATCGTTGTTAGATCAACCACCTGGAGAAGACCTTCAGACGTAGCTAGAAGCAGACATGGTCGATCGTCTGCAAAAAACATCACATGAGCTGATAGCCGATCCAGCGGCTTGGAATGGAACTCACGAGATACAACATATGCCATGGACACTGCATACCCTTCCGATGCCTGAAATTTATGCCTGCGATATGACGCGATCTTTGAGAGCTTTAGGGAGGACCCCGAGACAGAAGCGCTGATCCGGATAACCTCCACTGCGCCAGTTGCACAGGCGACTGCGAAACAATGCGTCGACTTTACGGCGCACACAGCCGTCACTTTGCCAACGTCAGACAGCTGTAGACGGAGCCGAGGTTTGGTCGATATGCTGCGTTCCAGCCTACTCGTCTCCCACGTTGTGATCCCACCCACGACGTCGATGATGGTGAAATAAGAGAATTCAGGAGAGACGATAATACCGGCCACGGCGCAAATGTGTTCGGGCAGATGCGCTATCAGCGTCACCTCTCGATTTGCGTCTCGAGCCAGACGTGAAGTGCTTGACCGAGGCGTCCGCCGTTTACCACTTGATCCCGAGGATACCACTGTATGAAAGGCTTCGTCGACTGCGGCTCCGGTCTCCTGCCAAGCTGTTTCTAAGAGGGAAATAATGGCGGGATCTCTCCCCTCGTATGTGGTGTTGTATGGCTTCCTGTCCGCAGATTCACTAACAAGCGAATCTTGATGGCCTTCATTTTGAGGGGAACCAGGTTGACTCATCCTTGATTCAAGTCCAATCAGTCTCATATGGGCCGCGATTTCGAGCTGGCCAGTGGCTGTCGCGGGGGACGCTCCGATAGCTGGCGCAGCTTTGGCGCTCTCTGTACCTATGGAGCCGGAGGCTCTACTACGAGCAGTCTTGCCGGAAATCGATGGATCCTGGATATTCGTGGAGGGAACCGAAGTGACCGAATCAGCTCGGTGCAGGTCTCCCGGCTTCGGTGTGGCAGGACCATCTGACTCGAGCGGAGTAGCGCCGGAGGTGGTATCATGCTGCGACATGCGCAAAGAGTCGAGTGCAACCAAACGTCGACGCAATTCTGTGACTTGCTCAGCGTCGCTTGCGGAAGAGTCGTGGCTCATCATTCGATGACGAACCGGTCGGTGATTCGCGAACGACGGTCTTCTGGAACCATTATTGCTAGGTTTCTGATGCAAATGTTTGCGACCGTCTGATGTATCGAACGTTGATGCATTGCGTTTCTCGTTGATAAATATCGTTACGGGGGTAACGTGCATTTCTTGAAACGAAAGACTTCTTCCACCGAGGACCGACGATTGCTCGGGTAAGCTTTGATCGACCCCCTTCCGACTTACGCCCAGCATGCATCAGCTCCATCCAGACCCAAGACACAAGAGGACTACTTACTCTCGAATGACAGCCGCTTGTACTGCCAAGTATCCCTTTAAAGCGGAGAGCTTGACATCACCTGTTTTGGGAAGTCCTCGTTGCCGTAGAAGTTGCACGAAGCGCCGATCACTGCGCAGCAGATCAGCAAGGAAGTCTCAAGAGACATGGGATACAGGAGTAGCATACATATCATTGTTCGCCGGCGGGAGGTTCCACTCGGCTTGCGGAACCATGTGGAATGCCCTTGATTTCTGACTCGACTTTCCCGGAACAGAAATCGATGACCAGAAGGAGCCTTTCGGATTGGCAATATACCACTGCCTCGCCGCCTCCAGGATGGAGTTCGACAGCTGCTCGATAGAATGCCTCAGTGTCCCGTCGAGATCGGCCGTTTCAGATATCGAGGCACTCTGGCTTACTGGCTCAGACACAACATCCAACAGAAAGGAGGAATCCATCTCCGACACATCGGCCTTCAACAACGGCCTGAAGTATGGGTATAGTATGCACCAAGCATCGCTGACATCTAGGTGCTTCGCAGCCACCGCGATGAAATTGGCAGACGCTACGACCCGTTTCATGAAGGCAGGTAAGCCCGCAGTCCCGCAACGAAAGGAAAGCAGTATGCTTGCCTTGGCGGATCCAGACATTCGGGTGACAAAGGAAGCCATAGGTGCGCGAGAAGAGCTCCAAGATACGTGCTTTCTCGAACAAGCCCAGCTCAATTAGACTCGACAGCGATATCAAGACTCGGGAGACCACATGATCTTCGGGATCTGATCGAGCGAGACATCGTTTTAGTATTGGCTTTTGAATATGCACATCGAGCGGGAACAGGACTCACCTGCCAACGCTTGTTCCATCAGGGGCAAGACGAACTCCTCGAGACCGGTCGCACCAACGAAAGCAGCTACGCTGACGATGCTCTCCAGGAAAGAACATCGTAATCTCCAATCTTGGTCGTTAAGATAGGTAATCATCCTTATCAGAAGGATGTCATTGGTTTTCGTCCGGCCGAAGACAAGACAAAGCTGAATAATGTTTATGAGAGCCGCCCGCCGTACCTCGCTTTTGGAATCAACGAAAATTGTACCGGCTTGATCTGCGAGTGTTTCCAGCAGTTCGTGAAGGCTAGCGTCATAATCGGGCTACAAAAAGTCGTTAACAAAATGACGGAAATATTAACGGACCTAGTCTTACCTCTAGATTTTGGTCTAGATCGAAATGTGAGGGTAAGATGCTCTCTGACCAATTCATGCTTTGAGCCATTTCCATTACGTGCATTCCTATCTCGGAGAGCGCAGGGAGTTGCTGCGCGAAAGTTGAACGAACGTGTATGTCGCTGTCTTCTGCAAGATGGCGAATATTGGGTAATATATATTCGGAAACGAGACCGGCGTTGCCAGGGGTAATCACTTCCACTTTGCTCAGCTGAGGGTGACTATCAGTTGCATAGTGATCGGTCCACCTTTCTAGAGACTTGCCAGTTGTACCAATGTCTCCAACGCCGCTGCTCGAACCTGAGGCATCTCGTCGCGCAGAAGCGATACTACATACGGTATGATACGATCAATGACTTCTTCGTCTGGTATCAGATCCGCCATCGGGAGAAGAGGTTCTAACGATCTGACGCGAGAGGATGCACGAAGACAATTCCGCATGTTCGAGGCGAGGATGTTCAGGAGCAGCATGCTTGGCCCGGCTACAAAGCTTTGATATTGAGTGAATGGAGGATATCGGCAGAGCATGGCACTGACTGGAATCTGCCACCTTAGCATCATTCGCCACGTTCCCATCGTTGTCTCCGATTGTAAATCGGTGCTCTTGGACGACTGCGCTGATAATGCCGGACCAATCGTCTGCGATCGCCTCGACGATTTCATCTGCTTTGTTTGCGAACCTGACCGTCGGATCTTGTGTTCCTGCTCCATTACTCTCGCTTTCCGATTTAGTGTAAAGGTCATTGACGTAATCCTGGAGAAAGGTGTAAAAATAGTCGGGGAAAATGGTGTTTCGATAGTCCACCAATACTTTTTCACAAGTGGGGCGATCTGCGGGATCAAGCGACAGCATTGCCGCCAGCATTTCCTGATGTGACATCGTTTTTGAATGAACGTAGGTCACAAAAATTAAGGATGCTTACCTTGACCGGCTCATCATCGAGGGAGTTGAGTAGAGTGACCACCGCTGCGGTCTGCCCCTCTCGATAGCTGTACAGCTCGCTCAGCGTAAAGACACTGGCTCCATCTGTCCACATTTCCAACAATGAACATCCAATGGAGAACACGTCCATTTCCTCTGTGATCTTGCCGTCCCTTTTGCCGATCCCATTACCAATCCACGAGGCGGATCCAGAGGTTGTGCCGAGATCCAACTGAATACTAGCCTGTGCCTGGATATTTCGCTTTTCCGCAGCGATCTTGCTGTCGTCGGTGTAGAATCGTTCGGGGGCGAGATAGCACGTTCTGCGACCAGAGGAATCGTAAAAGTAGGAGAAGTCTGAGGGGTCGTTGAGAGGCAGGAATGTCGGTTTGAAGGCGGACGCGAAGTCGGTAACGTGGACGTTCAGAGACGGGTCGATCAGGATATTCTCGGACTTGATATCGCCATGCGAGACCTGAAATTGACTTTGAGCGGGAGTCATTCCGTTTGATGGGCGCCATATGCTTACCTCTCGAGCCCTTGCGTCACGTATAGCTGACAAGACCTGGAAAGCGATCCATCTTTTCTCCAGCTCGCTCAAGTATGGCCGAGTGCTGAGATCATATGGGAACATGAGAGGGAATTTGTAGGGCCTGCTCCGTACTACTCACCTGATCCTGTCATATAAGCTTGCTCCGGCCCACTGCCGTATAAGATACCCGGCCTTCTCGGTTTCTACAAAAGTTGAATAAGACAAGGTATGGGGAATAGCCGACAAGGCGTCTCTTTGGTCTACCAGAGCAAGATCTATCAGCACGGTATTGATCTGCTGGAAAGATCACGTACTTTTCAAGCGACGTTGTATCAACCTCAGGGACATCGTCGGGTCCGGCTTGATGAAGAGCTTGACGACCAGAAGACCGTATGCATGGCGGACAAGAATGGTCTTGAGGAATCGCGAGGACGATAAACTTGCAAGACTTGCGATGTCACTTCACGAATAAGATTGCAACAAGTCCTGGAGCTCACCTTTTCTCGTACGAAATGTCGTTTCCGAGCTCGGCCACATACGAGTCGAGGGCGCTCGAGCTGAGCAGCAGAATAGAGCGGATTAATTAGCCACTTGTCTGGTTAATCATTGTGTCCATGACTCACGCCCTCGCCAGCGACGAGACATTTCCCATTGCTCACCGATCACAAGCGTAGTCAACGGGTTCTCGACGTTCAAGCTGAGTGATCGACGTCCAGCTTCATCGAATACCGGTCTCGAAGGGGTTTTCGCCGCTCGTTGATCGTTTGAGGTCCTTCGGATCCTCTTGAGTGTAACTGAGGATGGGTAGCTGAACAATCGTGTGCTGATGATGCCGTCTCATAATGATGCCTTCTCATAATGATGCCCTCGAGGTAATGCGCATGCCAGAGTGAGTGTCTGACTGTCTGACGCCATCTCGCGGCTCGAGCCGACCAAGCGGCGGCCGGCAACGGACCTGCGCGCATGCGATTTGTCGGCCGCCGAGTTTGGAATTTTGCCTCGATTTTGTGGTTTGGATCCGCCACTTGCTAAGCAAAGCTTCAACTTTGCCTGCCTGCGAGGGTGGTGTTCGCCATATTTGTGCAGCCCCGACAATTACCTTTGCCGCAGCGAAAGACAGCAGGGCACCTGGGCACACATTTCGAAGGAGATCAGAAGCTCACAAACCCAAGAAGAGCCCGTCAAAATGGCGTCCGCTATGCACTACGTTCCTGACGCCTACGCCTCCCAAAGGGCGATTCTCTGCGCCGAATGTGGTACCGTCATCGAGCCGAATGGAGCCAACATGTGTATCGGTTGTCTGCGAAACTCGGTCGACATTACAGAAGGCATTCCAAAGGAGACGAGCTTGAACAACTGTCGAGGTTGCGAACGTTGGTTCGCTCCGCCTGCCAACTGGCAACCCGCAGCTCTGGAATCGCAAGACCTCCTGAGTATCTGTCTCAAAAAGATCGCCAAACCTCTCTCGAAGGTCCGATTAATCAACGCAAAGTTCTTGTGGACGGAACCGCATTCAAAGCGACTCAAGGTCGAGATCACCATTCAGAAGGAGATTCTCACCAACACCGTGCTGCAGCAGACATTCGTCTTGCTGCTTGTCGTTCACGGTGGTCAGTGTCCGGATTGCGCGAGGCTGGCGGCAAAGAACACTTGGAAGGCCAGTGTACAGGTTCGACAGAAGGTCAACCACAAGAGGACTTTCTTGTTCCTGGAACAATTGATCTTAAAGCACAACGCTCACAAGTACGTCTCATGTCTGTCCCATAGCTGTGCAGCGCTAATGTACTTCAAATAGGGATTGTCTGTCGATCTCGGAAAAGCGTGATGGCCTTGACTTCTTCTACTCGGACCGTGCGAGTGCGATCAAAATGACAGAGTTCCTGAACGGCGTGGTTCCCATCAGGTGAGCCCGTCTGACTAACTTGCGCTCGAGATGTACTGAGTACCATTCTTCTGCAGAATCAAGGCATCAGAGCAACTCATCTCTTCAGACACCCATAACAACACGGCAAACTACAAGTTCACCTACTCTATCGAAATCGTGCCGATATGTAAGGACGATCTTGTGGTAATTCCGCCGAAGCTGGCCAAGCAATGGGGTAATATCAGGTAAGTAACTGGATGCGACTGGCCCCACTGTCATAACGCTGAATGATTCTGAATAATAGCCCTTTAACTTTCTGCTCGCGAGTCGGTAACTCGATCCACTTAATGGATCCCACGACGTTGCAACATTGCGATGTTACTGCTCCGATATACTGGCGTCAGCCTTTCGACTCGCTCGCTACTGTTCATGACCTGGTCGAATTCCTCGTCTTGGACATCGAACCATCCGGGCCTGTCAAGGGCAAATTTGTCCTAGCCGATGCACAGGTGGTTCGAGCTTCAGGATCAGGGGCTACTGCGGGTGATGAAGACGGTATGGGTGGTGGCGACGGTATCTTCCATACCCGGACACATCTCGGAGCTATCTTGCAGCCAGGAGATACCGTACTTGGATTCCACATTTCAAGGGCAAACTACAACAGCGATGCTTTCGAGGCCCTCGATCAGTCACGCGTACCTGATGTGGTCTTGGTCAAGAAGACTTATCCCAACAGGCGAAAGAAGTCCAAGCCCAGAAACTGGAAGCTCAAGTCTATTGCGGTCGAGGCCGACGACAACGCGCATCAGAATGGCGGTGTTGGCCGAGGTGCACTTGGTCGACGTGGTGGTGTCGATTCGCAAAAGGTCGAAAAGGATTACGAGCTATTCCTGCGAGATTTGGAAGAAGATCCCGAATTCCGATCGGCCGTCAACATCTACAAGGCGGACGCCCCAGGAACGGATGTTAACATGTCTGCGGGGTCCGGACTTGGTGGCAAGAAACAAAAGACGGTCCGCATGGCCAATGATATGGACGTCGAGGACGAAGCCGCTGATGCGGAGCAGCCGGCTGACAAAGAAGAAGACGACGATATGGAGGAAGAAGAGGAAGACTTCCCAGAGATAGAGCTACATGAGTTGCTTGAAGATCTTAGGGTTGACGATGAGAATGCCGTCGAGTATGGCCCACAGGACGATGAGGAGGAGCTCTAGATGGTTGGAGTTGGGTGCCACCCTGTTCGCAATGTTGTAGCATTGCATGATATGTTCTCCGTACCGTTTGTGTCCGTGACAATCGCATTTATAGCGGTAAAACCATCACCTGGACAGCGCCTTCGCTATTCACGTCGCTCCTTGTTTGAATGGCTATCTCTCGAGGAATCTCGGTCTGGCTTTGCAAGACTCGTATCCGTGGCAGTGGCTGTAAGCCCGGCGCCGTCATGGGTATGGCTGAAAAGTTGTAATCGAATTGCTGGAATGGCAACAGCATTGGCACCGAAACATGTCGACTTCCGCTCCACGAGAAGCCTTCCGTTATCTCGGTCTGAATTGATAAGTCGTTGGCTGCCATTGTCGGATGTAGGTTGGTGAGTTGTAATTGCCACTGAAAAGAGGAATACTGCGTCACAGATGCAGGCGCTCGTATGACCGCTTGTACGTTATCTGTGGGCGTATATCGAATTTGGGGAAGAATGCATCGGAAATGATGAATAGCCGGATGCTTTGCCCTGCAGGATCCAGCATTAGCTATAGTCGAATGTGAGATCTTCATGACTGACTCCTTCCGCGACCATGATATATCCAGATAGCCAGCTGATAAGTCACTGTCCGCGGTTTCTTCGGAATTGAGCGCTGAACGCAGCGCTATATCATAGCTATTGAAAACGCCGTATTGCATCTCAGCTATCCAGTCTGCGCAAGTATATAGCGTAAGCAGAGAATTAGAGACACCTGGAGAACATGCGCCATACCGTCAGGGAACTCGCAGTCGGAAAGCGAAGTATAGTTCAACTTGGAGTTGATTGGGTCCTGTAGAAGGCAAAAGACGATTCAGCTCACCGGTATTGCAATGGAGAAACCAAGACCAGTCCTTTACAGTGTGCTTGTACTCGATATCGTGTATGATCAGGTCGAGGTGTGTCTTCTGTGAAATGATGGTATAGACTGTTGCCTCACAGATCTTTTCGAAGAAATCCCGTTTGAGTCGCTCAAGCGAAAGTAAAGACGCGAAAGCGGTAGTCGAAGCCTCATAACGAAGGCGATAGTCCGCTTTGAAGGGAATCGAAATCGAAATTGTGGTTGATTGTGTGATCGATGTATCAACCTTGTCGGAAGGATCCTCCGGCAAATCGGCATGAAGCTTGATTTGAAGTTTATGATCTCCGACTTCGGCGTATGTCAGGCTGATTTCAGCGGCGACACTGCCGCCGGATTCCAGAGTACCGAGGTCCTGACGGGGTAAGCTGTCCTCAAAAGAAGTTTCCTGCTGAGCAGGGAGTACGACTTGTAGGAAGAATGCCATTCAGAGAAAGTGCCGCGAATCGCCTTGGGAACGCTTACCTTTTGCTTTGAAGGCTTGAACTTCGTAAAACACCCTGAAGGCTTTGGTTTCGCTGCTCGTTACCTTGACGTTGAGTCTGATTGTCTCACTTGCAAAAGCGGAAGACAAGTGATCCAGCTGCACATCCAACTTGATGGGTCTTCGCATTATGCTGTGTACGCGAAAGGGTTAGTGGTGGCGCCGTGGTACAACGATCAAGTCATGCTTACCTGATTGAGGGGAATATCTCTTCGTCGAGGTCGTGCAGGGTGAAAGAGGCGGTGTCGGCGCTCTTGTGGTAGAGTTCTATAGTCCATGAATTCCGAATCAGAATCAATGCAGCTTCCGAAAGCTTCGCAGACAAACGTGTCAGCGGGGAACCACCCTATGGCAGAAAGGAGGCCTCACCTTCAGAGTCCCAGGATCTGCCGATCGTATTGTGCCCCGGAAAAGTCGTACTTCGCCGGGAGTGCAGTGGAGGTCTGCCTCTGCGCCTGACTCTTCCGTTGAAACTTCCCCGAGATCCGTCCACGAGTCGCGCTCGTTCCGACTCGCATGTCGCACAACGCAACTTTTTCCGTTGGAGAAGGTGAGACGCAGAGCATCAAATTGCAAGTCTTCAAAGCGAACGTCCGCAGGTACAGACAGCTCCACCACAAAAGGAATTCCCCAATTGACGATGGCCTGATTGTTAACGAACCCAGCTTGGACTTGTACTGTCGTCCGGATTTAGTGCTATGCGTTACGGAAGATAGATGAGAATGTACCTAGGGCATTCCCGTTGCTTTGAGCTATCCTTATTGGTTCCGACGAGCTGGGCGCTGTAGTCTACCTCGCAGAAAGTCAGAGTTACAAAGAGTCTAGCTGATGTGCAGGACTGACCTGGAGCAAAACATCCAGGTCATCCTGATACTGTTGTGGATCCTCAGGTCGTTTGCTGCCATCTACCCCATCATCCACGTGTATTTAGTAAATCTATTTGTCAAATTCTTAGAGTGGAAAACGCACATGGCGTCATCATTTCCAAGAGCAACTTCACCGCGTCGTCTGAGGTTCCCGTGCGCTGTGCGCATTCATACCATAGAGTGCGTATGGCCCAGATGATGGGGTTCCAATGTTCCTCCTCGTACACATGACCTATTTTGCGCAGAAATCTGTGTGGTGGACAGGAAATCTGATCAGGCGGCGATATCTGCCTACCCATTACGGGGACTTACGTCATGGCCTCCTCGTACTGACCCCCATCACTAAGGGTCTCTGCTACACGGAAAGCGATATAGAGGGCTAGCCTGTTCTTTCCCCGTCTTGCTTGAAGCAGATTGTACGCTTTCGTGTATAGCTGTTTCGTTACATGAGCAGGGATGACGAGGCATGATCACTGGAGACGCACTTCAACAATCACACCGGTATGGTCTACTTTCTGCTCATTCGCCAGGGCAGTAGTCGAAAGATTGAGCGACTTCGTCTAATGGCGTTGAGAGAGAGGATTGAATTCAGAAGTATAACATGGCAAAAAAACGGGGTCACATACGTCGCTTTCCGATGCCTTGTCAAACATGACTTTGCGCTGTACCGCACAGTTGCCAGCGGTGTAATAGTAGTATCCAGGATTCTGCAGAACCAGGAGCGGTTTGATCGCGCTGACCAATACCTCTTCCGCCCCGGGCGCAAAGGTAGATGGAATGGCATATGCGGGTGACGGTGCTTGAATTTTCAAGCCATGCGCAACGACGAGTTCCAACAATTCCGCAAACATTCGATATCTGAATCGCAAGCCGCTGCCTTTAGCAGTAGCAGCGCACATCGTAACAAACAGCTTACTGTCGGCCAATCCAGCTCCAGAATTCGAAGCTATCCTTGCCGATAGACCATGTCATGGAGAATTCACCGAACTTGTTGAGATGTTGATGGAAGAAGGTGAGTGCAGCCACCGTGTCGTTCCTATAGAAAGCAAGGCGACAAATCTTGAGGCGCCAGACGTGATATTCAGCAGACGGCCACGTATGGTACCGCGTCCACGATCCAGTCTGACCTTGATGGCAATACAGTCTGCCAAGACTTTCGCTTCAAGCCACCTTTTAGTCCGTGGTGGCAGTGCATCTTTGACCCCAAAAAGATAACACAGAGCCTGCCATGCATCCTCATAGTGCCTGTGGAAGGGAACATTGCATTAGCGGTCAGTTTTCGGTTCTGTAAGCTTTCCCCACCTTCTCGCAAGGTCTAAATCGCCCCTTCCCTCAGCCCACCACGCTGCCTTGTAATCATATCGTGCGGCCCAGCCTTGCGTGCTCAGGGGTCTGACTCCTGCAGGCGCCGTAGCGGGATACGGCACAGCTTGTGGATTGGCTGGTAATTTCGCTCTCTTTTTCCTGTTTGAGCGGTAATGTGCGGCATAAATGTCCATCGCATGCGGGTAGACCGCTTGCTGTAGGCTGCTTTGCGTGAGTTGCGGCACTCCTAACTCGGATCAGGCAAGCGGCTTACCTCTGCACAAAATCGTCCAGGTCATCGGTAGCGACGGGGGTAAGAACGTAGAGACTCGACTTGGTGTCTAGGCCGCTCTGTCGTCTGATAGCACTCAATCTCGCATCCAATTCAGGATCGTCTGTATCCGACCACAAGTCGGTCACTCATGTACTCATTTGCCTCTGCGGTGGACATACCAAGCATTTCCTTGCTAGCCATGAGTACGACTGTCACTTTCACTCCGGGCACCCTGTCTACCCATTTCTTCCTCCTCTCCCCTATTTCCGCTACCAATTGCTCGTCCACTTGCGCCTTTTGTTTGTTCTGCCCTTCCTCATTCGGCTCTAACGGTAACCCCAGGGCAGCAGGCAGGCGAAGAAAGAGTACTATGACGCATGGTACATGATCCTCATGTTTCCGTATCCAGGATGGATTCATGATTCCGTCCGGATATGTCGGGGAAGTAGTCGTCAGGGGCGACAGGGGCGAATGAGCAATTGGTGGAGCTTGGATGGTAGGATAGAGGGAGGGATTGGGTGATGCGGGTACTTGTGGCGCTGTAGAAGAGGGACGGGATTTCCGCGAGGGTATCCGGATATTCTAAGTCGGAGAGCGGCATGAATCATCTGCATAATCCCTTAGCCTGATAATGCTGACCTTGTCCACCATAAGAACTCGGAACAGTCTTCCCTTCTCCAACCCAGATGCGGAATCCTCTCGGCTTCCTCGCCGATTGCCTGCTGCAAATCCCCGTTCCGTGCTCGGGATCCGATCCAAGCGAAAACCTTCTTTCCAGACGCTTGGCTTGGTCGACAAAGAAGTGAATGCCGCACGCAAGTTTGCTTCCAAGCGTAAGAACGGCTCGTCAGACGGCTCCGAGGTGTCATTCGGAGCGAGTGATGCGGTTCCAATCGCAGAAGTCAAAGAAGGGGCATCTGTTGACCCATCCGGAACTGGCGCTTCTTCGTCGGACGCTGCTTGAGCCACCGAAGATCCAGAGCCTGCAAGGCCGGCATTGGCCTTGAGTTCGTGCGGCGGTGCTGTTTCACTGACGACGCTATCATTCCTTGCTCTCGCCAATCCGTGTGAAGCTTGTGATTCCGAGATTCCCGCTACGAACATGAGCGGGAGCGGATGTGAGAGGAACTGCAGCGCAACACCGATGAGCCCAAAGTAAGCGCAATAGGGAGTACGCTCACTTACTTCATTCGGGTAGGAGTTCATCTTTGTTGGGACCGGAGCCACGGGCGTCGAGCCTCTAGACGTGTAGATAACGACGTTGTCGACTCATCGGATGAGCGAGCTGCATGAGCTGATGAGCGGGGTATAGGAGTAAGACATCAGGACTCAAATTCCCGCACCATGCAACCGTAAATGGGCCGGTTCTCCCAAATCAGCTGGCAAAATCACGGATTCTCGTTCGATCATATCTAGCAGCTATCTAGCTTCCTTCGCATTCGATGCGAATCATGAAAGTAGTTCTCGATTCTGCAGTACCCGCCACGACGGGACTTCGTAGTGCCTTGTCGACATCCGAGGTCATGCTCAGTGGGTGTCTAACCACGTTTTAGACAGCCGCAGTCAGACCGGCATTCGTCATGACAGAGTCTGCTCCGTCCCATTGGCCTTCGCAAGTAGTGTATACCTCCCGGTCAATCTTGTCTCGCTCGTTCCCAACCTCTCAGCTTCAATACATCAATGCTCGAGCGACGCCGACGACCACTCTGCGAAGCCTTTCCGCACTTCCAGTATGCCCTCATCCCAAAGATACCGTTCGCATCAAGCAGATCACCGATCCAAAGCATCCGGCGCTTGGACAGAATGGGCTGTTTGTGGTGCGAGCCGTCAAGCCAAGGACAAAGGTGATCGACTATGTTGGAGTCATACACTCCCGGACCCCTCCGCTAAAACAGACGGCAACCGGATGGACAGATCCCCACGAGAAGAGCGACTATGACTTGTCACTGATTCGATGTATGTCGACCTCTCCATCTCCAGATGCGACGAATCAGATTCCCGTCCTGGTCGACATCGGTATCGACGCTGATAAGTTCGGCAACGCCGCTCGTATGATTAATGACTATCGTGGGGTCGCGGCGAAACCGAACGTAGAGTTCCGGCAAGTTTGGGATGAAGTTACAGGATGGGCAAAGATGGAAGTCTGGGCTTTGAGTGAGGGCCTGAAGAAGGGTGACGAGGTCTTAATCAGTTATGGAAAGGGATTCTGGAGCGCGAGATCCAATTAAGTCCTTGGCGAAACCACAACTACATTGATATACCATTGCGGTGACCTTTGTCTATAGCATCTATCTATGAGAAAGCGCTCTTTTCGGCCTCTTCTTCCTCGCGCTCCATCGGCGTGCTTAGACGCTTCTGCACGAAGTCAGAGTCCCGCATGATGAAACCGTCAAAATCTTCTTCAACATTCACCGTCAGACCCGTACGATGCATGTATTCCTCGAAATGCTTTCGTCGGTCCTCTGGGTCCAAGGCATGTTCTTCATGGCCTGTCAAGTCGTCAACACCGCGATCCTCCTTCTCTCCTTCATCAAGACTATCGCTCAAGACGCCTCTCCGCCTGTCCTTGCGTTTCTTGATCTCAGCCAACTCCTCTTGTCGCGACTCGCGCCACTGTGCCTCTTCCTGTTGTAACCTGGCGATCTCCTCAAATTCGCTCTGTGAGATCTCGGCTTGCCGCACATCCGTCTTCATGCAGGCATCTACGCCTGCTTGCCTGAGGACCGCAAATGCTTCCAGGTGATCTGTTGATCGTGACTTCAGCCTCAACCGCCTGAACCTCATGGAAGACTCAAGGAGGACGTACTACTTGTATTAGTCATTCGATGCGCGAAGTCGCATTTGAGTCCAGGGCCCAGAATGAATTCGCCTGATCCTGTGGTATTAGACTGACGTTTCCTGAATCTGACTCGCGCTCTTATTTAACTCACCGCCCAATTGCGTCAGCGTGCCGGGATTTGCGAGAGGCATTTTGAAGAGAGCGTTCTAGGGATGGAAATGCCGACTTATGGGTCAAGAATATTGCACCGCCGCAAGCGGAGGCAAAACTCACTCCTATCGCTCCCACCACTTGCCTAGGGATTGCATGTTGATGATATGCTGCTCGATTTTTCATGGGTCCAAAGTCGTTGGAAAGTTTGGTCATTCCCATAAGCTGATATAGCCGCCGTGAAGCGTCCACGTAAATAGGAAATGGGCACCGGAAAAGCTCTTTCGCGATCGAGAAGGTCAGCTAAGATATCAGGAAGATGGCGAGCAACTCATACCCCGATATCGCCTGATGATTTTCCAAGACCCATTTGAGATTCTGGCAGAGATGGGTGAGTTTCAGCGGCATAAGCGGAACGACAGATTCCATACACGATGACATTTAGACCAGCTTTATGGATGGCTTCTGCATCCAGGAGGCCAACTGAAGCGAGCGTGAAATCTTGGCCTGGGATGATGTGTCAACGCTGATGGCTCTGATGATTCATGCGATACTCACATTGGCCACACCAGAAGTGTCTGATCCAGAACACCACAGTCCTTCTTCCGTAGATGATATACTCTTCTCCGCCGATCTGGACTTCCGCCTTGTCGCCTTGTCGTTGAGAACCATTTTTTCCGGAGGCACCGCGCCTACCGAGACTGCCCAAAGATTGCTGAGATATCGATGCGCCGTCGGGATGGCCGTTACGGGCATGCCGATGAGCACCATCAACGCCTCTTGTGAGTGATTTGACGCTGTGACGATCGGACTTGCTCTTGACGCTGTTGTCCTCTTCGCCCTTCTCTGTGAGAGAATATCTGTCCCAGAAATCACCAAAGCGCCGTGATCGGCCGGACTCGTCTACCACTTGACATTGACTGGCTTCCCACAGACGCATGGGTGTTGGGACCGCATGTTCCGAGAACTCGTCTCCAGGCTTTACGTACTTTCTCCGGAATAAACCCTTCTCCCTTCGCATCGCAGGAGCCGATATGTTGCTGAGGGTAGCGCCGAGAGGCAGGGACGGAAGGGAGTGATTAAGTCTGGTATCGATAGGGCGCAATATTTCGGAATTGTCGCTGGCTGGACGCGAGACCGTTTGCTGACTTCCCGACGTTTCAGGATTTAATATAGGCGAGAGCTCGGCCCCTCGAATCCCTAAGCCAGTCAGTGCAGTACCGGAATCCTCGGTGTCATCTCTGCCGGAGATGCTCAAAGCCGTTAATTGTTTGTCGACTGATTTGTCGGTGGGAATGCGAACCATAGCTGGAGCCTGCATTCTGTCCATATCGCCGTCTGCAGCAGTTTGTAACCTGGCGGCTCGCAGCTGCTGTATCCGGGCATTCGGTTGAGTACCCGGAAAGCTGGTGAACAGCTGTTGAGTCGATACACTGTCCGCTGCGCCGTGATCCGAGCTGTGCACCGGTCGCCCGAGTACGATACTTTGCGCTGCGTGAGGAGGCCGCGACCCGTTATGCGGCAGGAAGTCGGAGTTGACGCTAGACGAAAAGGACGACATTGACACCTGAGACGGTCGTCTGTCTACCTCGGCTGCGAGGCTCGCGACATGTCCTTCCGTCACTGTCCCATCTACGCCTCCATTCGGCCGCACAGACGTGAGCGACATTTCCCCAGGGGCAAATGGTGATTCTGGGCGTTTCCTTTGATGCATTGGAAGTGATCTGCTGCTCTTGGCTGAAGTGGAACGCACGAGATGAGGTGAAGGTTTGGCAAATCCGGAAATTGAGGGCGTGCTGTGATCAGACATACGATCATCACCTACAGGGTCGAATTCGCTGCTGACCGGACTTTGCAGTACTTCTACGTCCGTCACCGGTTGGTCGACGGAAAGAGTATAGATCGTAGGGCCATTTCGCACTTGGGCTGTGCGTCCGCCTGCAATCGATTCATCCCCCAGATACGTAGGCACCGGCTTCCTCTTGATGCTGAGACTGCGACCCGAAAGTCTTGGTGTTGAATGCCCACTGATGGGCGGTGTTAACAGCGACGAAGAGTTATTGGAAAGTCGAGGCGATACAGCCGAATGTTGACTAAAAGATGGTGACGATGCCGGTGGCTGATTGTTGCCGTTCGGCGACAGATGTAACGGGCTCTCCGACGACATATCGGACGTCATTTGAGATTCTACACAAAGCGAAAAGGCGCATGTCAACAGGAATGCTCAGACACTGACCGCTATCATGCCACAAAACAGTTCAGGTCAAAACAGATAGCAGGTCGCACGCTTGAATGACTTCTCGAATTGCGTTCGAAAAGCTGGACAGTGCCGGCGGGCGGCAGCGAGGCCCGTCCAATGATCATCTGCAATACGATCTCCTTCTGGCTAGGTGACGGACCTCTTGCTCCGCTGCTCCGTGGAGTCCTCCCTCAAAGTTGCAACAGCTGTTGTCACCAGGTGTTCCACCTTGTCGACGTTCGTCTCACTCTGAAACAGGCACGATCCGGAGTATCTCGAACAGGCTGGTGACTTACCAGTCGGGCCTTGTGCAATCGCCCCTATTGACCGCCAATGAGCTCTCGGATTGCCTCGTGGTGTCGCTCTCAATCCCGGCGTCGCAAGAAAGTGCAGTGAATGGGTTGAATGGCGAAACGAGGCAAATCCAATAATTCACCCGAAAAACCGGAAGATGCGAGCTGAGACAGAACACGGACACCACCGAACCAGCTAGCGAACAAACACTGCGTTGGGAAGTCCGTAACCAAGCTTATTACTGAAAAGATTCCAAGTCGAGTCGAGGGAAATCGAAAGAGAGGTCAGGCTCGCTGCGTCTTCAAGTTTGTGCAAACGACGTGAGAGATATGTAGTTTCTGTGGCGGTATCGCTGTCGAAGTCGCTTCGAACGTTGCGTTGTGTTAATTGACTTTGGCAATTGACTGTGTCGCCGTTTCCAATACCTCTGGCCGGGATGTCATGCTGTGGATTGAAACCACATGGGCTGTATATGAAAACTTGGTCTCTACAGCGATCGTTTCTGATCGGGAAGCCATTGCTTTGAACACCGGCGCCGGGAGCTTCCATTGAGCTTCCCCGGGATTCGCAGTTTTGAGAACAGCTTCCGTCGGTGGAGCCGCGAAGAACGAAGCTATGGAAGACATTATTGGTGTGGTGTAGAGCACTGAGCTGGCATTGGTATTAAGAACCCCTTGAGAACGCAAAAAAGCTCCACCGATTACTCCACCAAGCGGGATCACCTTACTGAAGAATCCTTCGTGAGAGCTCTTGAAGATCTCCGTAAAAGCTGAGAGGCGCTCGCCAGGACCAGCTGGCGACTATCGTATTTTAGCTTGCCTATCTCTCTGCGTCCTGGATTATCGCCCGATCACCTTTCTGACGAGAATCAGCTATTGTAGATGGGGATTTCTTTGATTGTTCCCGCGCGATATCAATCAATTTTTCAGCCGAGCTAGCCAATGCTGTAGTAATAGGAGCTTTCGAAAGGAGATGTTCAGGGATGTTCATTCGATTTGCCAACCTCAGGCCTCGCACATGACTGTCATCCCTCGATAGGAGACTTTTGGCTCTCCCGCCGCGCTCGTTGCGATATGACTTGAGCCATGAAGTTCCGCCCGTCATAATCTGCCCGGCCAGATCCAGCAACTAGTATACCATAGTCGCACCAAATGTATTTCGCGTTCCATAAAGTTCAGCTTGAAGCCCAGCGCTGAACAGCTCTCTACACCTCTTTGAGCGAGTACCACCACTCCGCCGTTTCCCTCTCGAAACGCAACGGACGAAGACTACACTGTTATGTACACCACAGCTACGGTGGGGAGCCTGGCGACGGGATTCAAGTCTCAGGTTCCTGGATTCGCTTTGCATCGCGAATGCGAAGCCCCGACGCGACTGTTGATACGCATTTATAATAAGAACGCAATATGAAAGTCCATGGCGAGTCTGTGCCGGAATTATGAACAGGTCATGATCGATTCACCGCCATGTCCATATTCTGTGCCGGTGAGTGTTCGCCCGTGTCGTCAAGGAGAGGTCAAATGGATGGATGCGTCTATGCCACGCGTACGTAGTGATAGAACGGATACGCTCCTACGGCGCTGCAGGATAATGGCACATTGGCTCCATTCAAGCACTCGGTATGATTGTCTGTTCGAAGCGAGTCAGCTGGTGTAAATGTGCACTTGCCACAGGCTCGGCGGTGCCATATGCAGGAACATACCGAAGATCATGACATTCCTCTGATACGTTGCGTCGGTCTGCGAGCACAGGGCCTCACCCTCCTCAAGATCAGTGATGGGATAGGCGACACACGTGGTATTGCAGACTGTAATGCGGTTTGAAGTGATCAATTACCCAGCTAGGGCTTTTTGAAGAGGAACTTACAGCCTTGACCGAAACAACCGTAGAATTCATAAATGTACGTCCCGGTAGGAGACGGCGTGGGAATGATCGAGCGCCGGAGGGCTAGGGCGAAAAGGGGCGAATCAACCTATGACACTCTTTCCGTGACTCTCCAGTGTGAAGCACAGGTTGAGATGGCCAGCGGTTTATTTACCTTCGAGTCCCGGGATTTGCCCAAAAAGACCAATCGCCATTTTCTCAGTGTAGCTGAGCCAATCATAATCTGCTTGCACGACGGCGGGCCCTGTTTCTCGGTCATCTGCAGGCGAGCGTTCGACGACAGTGTTGAGGTCAAAAGCTGTCGGAATTGCCGATATCAACGTCAATGAAGACAGTGCAAATGCAGCTAGAACGAAGCGAATTACGACGTTTCGAGAAAAGATGGGCGTCATGATGAGTGGGATTGTTCTAGGTGTCCCAAGTGGCCAGCTAATCGAGTGGGTGGAGTGTCGAGATTGGGCGGTAGAAGGCGAGGGCGAGACCATTCTTAGCGATACTTATATTGCTTTCTTGCTCCTCTTGAAAGATCGACCGGTGAGGAGCGAGACATGAACACAAAACAAACAAGGTGGCATAGCTTTAGCTAGCTCTTTAGCCCCGGCTTGGATTCTGACAACACTGCCACTCCACCGTCACTCAGCTCTTTGCTCGAAGGGATAAGGAGAGCTGCATAAGGGTGCCTTGCCTCGTTTCGTCATTCCAACTAGCGCGCAATGATCGGGGTACCTGCTTTGTTTTTGTGGTTGCCGGCTACATATGGGTCCGTCGAGACGTCTGTCGACCCCGCGTCCCAGCGCTTGCTGCAAGCTGCCCAGTCCGCTGCCTCTACACTCCTCTTCAAGAGCATCTCTAAGTCGATATTCGCGTTAGAATGGCGTTGTCGAGAATGGCTTCCGGGGGAACGAAGGATCTTTCGGGATATGCTGGTTGCAAAAATATCGCATTGACCATTTAAATAGAGCCGTACAAGATCGATGTATACGTCAATCTAATGTCACAATGTGGCAACAAGCAGATGTCCAGGAGCCAGTCCAGCTGCCGACGATGCGCAGAACCGCATTTACCCGAGAACAGAACGGTACATGCATGATTATGGATATACAGGTGTGATTAATGTGATCACCAATGCAGTGGCGATGATTATAGACTCTTCTTAGCAACACTCCGGAAGTGAACTCCCTGCGGAAGACACAGCAAGGCGGTAGGCCCATTGGCCTAGATCACCATTGTCGCGACTTCAACATCCAACCCAGTGACTTGCTTGGCTCGCCTCTCGACTGCCCAGCCTTTGACAGCCATGACGGATAGAATCCACGTGAAAATGAAGCAAACCAAGGCCACAGTCTATGATTGCGTCCTGATCAGCGACTGTCCATATTCTGAGCACAGACAGAAAGAACTTACCCAGCAGAGGAAGGCGAAACCATCGTCGTAGGCGTGGCGCATAGCGGCATAGGCAATCTCTTCATCACTCAGGAAGAACAGGACACCACCGCACGCCAGGCAGAACGACGCTAGACCTTCGGTAGGCGGACGAGAAGGCATTACCGAGTCCGAAGGAGGGGAGACCCACAAGAAAAAGTAGGTCAAAAGCCGGAAGAGGGCGAATCCCGCCAGACAGTAGCCCCAAAGCGCATGGATGGTGACTTGGAAGACGTAATCTTGTTTATGAGCAGACATGGCGATACCGAGCTGTTGACAAAAGATGTTCAGACAAGGAGATCTTCATGGCTGTAGTGACTCACGATACCAATCACCAGCGCCGGGAAAGGGTTGAAGCTGAAGCTGTAGCTCTTGGGCGCCGGCAGAGGTTTTCTATTCTTGTATTGCGAGGTGTACCGTTGGGTCGCACTGGTAGCGAGCAAACGTCTAATCGTCTTGCTTTCTAGTCCCATGCCACTGAGGCCGCCAAACCAGAACATCACCGCGATGCTGATATGCTGGACCTGCTTAATGGTATAGGAGTCTCCAGGAGCGGCACCGATGCGTTCCATCCACGTATTCGTAATGCCGTAGAAAAATATCACGAAAGACTCTATCATCTCCGCTGATGGAAGACGAGAGTTGACTTTGTGCGGAGCGCGAGCATTCCATGCCCATCCGTACTCCGCAAAAGCTCCCAGATATCTGCCAAACGTCAGGAGACCGTACCTATGGAAGTCAGTATCAGTCTCGCGCAGGGAAACGCATCTCTCAATAATTACCAGAAGAAGATGCTGCCTTTGATCAGATGAGCCAGTAAACTCGGCAGATACCCAGATCGGCCCATTCCCGTGTACACCACAACACCCATGATGAATACGATGTATGCCCAAACAACCAGACCCCGGCTGAAGAAGTGAAGTAGATAGATGCAGACGCGAGTGCCTTGTTGTCGTAAAGATTTCCGCTCCGAGCTGGGACGCGAATCGCCAGTTACCTGCGGATCCGACGTTGCGCGGTGCTGGGGATAAATCGAGCTTGATGACGCATCCGACATGCCTCGAGTGGGCAGCTTGAAATGCTTGCCCATCTCTTGCGGCGAACTCGAAAGCTCGGGAGAGTCTCGCAAGGTTGAGGTGTCGGAAGTATTGGAAGACTGGGAGGACCTGCGTTCTCCGTCTGCCCTGTTCGCCCATGGGGATGTGAATATGACGTTTCCGCTCGCAGGATGAGCATCTTGGGCTGCCAACATCCTGCGGCTCCTATCCGACGCCTCCTGGATGTCCAGATCGTCCAATTCCATCTGTGTGGCCAATGCAACCCTTTCGTATTCCTCCATGATCTTGGACTTTGCACCTTGGCAATAGACGACAATGTCCAAGAAATTTCGGTAGCTCTTATCGTTGGCCTTGGTGAACTGGTAAAGTCTTGCGCCTACCGCCACGAGATCGAGGGCGCCGATGGCGAGAGTAGCCAGCAAGAGCAAATGTCCGCTGATATTGTGTTTGTGCCCGGCGTATAATTCTGGAGTAGCTGTTTTGTACCATACGCCCGCAGTCCATCCAAGCAATACCAAGAGCCCGAACACGACTTTGCTGATTCCATATGCCAGAGACTCGAGTTTGGCCGCCCGGAGTGCAAGCGTGAGGGGCAGGACACCAAAGTACGCGAGAGACAGGGATACGACGTGCAATGCCATTAATCCTGGATGCGGGCGACCGTCACCTCCTAGTACTCGGTCTTGTTCGCGCGAACCGGCTCCTCGCGCATATTGCTCCTCCTGCCATGCGACATAATTTTCCTTCGACAGGTTTGACATATCGGCAGACGCATTGCCGTACGCCGAAAGACCCGTCCTTCGAAAATCAAACGTTTCGGAAGGCGTCAGGACGAAGTCATGGTAGAGGTAAGACAGCGGAGCGATACCATGGCGAATAATAACGTCAGTCTCGTTGAATTCGGTAAGGGGTACCCAAGACGAAGAGTGATGGACGTGGCCGTGCTGCTGAGATCCGTGCCCTTGGTCACCGTTGCAAGTGTGTTTACCTTTCTGGTGACAGACCGGCATGTCGATATCTTGTCCATCTGCGGAGTGCTGATCACCATGCACGTTATCATGATCGCCGTCTTCTACACCGAGCGTTGGCGAGGGCGACGAGGCTACCGTCGAAGCGACTACGGAAGACTTCGCTGCACCTTCCATGATGTTGGTGTCGAACATATCCATCACGTCGTAAGCAGTGTCCTCGCCATCAGCGGTATCGTGATCCCCGTGACGTTTCACCGGCACTCCTTCGACGAGGTACATACCCGTGGGCAAGCCTACTCGGTTTGAAAGGGCGGGCTCCTCAATCAGGGCAGGCGGCGCTGCAAGGACATAACCGGAGTTGGCTGAGTCGTATGAATGATCGACCAGTATCGGACAAGTCAAGAATAGCGAGACCAAGAGTCGCGGAAGCGAGGTGGCCCCGACGCCGGGTGGAATGATCTTCATTGTGCGGGATTCCGTGGGCTAAGCTTCAGAATACAGACAACTGCGAAAGGAGTTAGTGTCAGAAGGAGGGATTGACTTCGTCGAATGCTTACGTTCCCAGAAGAGTTACAGGCTGGAGATAAGTTCCACTGACAATCTTTCGCTGCTAAGTACTTGTCTGCTGTAGCGGAGGTGAACAGTGGCTTGACGTCTCCTCCTATACGCTGGCTTTATCGGTAATAAGAGCGAATGGTGATATCTCCTTTGTATAAAACCGTTGGGGTCCTTCCGTGTGTCCAGGAAAATCTTGACGCTTTCTCGCAAGCAGCGTCCCGGTGTCCTACCTATATTGGTTGCCGCATTGCAGAACCCAGATAGCCTCCACTCTCCGACTTTTGCCTCTTGTTTGCCTTGTTTACAGCTGACTTGACATCTGGCTCTTGCGGTCTCCGTAACTTCGCGATGACGCATGTTGTACCGGGATTGACTGCCTTTGAATGCCTCGACAAGTGCCTTGAGCTCGCGGTGGACTATGCAGCGCTCTCAGAGGCCTGAATGGCGAGATGATGCAAATCTGCTTACGAATTGCATACGCGAGCAGGCAAGCATTCGAGCCGAAGTCTAGGTAGGTGATCGTGACTGACTAAGTATCCCTTATTGTCAGCACTCTTTCCTGAGCCCTCCTGCCTGGAATATGGCAGGTCGGCAGCGAGGCATATTTCCGAGGGCATGGATGACGAAGCATGTGCGGACCTACAGTGGCAATTACATCTCCAGCTGCAGAAATCTAGATGAATGCGAGACACGAGCGGTCGGTAAGCTGCTGCGCTGGACAAAAACCGTAGACACCATGGAATTTTGTAGAAGATGCGAGGCGATTGTGAAAAACTTGGTTTCCCAAGCCGTACAGGATCGGCAATGCTGATTACGTCAAAGGTCTCCCTCTTAACAGATCTTCTGAGTACATGCAGAAGCTAGAGCTCCGGCACCCTTCTGCGAGCCGCCATTTGGCAGCAATGCGAGAGAGGCGAAGAGAGAGGTCGAGAGAGGGCATGAAAGCGCAGATTCTACAGACATGTGACGAGAGCACGCGGCAAATGACGACGATTGGATAGACATCTAACAGGTAACCAGCTGCGGACCGATCCGGCACGCTCTCTTATGATCTCAGTAGCTCATCCAATTTGCGGATGACATAGCTACAGCAGCTGTTACGACTTCATGATTCTCGACATGGCTGCGACAATGGCCATGTCGTATAGGAAGGAGAGCTAGAAGTAGCTATAGAAAGGCCTCGTATCGCTCTGACACAGGATCAGGCCGAGCTAGATGATCCGTCGAGCGGCTAAGCTGATGAGCGAAAGGTATTCATTCGCGCACACAGAAGGCCGAATAATGTAAGGGTCAAACTCTAAGTCAAGATCACTTAAACGCAAGGAAGACTTTTGAACTCGCGAGGCTATCTGCGAACAGCTGACCGATTGAAGTGGTTGCCGTACGGGAGCGCTCGCACAAATTCATATTCCAAAGGCGGATCACAGGAGCGAATAGTAGCTGGAGAGAGCAGTTGATCGACTTCAGCGTATCTGCTCGTTTGCTTAAAAGTCGCCCGCTCCTCATGAGATCTGTCCAAGTCACGGGCAAGTCTCTGCTACGTATGCTACGGCAACCTCCAAACATCCGTCAGACGTTTGCCCCGTTTGCCCTAAATGCTGAAGGGTGACGTCTACCTCTTTGCGGATCGACTGCAATAGATGGCTTCTTGCCGACGCAGATTGCAGGAGAGCAGAGGTGATGCGCTAGCAATGAATGACGCCGTTGCTAATATCGCATATTGAAAAGCTCTGAAGTTTGCAGCCAAACGATCCTACACGGTTGAACCTATATTTTGGCTGTTCTTGGGCCCAAGATGCTGTCATGTTCCTCTTCTCCGCGCTCGTCCGTTTCGGCCTTACTTAGAGCGATACACAGATGGCATGTGCGATCCAGTAACCACGGCGCTGGGGATCCAGATCGAGTTTATTTACAATTCGCAGGACCCGGAAGCATCTCCGCGTCACTTCATGAGCTGCGATAGCTGGTATGCTGCAGGAAGGACAGAGCCAGGGTCTCAGTTTGAAAATGGATGTGAGGGGCAGGTACAACCTAAAAGGATGATACAAGTCTGAGAACGCCAGAGGGAAGGTTCCGCAAAAGCTTGCAAGGCAGGGGAAGTCTGCAGCGACTGGCGGAGGCCTTAAGTTGCGAAGCTGGTTGAAGCATATGAGTAGGGGAATCTGCAAAGAGCGCACTTGAGGAACTTACACTGCACATCTGCGCTCGCAAGACTGCGAGACTTCGGTCCACGGAGAGGCTTCTTCCTGTCATCCATCTTTCCGGTTCGCCAGAGCCCACAGATGGTCGCGCCTCACGCTCTCGGAGTCGCCTTCGTTTACTTCTCTGCGGCATGTCCGTCTCCCTCGCCGGTGTCCTGCATTACTTCATCTTCTCTTGATTTCCGAACGAAGATCAGCTTCTCCATCAAGCGGTCGGACATCCTTTGCATGAACGCCGGGCTGCTATTGAGCAGTAACGAGTCAAGGGTCTCGTACGTCCGGCCTGATTTGACCTGTCCATGTAGAGACGAGTCAGTAGCGTGTAGGGAAATCACAAAAGGCACAACGATCAGAACATACCACAAAACCATCATTGACGCACTGCACGGCGAGCTCCTTTCCCTCTATCGTCACGATTACTGCCTGAGGTCCATCCTGTAGGAAGGATCGAACGCCATAGGCGTTTTCGTCCAACGCACGGGTAAGTTCGGCCGCGAAGAATTGCATGGTTTTCGCCGGAAGGATATAGCCGTCGTCGGGAATAAAGGTATCGGCAGCGGCGGTATAGTACAAGATTTGGAAGCTGATTGGACTTCGGTGGGCTGTTCATTAGATACCGCGGGATCCCAACCGTTGTCGGTCGCCGACGGAGATGCGCAACACTATTCACCATCTCGTTCGTCACTCATTCGCTCATTCGTGCGCGCGTGTTTACTGTATGCAGTATGGCAGGGGTCGATCGGCCATCGGCCATCGTTGTTCGTTTCTGTTGTCTTGAATTTCATTGGTTTTTAGCCGAAAATTGCAATTTAGAGCTGTTATGAACGCTCTTTTCGCTTGGAGGGAGAACGGCGGCGTGGCGGCGCTGACTCTGTGCTTACTGACGATGTTCGCATACCAGTACACCAGCCAGTACACACTTCAGAATTGCGACAAGGCTCACGAGCTCAAGGAAGAGTGGAAATTATGTAGTCTCCTTCCACTGCAACAAGACGACAAAATCGACTTTGCCACGCGGGCGTCGGCTTCACCACTCCGGCCGCTCAGAACTGATGGACGTTTGGGCCGCGCTGTCCTGGTCGTTACTTGCTGCTTCGCTGCCGTGCCGCTCAATGGCCCATGGGATTACTTTAAGGATGGGTGGCAGTCGCACCAAGATGTCGCTCGAAGCACAGTTAAGCCCCACCGTCAACGCTTGATTCCAAATGCCATTGATTTAGAATGAACCATGCGAAATGCGCATTCCGTACTCATTTTGTCAAGGATCGCTGATAATCCCTCGCGGCTGCTTCCAGTAGCACCACGAACGCTTGACCCTCGGCACTACTAGCCCTCCATTTCCTCTCGTCAACGATATCACATACCTTTTCCAGCAGGCCACGAGGCGTAATATGGCTATAGACAGCTAGCCGAGCTCGCTCTGCGAAAGGTATAAACTTGTCGGAAATGCCGAGGTATGAAAGACGGCTATGAGAGGGGAGTCAGGATTCAAAGATGAGAAGGTGGGTGAGGAAACATCCAAATGCATGATTGCCACATACTATGCCGCGTATGCCAGAAGCGCAGTCCCACAAGATTCCCCTTCAAAGTCCGGTTCATTGATATACTCCCTGACCATTCCCTCAGAATCCTAGATAATGGCCAGAGTGTTGATGGAAATGGACGGAAGCCAACACGCAGACAGACTCACAACATGAGCCGAGGTAGCTTGAACGATCTCGAGTGTCCAATTGCCGAGTTCAGTCATTCGCGGTTGAAATTGACTACGGATTTCCTGACTGGCCTTCTGCAGAGTCGCATATACTCTGAGCATGCCAGCGGCCGCCCATCCATTGCCTGGCAGTTATCAGCGCTCCCAAAGCCGTTGCGCGAAGAAAACGACTTACCTGTCGCCCATGACCATGGGTCGATCTTGTTTGGCCCCATGATGATGTGTTTCCAAAGCCCATCCTCTCTACGCAGATGTTGTCGATATAGCCTGCACTGATCGTGCGCCGTCTGGAAGTATGTCGTTTGCTGTTCTTGATCCTCAGTCAGCAACCCAAGGAATGCCTAGAAGTGTTTCTGTGAGTCCGGTTTCTTGTACAATTCGACTAACTCAGCGGGAAGCCCACAAAGAACGGAGGGACCATATACACATAGTCAGCCCACAATGAAAGGTGATTCAAACGATGAGAGATGGCTCCATCAGCGGTCTTGAGTGCCAACAAGCAGGGCACAATCAGTGAATTACAAGCGATCATCTTTCGCAACTGACCCTGCACGCGTCATTCTCCAAAAACTCGGCTTCCAGCCTGACCGCCTGCCACATATTCACGCCCTTGAACACAAGGCTTTCCCTTGCACCAGACGTGATGTCCCCTTCCTCTGCTGCAGCGAACAGCAGACAGGCTATCCCAAGACTTGCGGGGTCACCTGCAGCGTCGTCTTGACACAAGACTTTTCCTTTTCCCGCCGGAAACTCGTCGAACGTTGGCCGAGCATGGAGTGTATCTTTCGCTGCTTGTATGACGAGATCCGGAAGACTGGAGAGTGTGCTGGGTCGTCTGAAAGATTTACCCTCTCCGAAGGGAGTAAATTCGGGATGATCGTGTTCCAGTCGTGCTTGAAACAGGGTACCTGTTCGCGACTTGGGCAATCAGCAAGACAGATATCAGAAACATATGAAATGCTACGGACTGATTTCCCAGCTGGAAGGATGGGCAAGTCATGTATCAACGGACGCGCCTTCAGTCCTCAAGCCAGAGCACACTGACTCACCTGCCTTTGGAGAGTCTTATTCCGTGCTGTATGACCTGTTTTAGCAATTCTTCATCGAGCGTTGGGATGACCGACATCGAGACCTGGCTTCAGATTCTTCTCTGTATTTCGCGCCGAAGGATTGGCATCAGAATCCTAAGGACTGAGATTGCTGAATAGGACTTAGACGTGCAGACGGCGCTATCCGATAAGTCGTCACGATCCCACTGACTTGACATCAATATCGCATGCTGCGGATTCAAAAGCCAATGTTGTGCGGAGATATTTACGGAGAATATCTTTCGTGATCGCCGTTCCCCGAGTTCTTTCCCGCAGCTGTCCCCGCCTCGTGTCATACAGGCTGAATCTCATGCGAGCCCGTTCGAGTCGCACATGCCATCACTCATGCCCGTGCCAGAAGCCCCGCCGCCCATGAGGATATATATAGCCATCACCCCTGGGGAAGCAAGTCAGAGGCAGCTGGGTTCTCTACCAGTTCTCTTTCCATCGCCGTTTGCACTATGATCACCAACACCGTTGCGCAGGATCCCTCCTTGACAGGCATCTTGCCGTCCAACTTCCAGTATGGATACGCATCCGCGTCTTACCAGATCGAAGGCGGCTACCAGCAGGACGGCAGAGGACCATCCATTTGGGACGAGTATCTGAAGGATCAGGAGAACGGCAATGAGGCCGTGGATTCATACAACAGGTTTCGCGACGATATCGCATTGCTAAAGGAGTACGGGAGCTCGGCATACCGATTCTCGATCAGTTGGTCCAGGGTGAAGCCTCTCGGCGGGAAAGACGATCCAGTAAACGAAAAGGGGATCGCATACTACAATCAATTGGTCAGTCGTGTCTTCGCCGTGTTCGGTCTCAGACTCTCGGTTGACAAAGCTCGTGCTGCCCAAGTTCAGATCGACGCTTTACTCGAAGCTGGAATCACTCCTTGGGTCACAATCTATCATTGGGACCTACCTCTGGAGCTTCAGAAGCGATACAACGGGCTTGCCACCGAGGACTCGGCACGAATTGTGGAAGACTTTGTTTCATACTCCCAACTACTGTTCGATCGCTTTGGAGATCGAGTCAAGAATTGGATCACGCTGAATGAGGTCAGTCCCCAATTATGGATCTTGCTTCAGGCTCTGATCAGTCGTACTTCGTAGCCTTTGGTAGCAACGGCTTTGTCCTCATTCGGCCTCGTGCCCAATTGGGATGCGCGCAAAAGTCCCTTCATGCAAGTATCACGATCCCTCTCGCCTTCCAATGAATCACTCATTTCCGTCTGAATACCCAAACAGCCATGCGAGGAACCTCTTGCTGGTCCACGGCTACACCGTCGATCTGTATAGGCAAGAATATCAGGCAAAACAGGGTGGACAGATTGGCATCACTTTGGTTGGCATCCTTCGGCCAGCACCAGAGTAGTCATCAAAGAGCTTACATATTCCGCTGCAGAATTGTGACTGGGCTGCACCGATCGACGACTCTCCTGAAGCGAAAGCCTGTGCAGAACAATCGCTTGCATCGGTGCTTGGATGGGTGAGTTTAAAGCGCTCAACAAAAGCAATATAATTGAACTAAGCCCGCCCATCAGTTTGCAGATCCCGTGTGTGATTATCGTATTCTAGTCTCCTTCTGGACAATACTGACGACATGTGGACCATTGCAGACAACGGCAAACTCAATCCCATCCTCAAAGAGAGATTTGGAGATGCGTTCCCGGATTTCAGCCCGGAAGAGTGGAAGATTCTCACAGGGTCGTCCGATTTGTAAGAGTCTGACCTTTGAATCTGTAGCAAAAGCGAGCTTACGTGGTGATTGTCTTTAGCTTCGGACTGAATCATTACGGTACTAAATACGCCACTGGGAAAAAGCTAGATGCCAATAAGGTATACGAAGCCGATTCGACGGTGCAGGACAAGGTCGCTTTCTTTTTTGCCGGAAACGTCGAGCTTTCCGCCTTCGATAAGGCCGGGCAAGTCATTGGGAACCGAGGCTTCCGTGATCATCCTCTTGACGTACCGTGGGGCTTCAGAAAGCTTTTACGATACTGCTGGGACAAGTACTGCAAGAAGAACGGGATCCCGATTGTCATCACTGAGAACGGCTTTGCCGTCGATGGGGAAGCGGAAATGACATTGGAAGAAGTCGTAAATGATACGCAGCGTCAGACGTACTACAATGGTTACATCAAGGAGTTGATTGAGGCGGTACGAGACGATGAAATCAAGATCAGCGGGTACATGGGCTGGAGTCTGCTGGATAACCTAGAATGGTGAGCACATGATATCTGTCCCGTAGCTAGATTCGTGACTCAGAGCCTTCTTGAACAGGATGTTCGGCTACACTCCCAGATTCGGTGTCACGTACGTGGATCGGCAACACGGATTTCAGCGACATCCCAAGGATTCGACAAAGTTGCTCAAAGCAATTTGGGAGCGGGCGGTAGCAAAGTGAGAGGAAGCGAATTGGCAGCGTTTCGTGAAGTGTTTATTATTGTGCGATTGATCGCTGGGTGGAAGTCTACCTCGTGCTTAGAGACGGGAATGCAATACCAATGTCCAAAGAGTTTAGTCAGGTCTCGCGGTTTCGAAGCTATAAATGCAGATCTGCCATGGTTTCTGTCCGTGCTGACGTTCCAAAGTTGTTGGCTTCAAGTGAATACGGCCGCACTACAGTTTAAGGGTATATAATCCTACAAGTCAGTAAAGAGACGGGCTGTCGCGTCCATCAATTCTGCAAACATGGTTATTCAGGTACATCACTAGGCTGCCAATGCGTACATCTCGGGTGAGCTATTTCTGTATCGTATTGACAAGCCAATCGAGGCCTTCTTCCAACCCCTCGCCCTTGATGGCGCAGCTCCCACGGACAGACCATTCCCTGCCCTTCTCACCGCCTGCAAGGCCGAGTTTATCCGATATCTCTGCGGGCGAAAGGGCTCCTGGCGCGTCCTAAACTCGGGAGGAATTGCTGTGAGGATACGATGTCCAGCATAGGAACGTATAGACTTGCCTGCTTGTTGGCGAATACCAATACGGGTACATTTTTCAACTCGTCCTCGCTTAGCATGGTCAAAAGTTCGGATCTTGACGTCGGTAGTCTTGCAACGTCGGATGAATCTATGACGTAGATGATTGCCTGTATGTAAAGGTGTCGCGCAATCAGACGCCGTAGCGAAAGTGTTTCATCGGAGCTGCGTACCTGCGTGTTCGCATAATAACATCTCCAATATGGCCTGCCACACCAAGACAATCAGCCAAGCGGCCTCCCGGAGTATCTATGACGCCGAATGGCGCTAATACCGACCGAATACTTGATTGACCTGTCCGAGAAGGCAGAAAAGATATCAGCATTAGTTCGAACCGGAACATATTTCATTTTTGACTGACCTCCCAAATCCCAGACCTGAAAGTTGATATTCTTGTACGATACTGTCTCCACATTGAAGCCGATTGCTTAAGAAAGAAACGGGAGCAACCATGATCAGTGCCGACGCGGACAAGATTCACTCGGAGCTTTACTTGGTATCGTTGACACAACTTCTCCTATCTGTTCACAAAGCCGAAACACGTAATCAGCAGAGGAACATGCAGCAGCAATAGACTTTCCCTTCCGGTGCATAGGGCGAAGGCGGGGCCACTGACCTGTAAACGATAGAGAATCGTCGTCTGCAACGAGAGATAGGATAATCAGCGTTCAGTCTTGCAGGTGCGGCTTCACGAATAGACGAAGGCAAGAAGAGTAAAGCGACAGCGTAAACAGTACGACAGCCAGGAACTTGGAGAGTGTCTTTGCTCATCGACGCCGACATCGAACGAATTGCAAGTAACGCAAAGGGGAGAGCCGTGAAAACAATCCGAGGGAAGGCAACTTCCACGTGAGTCTCGTCGTGTCGGCATTCCACGGTCTCTGTGATGCGACGACTCGTGCCTTGGTGACCGGACCGCATACTGAGTTTGCGGCCTGAACGGTACTTTCGCGTCCACCCGGAGGCTTAAATCCACCCTTCCTCTATTCCCCAGTGCCGATCACGACATCGGTCGCCGACAGCACGGATTCTGTAAAGTCCCCGTTACCTCGAAGCAATATTGACTGCGTCGGTATGTAATTCGCATGATGCCGGCATTCCGAGTCGATGAATACCATGCTGATCCTGGCGATATACTTTCCGCCCAGCGAAGTGTCTGGATCATCGTTCGACGGGATGGTAAGGAATGCAAGGCTCGCACACGCTCGATGCCACTTTCGCTCCTCTCGATGTCCCGGCTTCTGCATTAGCCAGTAGGGAGAGGATTTGTCTGCAATGATAACCTCTGACACAAACCAAACAATAGACCCGACCCCCCGACTCACCTTTCCAGCACTATCCAACCCAACCATCAAGATCCGCACTTCCTTCTCCTTTCCCCATCGAGCGAGCGAGCTGAGCGATGAATATAGTCGGGATAGCGAGAGACCCATGATGTGACGTGCGTATGGTGATTTGGCAACGAGGAGGATGCCAAGGATCAACAGATACTAACTTACTAGATCTAGCTGGACCAAGCAAGATCGGTCGGATGACTGAGCACGGGTATTATTTGTATCCGCTCGCGCCTCGTCGAAGCGTGTTACAGTACTGTAGATGATAAATTGGCTTGTGTACAACCTGCTCATTCCGCCTCTATATCTATGAATCTGTCTATGTAGACTATTGCATTTCGACATCGCCCTCCTCCTCGTCCATCTCCACGCGTATGCCCTTGCCCTCGAGCTCCGCGACCAATTCGTTGGTATGCGTGAGAATGCCTTCGTCGGGGTGATCTTGTTGCGTATGCAGCTGTGCATCCATGTCAGCTTGTCGTTCGCCTTGACGGATGAGCCACAACATACTGATTGGCATTCGAGCAGCGCACTCAGAGCTTCGACATAACACTCGTCCATAGTCACACCAGCATCATCTTTTTCTTTTGAAGCCTCCTCGAGCGCCTTGCCGCGGCAATACCAACCCCATCCTTCAAGGTAACACCCCTCGACATCCTCGTCGTCTTCATTTCGAATCGTCTCGACCATACGGAGAGCCAAGGTATAATCTTCATGCTCAAGTAACAGACGGGCCAGCAAGCCGCGTGTTTGTATCGGCGGCAATTCGAGATCGCGATCTTCGTCCATGGCTTCGATATTGCCCACCGTATCCTCTTTCGCCTCCAAATGCTCGGCTATGCGGGCGACACGATCGGCGACGGCGACGACGATCTCGCGTGCCTCTTCTGGGCGGGATTCAGACATGCGGATTGACGCGAGGGTAAGGAGGGCATCCGGGTCTTGTGGTGATAATTCGAGAGCCCGGGTGATGAGGGCATTGCAGTGCGTTGGTGCGTCGGCCTCGAAGCTTTTCGTGATGGACCGACATCAGATAATCGGTTATGACGTACAAGCAAAGAGGACTTACCATAGATCGCTCATCCAGATTTCTACCATGGCAACGAACACCATGACGCATTCCTTCTTGATTTCGTCCTCGGAATCCTCTTCAGCGGTCTCTCCGCCTGAGAAAGCATCGAGGCGTCCTTCCAAGATTTTCAGTGCGGATTGGTACGAGGCGAGAGCGTCGCGTGGGGTAAGAGCTGTTTGAGCGAGGTAGAGATGTGGCGTTGCGGAAGAGTGATTAGGGTCTGTCTCCAGAAGTTTGAGCAGATGCTAAGCGGATAGCATTAGTAAGAAGAATATGACCATGTTACTCCTATGCCACAAGATTGAGCCGTCGTCTGACTGGCGGTGGCACTGGGGACCAAGAAGCGAGTTTCCGATGCCAGCCTTGCAGTCAATTGGCTGCGAAACGTTACCGCTTCCGGCAATGTCAAAATGCTCCTCGTCCCAAAGATTACGTGCGATGCAAATACGCAATCGCGGAAGGCTCCTCGAAGCTCTGCACGCTGACGAAGCCGATCTGTTTAAGCACCTCATAGCCTCGGTATGACTACTACGGGTCTTGTCACTCATACGGAGGAAACGCCGTCGTTGACTCCTTAGGGAGCCCATCGGGGTCTTCGATGCTTGTGACGTTCAACAAATGTGTTGTCTCCCGCATCCAGATCAAAGCTCTTGCTCCAAACCGACACCTCATCGCTTGACTTGCGACTCACCTCTCTGCCCTTCTCCACTTCGCCCCGCTCGCACTCCACCACACCGAGTAATTCCCGCGCCGTTGCATCCTCGCCCCTTGCCAACAGACCTTCCAACACCGTCACCGCCGCATCGAAATCCTGCCTCGCGATCAACCCATGCGCGCGCTCCATCGCCTGCTCCAGCGTCTCCCGCGCTGCACCACCCGTTCCCGCCTCTCCTGACTTTCCCGTGCGCTGCTTCTTCGACTGTTTCTTCGCAATAACACGGGACTTGACCATGGCGATTCCGTAATTGGTTTTCCCGTTTTGCGTCTACAATGCAACCCTTCACCTGCGAATCACTTGAAATTCACGCTCGCGTTGCAACGCCGGTCGGATGCTGATTGAGCGGTCGAGCGGATGCATAATTTTCTGGTCAGGGTCGCGTCACGTGTTTCTGAAACCGGCGCATGATCTTTGGCTGAACGGTTCATGCAAAGGTGCAGTGAAGACGCTATAGTCACCTGAGAGGTGGCGTTCAAGCGTATCCAACATGTGAGTCTCCATATACTGCCCTTAAGCTCAAGCTGATCATGTCCGGCAGGTCATCACGTCTCATTATCAGAAATCTGCCGCCGACTACCACACCGGCATCTCTTCGTGCACACCTCGAACAGCCCGAGGCGTTGAAGGGATGTGTGATTACTGATGTCAAAGTAGTTGCAAAACGGAGATTTGCATTCGTTGGGTATAGGAATAATGAAGAAGCGGGAAAAGCGCAGTCTTGGTTGCAGGGGAGCATGGTGGGCGGGATGAGGGTGAAAGTGGAGGAGGTCAGAGAGGAGGTGAGTGCGGACGGGGCAAAAGGGGGATCGCAAGCACAGAGACATCGCTGGCGGTAGGACTCCAGTCCTCGTAGCCTGGACCGGCTTTGCGTAGGCGCAGCGAGAAGACCGTAACTATGTACGAGGAGCCAAAGAGGCAAGACACTCTAGTAGGAAAGGCTTAGAAGAGGAAGACTGTTGGGCTACATGCTGTGAGCAAGGGCCATATTCTACTTGGCTGCAAGTACTGCTCGAAACTACTGCGCAAGTGATCCCTCGCTGCTCTGTTTTGTGTCATTGAAGAGATCCCTTGGGGACTGACTCTCTTTCACAGGCTCTCGGACCAAAACACGCTCGTCCACCGCCACGCGCCGCATCTCCCAAGCCTGAAGTCGCTCCGCCAACAGCCAAAGATGAGCGCCTAGAAGAATTCATGAACGTGATGAAGAACAAGGATCTCAGTGATCCGAGTCAGTTGACGCCAACAGTCGATGCAGCAGTTCCAAAAGCGGACGACAGTGGTGTCGCAGCGATTGAAGAAGTTGGCGAGGAGCTGGATGATGCCGAATGGTTGAAGAGGAGACAAGCACAGGCCGCGGGCAAGGTCGCAGAGACCGCACCGGCTGCATTGGTGGAAAACAGCAAGAAACCAGCATCAGACATATCTACAGAGGAAAGTCAAATCCTTTCGACGGGACGTCTGTTCATTCGGAATCTTTCGTTCTTGACAACACCCGAAGACCTCAGTGCAGCTTTCGTCGTCTACGGCGCCATTGAAGAAATCCATCTACCCGTTTCTCAAACCTCGAAACAGCCCCTTGGCACGGCGTTTGTGCAATTCAAAGACCCCAAGGCGGCAGTGGAGGCATGGCGCCAATTGGACGGTCGAACACTCATGGGACGGCTGGTGCACATCCTGCCGGGCCGACCGAAGAATGGTACAGCGGCTGGTGAGGCGGACGCTGTCATCAGCGGACGGGTGATGGGTAAGGATACGGAGCGCAACGTCAAGGCGGACATCGACAAGAAGCGGAAGGAGCAAAGCGGCAAGGGCTTGAACTGGGCCACACTGTATATGAACGTGAGTCATGCTCCTATCCTTATCGCATATGTTGACATGCAATAGAGCGACGCTGTGGCATCGTCCGTCGCCGCTCGCATGGGCATTTCGAAAGCCGATATTCTCAATGCCGACTCGACAATCCAGACGACTCAAGGTGACGACGATGGCAAACTCGCCGGAGTTGGTTCCGCCGTCAAGCTCGCATTGGCGGAAACCTCGGTCATAGCAGAGACCAAGGCATACTTTGAAGAGCACGGTGTCGTTCTTGATCGTCTTTCGGAAACAACGGACGCACAGGGAAAGCCGAAGAGAACGCCACGGTCACGCACCATGCTGCTTGTCAAGAACATTCCGTACGGAACCGACGTAACCCTGTTGACAGGCTTGTTTGAACCGCATGGATCGATTAGACGGTTGCTTTTGCCTCCAGCGGGCACACTGGCCGTTGTCGAATACGAGAACGAAGACGATGCAGCCCGCGCGTTCAAAGCTGTGAATTACCGACGTCTAGGCAGCGCCGTCGTTTATCTCGAGAAGGCGCCGGAAGGCCTTATCGATGAAGAGCGCTCGACAGCTCCGGACGCCAGGCAAGCAGCCAAGGCACCAGAGACCGAGGCCGACATTGTCAAACAGAGGGTCGAAGCTGTAGGGGCGCCGGAAGATAACGCGCCTACTGAAGCAGGATCCACCCTGTTTGTCAAGAACTTGTCCTTTACCACTACCACGGAACGCCTCCAGTCCGTCTTTTCTTCCTTACCTGCGTATTCTTTCGCTCGTGTTTCCACCAAGCCGGACCCCAAGAACCCTACAGGTCCGCGTCTGAGCATGGGATTCGGTTTCTTAGGCTTTGCGACACGGGAAGCCGCTGCCAAGGCGATGCAGGGACTCAAAGGTTTCAAATTGGACGGGCATGATCTCGACTTCAAGTATGCAATGCGCGATGCTGGAGATGAAGCGCGCGAAAGCAAAGCGGATGCTGTACCGGGCAAGGCAAAGAGCAAGACTACCAAGATGATTGTCAAGAACGTGCCGTTTGAGGCGAGCAAGAAAGATATCCGTGATTTATTTAGGTATGTGACCAGTCCTCATCGTATCGTGACGACACTAATCTCCTCACAGCGCATTCGGGACCCTCAAATCCTGCCGAATACCGAAAAAGCACAATTCGACAGGTCGTGGATTCGCTTTCCTCGACTTTACAACGCGACACGAAGCCGAGGCCGCCATGAACGCCCTCAAGCACACACATTTGCTTGGCCGACATCTGGTGCTCGAATGGGCGGAGACAGATGGCGATCTGGCTGCGCAGGAGGTGGAGAAGCTGAGGCAAAAGACAAAAAGCCAATTTGTAGCGGAAGGACAAAGTGGCGGACCGAGCAAGAAGAGAAAGCTCGACCTCCGGGGTGACGTTGACCCGGACGACGTGGACATGTAGACCATCCTCTCGCCAGTGTGTCATGTCACATAGCATAGGATTCTTCTGCACACATATCCGTAGTCACGTAGACCTCATCATGAGGAGTGACGAGGATGACGGACGACTTCGCCTTCAAGCCCGTTGCAATCGACTTTGCTGCTTCATCGGCTGATGATACCAGGCCTCCAGCAGTGATTAAGCGATTGATAACAAGTTCCACCGCGAAGCATATGCATCGCGGCGTTTGAGACGGGCTTCGAAGCCCGAACTGCATCGCGATAGGTATCTCGATACTATCGTTAGCTGTATCGAGGGCAGCTCGATGAGCCTATAAGCGAATGGATATGGAGCTACATTAGTGTGTGGGCTTCCGTGATTCGGGCAGAACATTCGGACGATCGAGCTAACGGTTGGCAGCCAAAGGGGGATAGCAGACGACTACTCTTCCTGGTGGAATGTATGGACAAAATATATCTCGAGCAAGATATAGGCAGGCATCGAAGATCTCTTCGGGGCGCCATCGAGCGGTTGATGGGACGTTACTGGGATGTCTCATGGGATGATGGGACGCTCGTAGCCAGCACAGGACCAAGCTCGTTAGTTGAGCTGACGAGCGTGGTCCTGTAAAAAGCTCTGCAAAAGCTGCTCTGTATAGGTTACCAGTACGGTATCTGTGGCTGTCAGCTTAGCTGGCTTAGCTAGCTGCTTAGCTGCTGGCTTCATCAAGCGCTTCAACATCAGCGCTCCACCATACGTCCGCTCGTACCACTACATCGTGCCCGATCTCGGGACCGATCTCACGATCCCGATAAACGCCGAATAAGTGACAATCCGTCGTTGGCCGCAGATTTAGCTATCATATCCAAATCTCGAGAGCTCTCTGAGAGAGCTTTTCAGAGCACCAGCTCGTTCTTCCAGAGTCAGCTGTTCAAAAAGCTCTTGCGAGTCCGTTGGGCAAGCGCAAGCTCATATCAAATAAGTATCATGCGTCGAGCAGATGTCGTTGCGGGACGGAATTGGCTCAGCTCGAGGAGTGTGTCTCCATGCATGTCAAGCTCTCTTGCCGGTGCAAAGCTCAGTCAGTGGCTGTGAGCTAATGGATGTGAGGGTATTATGTCGGGGGAAGGGGGTGGGACGGAAGCTGGAACGTATCGGAGGTACACGAAGCTGAATGTTAATGGTAGAGGATTGCGAGAGCTGTGTCGAATCCAATGTACGTTGTCGTGTATGCTTAGCTGTATGCGTGTAGTTGGTACAAGTGTCGAGAAATCTCGGAACCTCGGATGAAAGAGGTATCAAAAAGAGCTCATAAAAGCGTTCTTGAAATTCAAAAGCTGTCGTTACGATGCGCTACAAAGGTTCATTAAGCGCTGTGTCTGCGCGCATGCGCAGGGCAAAGCAAACCAGCTGAGAAAACAGTCAGATGGACATAGCCGATTCAAGCAGCTTCAGTTTAGTTATTCACTATAGTAGCCATCAGCTCACGCGTCCAAGCTCCAAGCTCCAGCAGCACAGCTAGCAGCACCGTCCGGCTCAGCACCTCATCAGCCTTCTCGAACAGCTTCTCGAACGGTTGCCAGCTACTCGCCGCACTGCTCGCCTTTGTTTGTCCTCTTACTTCAGCTTTCACCCCTGTAACGGTTCCAACGATTTCGCAGCGAATCAGCAAAGCAAACGAATCGTGATGACCGCGCAGATAGCCGCCTAGATCCACTAGCAAAGCTTCTATATACGAGCCACAGTAGCAAGTGCCCTAAAGCTCTCCCAGCTGCTCTCCCTAGCAAGCCACACAGCTCTTAAACCCCTTGCTGTATGCTGTACTGTATGTCTACTACTGCCTTCTACTGTACTACTTTATGAGCTCCCACAACGGGGAATAACGCGATACCAAGCTTTGACATGCAGGAAGCAGCTGAGGCAGCTAACAGCTTAGCTATCCAGGCTCGTAAGTGGCTCGTATTGGCTAGGGAGCTGGGGGAGGAGCAGCCGGCGGACGAGTGAAGACAGGGCTGAAACTTCGGCAAAAAAGCTCATCTAATACTCGTCTATCTCCTGGTTCCTAGGATCCTCGCTACCACGGAGCTTAACACGGCCTCCAGATTTCTTTCCAGCGAACGGAGTACAGGTTACCCGACGCCTTTCAACGACGACACTTCCTCTTCCTGGAGCTCTTCCAGGCTACTGGAGCTGCCACTGGGCCCGGCTCCGTCGGACAATACCTGGTTCGCAAGCCTTCACCGCAGCCATCACCTTTTGTTCAAGACCAGGCCTGCTCTCCTCGACATCTTTGGGCCGTCATCATACGCCACGACGCCTTCCGTCACGCGACAGCTTGATGCTGTTTACGCCAGCTTCCACACCCCGCTATCCCACCGGACCCATTACTGGAAACGTCGAAACCGTCAACTGCCGATCGCCATTCGACTAGTAATATTAGCCTAGCTGTTGACCTGCCATTTGGCACCAAGGTACCAAGGGATTCGCAAGAGGACTAGCTACTAAAGGGCCTGCCCGGTCGCGCTGGCCGCCTGGAACACTTGTCGTCACTTGCGAGCGCTAGGCATTCCGGCCGTCCCTCAAATCCAACGGTTCTTCCCAGGCCGTACCAATTCTCTATTGTCTTAATCTTACGCCAGTGTTCCCGGACGGCCTCTCGGATCATCCATTTAGTCTCAGACACCTTTCATCACGCCGAGCACGACTTCTTTGCGTTGTTCTCACGTTCCCGTTGGCTTCGGGCGAGCGGCGGTGTACAATAACTCGAAGTGATCGCTGCTGGTTCTTCCGGTACGTTCAGGGGAGCTTGAAGATGACCTGACTTCCTTATCTCTGCATCCCCCGTTACAAGGTCATTCAGTGAATCAGGATACAACTCTCCGACTTTACCGTGACATGACTCAATCCATGCAGGCTTCGGTCCATATAGGCGTCAAGCAAGAGGCAAGCGACTCGCCGTCGCAGAGTCCCAAAGGAGTGCATTCCACAGGGGACGGTCGACTTCAGCATCATTTCATCGCTCCAAGTTCATATCACATCAACGGCGATCAAGTCGAGTTGATCGGTATGCAGGGCAACTACTTCGCGCCCCCGCATAGCGCCCCGCTGCCTCAACTCGTCATCAAGCCCGTCAAATATGAACCATTTGCACAACCAGGGGCGGTCGAGCCTCCGTTTCGAGGATATTGCGAGAACACGCACGATGCTTTGATTCTGTTCGAAGCCGCAAAACGTGGCATCATCCCAAGAGTAACGAGGCGGCTGACAGACCGGGAAAAGGCTGCCATGATCAAAAGTGGCGCAGTCTTCGTGTTCGATGAGCACGAAAGCAATATCAAACGATGGACAGATGGAATGAGCTGGAGTCCCAGTCGTATATACGGGAATTATCTTGTGAGTACACGTGTAATTCTCTCCGCTGACTCTTTGACTGATGATGTTCTGTAGACATATCGAGAGATTGTTGACAAGGCGGAAGCTCTGTCCGCTGCGAATGCGGCAGCAATGCCGTCGAGCGATACTTCAGGGCTCCCGCAAAACTCGCTCGGCAAACCCTACCCTCGCAATCCTCTGCCGGGGACCGCTCGGAATCGGCCGCACTTGTCGGCTGCCAGTGTCAGTGGCCTCGAAGCGCCTGGTGATACCAACCGTTCTCGCAGTGCGAGTGATGCGCAGTTGCAGCCTGTGAATGGTAGAAAGGGTAGTCAATCGGCAAAGAATTTCTGGCGGCCCAACGGCCTCGTTAAAAGAGTAGGTCACTTGGAAACCTATGTCTCAACCATATTCTTACCTGCTTGGTGTCTTAGACAATATCTGTTCTGGTTAATGGGTATCATCAACATCTTGTCTCCTACTACAACCCAACAGATGTTCACGAAGATCGCCTTTATCGTCCCAGGGATGTGCCGCTCTTGGCTGAATTGGAAATAGGCGATGAATACCTGCGATCCGACTCTTTCAGACTTCCTATCCAAACAACGGTTACTCCTGAAGGCAGGCTAATATACGTGTGAGCAATTCGACCTTTCCTAGATGTTCATCAATCTCATATTCCTTACTTGCAGCGGCGAGCCCAGTAATGTGCCGGGGCAAGCGAACAGCCAGATACAAGCCGAAGCCGTGCCGTTACATCCAACGATGCCAGCGCCCCCATCGACAGCCCCCATGCGGCAGCAAACTGTGTACAACATATCTCCCCAAGGCTATACTTTTGCGCCTATTCCGCAGGAAGTCGTTCTCGATCCCACGTCACACAGTCGGCCGAGTACGGGTACTTCTCACGGAAGCGTTATCACACCGATGTCTCCTCTCACAAGCGGTAACTACTATGAAAATTACCTCGAGCAGGAGCAGCAGAAGCCTATTGTCAACACCGCTCCCATCGGATGGCAAGTGCCGCTGCCGAAGCCAGCACCGCGACCACACACGACGCAGTTCGGCGGCGGTGCCACCATGATTCGACAAGTATCTGAGGGCACAGGCAGGGACAAGATGTCGAGTCGACTACGCGCCAATCCGCGGTATCAGCCGTACGGCAGTCCATCCGGAAGCCCTGATCAGGTCAATTTCCCACAGAACGCTGTTCAGCTCATGTTGCCGTCGGCCACTTCAAGATCAGCTGGAATGCGCAGGACTCCGTCGTTTCAGAATGGGCAAACGTCATATGTGCCCATGCCACCCGTTGTGGAGAATGTCGCGAACAGCCATAGCGGAAACAACGTCGTTATAGTCGACTCGTTCGGGAACCCATACGAAGTGCAGCCGAAAATGCAGTCTTCGCCTACGCATACGATAGTCTCCCAAGAATCTTTTCATGAAGTTCAACAGACACCTCACGGACCGAGTGAAGTCAGTACACCACAGTATAATACAACATCGTATCAACACAACGCTTCTACTTCGAAGGGTATTGCGGCCGCTTCAAATTCCCATCATTCGCGATCATTGAGCAACAGCTACAGCTCGGCTGACGATATGGCGATTGCGAACGCTGCCCAAAGCGTCAGCTCTAACATGGCCTGGGCCGGCATGTCTCCCACTTCGGCGTCGGCGCAGTACCTGTCCGCACTGCCGGTGGTCAAAACGGAGTTGCTTGCCCCAACATCTGATTCCGCTGAGATGACACGCTCATATTCCGGCCCACCGACTAGCGCAATGGACGCTTATCCACCTCAAATGACGGTCCAGTATGCAAATCACCCGAATGGAGGGTACTCAATGCCAAATTCGAATCAACAATGGATGATGCCTATGATGCCTCAAGAGGCACAAGAGACGATGATGCCGCCTGCATATTCCCAGCACACAATGATGCCCATGGGTCCACACCAGCCTTTTGCCTCAGGTTGGCGAGCAGCAGCGCCGACCGTGTATCAAGAAACACCACCGCAACCACCGATACAAGCCGTATATTTCAGTCCGATGCCAGGTCCCACGCTGTGATTGCTATGATACCACCTGGAAAAGATACCATCAAGTGTAGCTGTATTACGCGTCCCAAAGAATTGTATAAGGGTCCCTCTACACAAGGGACAATTCGCACTGTATCGATCATTCACATTTGCCCACATAGTATCGACTATTGTTCTCCGTGAATCATGCCCCTTTCAAATGATACTTGAGGCCCCTGAGGCGTTCTAGACGAGCCTGAGTCGCTGCTTCTTCCTCTCTGAACAGAATGACTAGCAGGAGCAGGAGAAAGGGGAATCCCCAGAACAGCATCTCCTGTAGGCTCTGACCTTGGAAGAAACTAGCTGTCATCGGTGCAAAGGTAGGTATCAAGAGCGACCGCAGCGGCACGATTTCACGAGGATCTGAAAGTCGACCTGTACTGCGCGAGAAGGACAGCACAAACTTGATACGGGTGAAAGACACCAAGATCGGGTGCAGCGATATCAGGAATGCCAATGCAACACGGCCGTACGGCAGAGGGACACTGCCATTCCTGCGAAAGCTCGAGATCAGGCGGAACATATACCTGATAAGTCTGATGTTTCAGCAGAATCAGGCAAAAGCCGGAAGGATACGCACATCAAGAAGCTTAGGCAAATCAAGCTGTCCAGGGCGAGAAGGTTGAAGCTGGTTTCTTCTTGATTTCGGCGAGCCAGCTCCTGGATCATTTCTTCCTGCTCTACAAGGAGGCATCAACATTGGGTACTCATTAGATAGGAAATTCCAAATACCTTCCTCGTCTAGAGCCACGCCTGCACGTAAAGATACCGTCAACACCTCACACAGAGAGTACGATGAACACGGAACTCACGCTGCAACGGCGTCTCTTCGCCATCTTCGTCAACTGCAGTGAATCCTCGGCGCAGGCTCATTTCAATTATATCCTGAAGAGGGGATGGGATGCATGAATGCAAAGTCCGGCTGTGTGTAGGGAGCTGTGTAGGGGATCTGCTCGAATACGCACGAATACGACGTAGGAACTGGAGGTGCTCGATGCGAGGTGTTTCGAAACGTCACATTACCACAGCGCGAGGCAATCGAACCTAACCTCCACTTCGCGCGGGAATGGTCACCATACCATACCAGCTACCATACCCAACTTACATGCTTGAACCATTGATTGATGCCGCTGTTCCAAAGCGATCATTGCAATCCGAGTCCGCCATCCGACCTCAGGCCTACCCTGGACCACCTCCGCGTGATATACAACTTCGCCTATCCGCCTCATCGCTCACTATCGGGGAGGGATACAGTCTTGTACCAGACAAAGGATTTCCGGTTTACTATGGATAATCTTCTCCGACCGCTGCAAGATGTTCTCGAGGGCACCATCGTGAGCGCTCGGTTCTGGACTAGACTCCCTGCCGGATCTGACCGTATCATTCGATCAGGATTTTGAGGGCCAGAGAATCAGCGAGAGAATAGCGAAATATGGGTTGATCGTGTCTGCAGTGAGTCTCGTCTCTGCATCTTCCTTTGTCACACATCTGATTCTGCTTTCAGATCATTGCCTATTTCGTAGGGTTGGGGCTGGGCTCAGTCAAGTACTCCATGTTGACCTTTGGCTTCGGATTTCTGGTTGTTCTGCTAGTTTGTGCTGTATTTCACATGCACGTTTCGGTCATGACTGATCATGTTTCTCGCATTGCAGATAACTATTCCACCATGGCCGATATACAATTCGCATCCAATCAAATGGCTGCCGGTAAGACGCGCAAAGAAGGAGTAGTGCATTCGCGGATATCCGAGTCTCTGTTTTTGTATAGATGGTTGTACTATTTGCTACCTGGCACCATGATTAATCGGACATCGAGGTCTGCAGAAAGACATTATTATGAATTCCTGTGTCTGATTGTGACAAAATACAACGGAGTATAGCGATCCTGATGTCTACCTGGATTGTGGGTGTTTGAGGGGGTCTCGCTTTCATGCAGCGGTCCCCGATTGTCCGTCTTCCGCGAACATACTGGCCAATTCGTTATTTGCGTCTTCTTCGGTATCCGGAATGAAGACCTGAGAGGGGTCCTGGTAAGTGTCGACGAAAAAGGCCATGAAGCTCAAATACATACCTCGAAAGCGGTCTTGTCTCCCTTGCTGATTCTGTCCTTGGTATGCTCGTGGCTCGAGCCCTTCGCGGCAAGTCCGGCGGTCCAACCTTGCTCACGCGCAAATGCTTCGGGAGATCGATCCAGCAATATATCGAGATCTTCGTCACTGGAACGTTGGCTTTCTTAGTCAAATGGCCTTACGGTTCCGCAAGGAGCTCTTACCTGATGACCCGATCGTCCTTTGTCACAAAACTGATCTCCTCGCTATCCAGGGCTAAAAGCTCCTTTGCCCAATCTTCTGTCTTGGCTTGTTTCTTCTCCCGTCCAAGCAAGATTTTCCCATTTTTGTCGACGGCTCCGAATTTGCCTCGCGAGATGACGAGAGCTTCGAGCTTTCGCTTGTTGCTGGCCTTTGCTAGAATTCGGCTTTCGACCGTATGTGCTGTCACGAGTCGGAAGACAAGTACAGGCTTGGTCTGACCGATTCGGTGCGCACGGTCTGCCGCCTGCAGATCAGCTTGCGGATTCCAGTCCTGATCGAAGAAGATGACTGTATCAGCCGCAACAAGGTTAACACCGAGGCCTCCGGCTCTTGTGCTCAGAAGGAAGAGTTTGACTGCATCGGGAGAATTGTCAGCGTTGTTGAAGTCGTTCATCTGTGACAGTCGATCGGCCTGCTTTGTATCCCCATCGATGCGGTATGTGCGCCATTTCTTGAATTCGGTGGCCCAGTCCTCGATGACGTCTAGCATGGTAGTGAATTGTGAAAAGATCAACACCTTGTGTCCGCGCTTAAACAAGGCATCGAGTAGTCGATTCAACAAGAGCATTTTGCCGCTCGCGTTGACAAGGTCATCGTTGATCACGTATTCGCCGGTAGTCATGTCCCTTGGCCAATCGAAGAGGAATGGATGACTTGATACTTTTCGAAGCTGCATGATTATGTTCTGCAGTCGCATGTTATTGACTTTCTTGGTGGCAGTCCGAACAGCCCAGTCCCTGCCTGTCTCCTCCATGCTCTTCACTGGCACTTCGATTTCCCGTGTTTTGACAGGAAGCCCGGCTTCGATACGCTGCGCGAATCGTTCGTCATCGTTGTCGATCTGGTAATTCAGACGAGTTTGCTTTGCAAGCCGTCGACTTGATCGGCGCGTGATCTCAGTGTCTGCGGTATCGTTGCCGGTCTCAGATACGTCGATTGTCTCGACAGATGGAGCAGGTGAAGGCTCGCGTGATGAGACACCGGACATCTTTTCGATGAGATAGTCTCGGATTTCATGGTTGACGATAGCCTTGTAGATCTCAGCTTGCTGCTGAGTCAAAGGAGCCTTCAAGAGATATTCCTTCTTAGGTGGCATATTGGGTTCGACATCGATCTTCAAACGACGCAACAGGAATGGCTTGAGAATTTCGTGCAATTTGGTTACGATACCGTTTTTGCCCAAACCGCTGATGTCACCATTCTCTCGCAGGTTGTCGAAATCGAACCTGAGAAGACAAATATGAATACGTACTACGCGGACATGTCTCTTGAGAGCACTTGCCATTGCTGGAACGTTGTTAGGTCATCGAATACCTCAGGCAGGATGAAGTTTAGGAGAGACCAGAGCTCCGTCAGATTGTTCTGTAGGTGAGAAGTAAGCTTCCCAGGAACGTCTTTCTGTAACGACACCGCCATACATGCAGAGGAGTACCGGTCAGCAAGAGACGGTTTGCACTTCGATACGTCTTCAACTCCTGAATCAACCTATAAAGGATCGTCAGCCACTGTTCCGATATATGGATTGCGGGATTGGCACCTACTTGGAGTTCAGGTTCTTGAGACGGTGACCCTCGTCGACTACGATATACTGCGAAGGAACAGCCTCAGCCCTGTGACATATACGATATTGCGGAACTCATACCTTCCAATCATAATGGGCAAGGTGTTTTTGATCTTTGATGACCATCTCGTAAGTCGTCACAATCTTCATTTCAAATGTTAGTTACCGGTTCATGAGACACGGCTACCCCACTTACGACGGGAAAGGCCGGAATACTGGCATTGGATCCATCAATCTTCTTGCGCTTGCTCGCTTGCGACGTAGCACGCCGGTCCATCTTGCTTTTACGCATCTCCTCACGTTCAGCAATAGTTCCATGATACATGAGCACCTGTGATGCATGTCGTGAGATCGACAAGGATAGTGTAAGCTTCACACAGCCACTTACGGGAATATCGGGAGCGAACTTTGCGAACTCGTTGACCCAGTTGGCAAGAACAGACAAAGGGCAGACGATGAGGTAAGGGCCTTGAGAATTCATCGCCATCAGATGTGCAAGAAAAGAGATCGTTTGGATGGTCTAGCGCGCGAGTCTGAATATCAGCAATTACCTATCGCAAACGTTACTGAGCGGTACTAACCTTTCCTAAACCCATCTCGTCGGCTAAAATACCGTTCAATCCGTTCTCGTACAAGCTGACCATCCACTGGACACCGGCGAGCTGGTAATCTCGCAACTTGGCGCCCGTGATTAGCGCTGGCTGTTTCCCCATGTATATTTGTGCTGTGGGATTTGCTGCGGTGTCTTCTCCTGATGGAGCGGTCTCATTGATCGCTGGAGCCTCAGGTTCACCTTTTGCCTCCTCGGATGGTCCAGCGATGATAGCTTTGCCTCGAGTCGTTCTTCTGCGCTTGACGGTCGGCTTTTCCTCTACCGAATCGGCCGGGACAGACGGCCCGGGTGCTGCTCGAGTCGACCTTGTCTTCTTCACATCCTTGTCGTCCGCAGCAGCTTTCGCCTCCTTGTTACGCTTCGTTGTCGCCGCTCGTTCTTCCTGTTTCGCCTTCGTTTGCCGCTGCCGTTCCATCCTGTCCCCAACGAGTTTAGCGTAGATGGATGATTTCTCGAGCAGAAACTTCAGGCGCATCTGAGAAGCCTGTTCTTCGGGATCCAGAGGCGGTTCTTCCGTTGCCGTGGTTGTAATGGCGGCCGCATGATCGACAGTAGATGGAGGGACCTCACCATTATTGGTGGCGTTAATCTGCTCTCTCCTGTCCTGATGATGAATCGCTATCGGTGTGGAGGAATTTTGTGCCGACCCATCGGAACTTGCCATGGTCTGTGGTTCTTCCGTGAGTACAGACATTGCGCCAATTGGACTGGCCTCGGTAGTTGTTAGACTTGAAGGGGAGTTATTATGGGACTGGGGTCGAGGTGCAATAGGTGATGTAGCCCGGAGGCTGATGCCCAGGCAGACATGTTATATCTTAGCAGCTAATTCTCAGTAACGGTTGGCACATGAAAGGGAAATCCCGATCAAATGAAACAAATGATCGAAATCCCTTTGCATTCGCATTCGCATTCGCATTCGACCTTTCGACGCGTCGCGTGTTGTTTCAAGGTCAGACAGCCTTCTGATGATTCAAAGGGTAACTATCGAGCTGCCTTTGCTTCCAATGCTTTCCGGTTGGGCCCCTTTCAAGGAGCCCGACCGGGAAGCTGACCGGGACTATCGAGATCATATTCCGAATGTAGACGGAATCGTGCGCGATTCATTCACGCCAAAACGCTCGGAGCTCAGTGCGGGTTCGAGCAGCTGACACGTGGATAGCATGTTTTCGTTGCCATACATGAAGATTTCGCATAGGCTACCGCTATCGCCAGCCTTTACCTTCGGCCTCTACCTCGGTGCTTGCAATCTCACCACCATTTTTCTCTAGAGTTGCTGAATGGCATTGGCGCCCGCCTTCGGTATTCATCTCTTCGCCATTCGTGCGATCGTTCATCCGATATCTCTCGTGGCGACTTTGCAAGGAAAAGGAACTGTCGGAATTCATCACACAGTCAGCTGTCAAATGCGCAAAGTTTTCGAGTACTACTCACACATCCCGTGATGAGACCAACAAGGGCGCTGCCGGCAAGAATGAAGCCTACACCCGGTGAGGAGGATGTCAGTCAAATTACCTCGTTGAACCCACGTTCAGGTCGTTTGCGAGTACTCACCGGCCCAAAGGCAAAAAAGCTGGGTGTCGGGACCGTGCCTTTCTCCCCACTCATCCAGACCGTTGTCAATACCGTAGAAACTTTGAGAAAGGTAACCGAAAGTAACAAATACTTTGAAGAATCCAAGGGCTCCAAGGAAGAATGGCATCGGTTTCACACTATTGCGCCCTTCTTTGGGATCTAGCTCGGGATTTCGGTAAGCCAGATCCCGATCATAAGTCATTCCATCGAGCCAGAAGAATTTGACGAGATTCCAAGGTATATTATTATTTCCCGGGATGGCGAGAGCTAGATCGGCGAAGATGATAATGAATGCGGCGATGACTGTATAGCAAGCAGGGTGAGCGGATAGCATACAAAGAGACGTGCAGGAAAGAGATATTCACTAATAAAGAGCTGCCAACCTGTAGACCAGATGATAGATCCCAGATGCTTGGGTACATTTGTCAATTGAACATATCCGCATGTAGGATTGTAATCGATGTCGTTCTGATAACCTCTTGCAGCTGTCGATTTGAGTGAGATTCAGCCAATCGCAATTCCTTCACCTAGTCTTTGGCGTACGGGCTTCTCCTGCTCCATATTGATCAGTGAATCGCCTAAGAGAGTTTGTTATCTATGTTGATCGACGTGTGAGCCAACGGGATGGTTTCGATAATCGGGCAATGCACACGATGAAGCACTCCGCAACTATCACCATGACTGAGGGATGGCGACGCCATCAGTACGTTCGCTTGGCCTAAATGACCACCCGGATTACCCACCTGAAGCCCCTATACAGCACCAATGCAGAACGAACATACTCAACATCCATAGCCTAAGGATCCGATAATGTAAAGTAAACCCATCAGCGAGTTCCCCTCCATGTTTCGCTTGCTGAACAGAGGTTACCTTTGCATGGGCTGGAGGGCCGGGCAGGAAATCAAAGTCATTAGGATCAGCTTTTCGAGCCAGGTCCACAACATATTTTACAGAGCGTTGCGACCTACATCCATTCCCGCGGCTCTCTTTTCGCCTATCTCGTCAGGATCTCTGTCGCTCATGTTGATTTCGATTTCTCGACAGTCGTCGCCAAATTGTTCAGGTCCCAGGAGGCGTTAGGTCTTGGTCGAAGGGAGTGTGTCGACGTATTGCGTAAGTGGTGGAGATGGGTTATGCGTTTCGTGGTGGTAGGAAGGGTAGACGCCGCCGAGCTATCCGCAAATCTCTTGTTAGACTTGAGCGTTAGTGCAACCAGCTTGGTATGGTATGGGTCGGAAAGGGAAGATTGATGGGTTCAGAGGGACGAGAGTCCAATTCCGCCGACCCGTATATCTATAAGAGCTGCTATCGAGGTCGAACTAGGCGTGAAACATGTGAAGCCGGTATATCCTTTTTCCTATGTGTACTGTTTCTCCCGGAGACCTCCTTACGTGTGCTCAAAGGATCAAAGTGAAACCCAAATGAAGGGAAGCCTTTCATGTCAGTGCCGCTGGCTATGATACCGCCCCTTGGATGGCAAGCTACTAGAGCTCGGAGAGTTAATCATGATTCATGCTGATCAATTGCGTTTGACGGTCACGGGGCGGTGTAAGCTGTGGAGAACAACAGCGCGGGGTCTCTCCGTGACCTGAGTCTGCATGATTTGTTGTGAGGGGAGCGTAAGCTGTAAACCTGAACGAACTGCTTGTGTGCTTCACGAGACGACTCCGCCGCGCGCGACTGAGTAGAGATTGGTTCCCGCCAGATGCACGTGACCACGATTGATTTCGGATTCTCTAGGCGTTCCTGACACTTGCAAGTAACAATAATCTATTTCTAAGACTCGCCAGATCGCTCACACTCCCGGGTCATCACTCGTACTCTTGCGCTCACCATGTCTGAAGCAGGACCATCATCACCACCTCCGGCTGCCGCTGCGGTCAACAAGAACAATCGATATAGGAAGGATAAGCGTAAGTATAATCCTTCATTGCGGTTCATTTCCGCTGAGACCATCGCTTTATTACAGCTTGGGACACGGACGACATCGACCAGTAAGTTTTCATTTAAGAGTTTTGTTGCGATTCCTGTTGAACTGCTGTACCCATAGTTGGAAGATTGATCCTTTCACCGCCGATGACAACAAGGCCGGCCCTTTCCTGGAAGAGTCGTCCTTTGCCATCCTTTTCCCCAAATATCGTGAACAATACCTTCGAGAATCATGGTCGACGCTCACTACTATCCTGGCAACACACGGGGTTGCATGCGTTCTCGATCTGGTCCAAGGCAGCATGACCGTCAAGACGACACGTAAAACATACGATCCGTATATCATCTTGAAGGCGAGGGATGTGATTAGCTTGTTGGCGAGAGGTGTGCCCGTAGCGCAAGCCGTCAAAGTGTTGCAGGATGAGATGGCGTGCGATATCATCAAAATCGGTGGAATGGTCAGGAACAAAGAGCGATTTGTGAAGAGGAGACAGAGAATAGTTGGGCCGAATGGCAGTACGCTCAAGGTACGTTGAATTTTACTCTTTGCTCATTACGGGACTTGAGCTGATGAATCACCGCTATATTCAGGCCATAGAACTCCTGACAGACTGCTATGTTCTGGTTCAAGGAAATACTGTAGCAGCTATGGGCAAGCATAAGAACTTGAAGGAAGTGCGAAGGATCGTGGTGGATTGCATGAAGAATATTCATCCAATTTACAGGATCAAGGTGAGTCCTTGTCTTATGACAGGCGGTCGCTGGTGATCAGCCACCGCTCGTGTTGTCTTTCTTGGTTGCAGCTGGCAAAGCACCGGACGGTCTTAAAACGTCACGAAACAGTTCGCTGATACTTCCTTCGCATCTTGCAGGAGCTCATGATTAGGCGAGAACTCATGAAGGATCCGAAGCTCGCTACCGAAAGTTGGGACCGATTCCTGCCTCGTGCGTATTTTATCTGATTAGGCAAAACCTTACGCCTCGAATCTAATCGCTAAACCCCTCTATGTAGAATTCAAGAAGCGAAACCTGACTACCGCAGAGAAGACCGCCAAAAAGAACAGGCACATCTCGGGATCAGGTAGACCTTCGGACTCGAATGGTTTGACGGGAGCGAACCAGATCGCTGTTGGGCCCGCGAATGGAGCCGGTGGCAACCCTGAAAGCCGTCGGGAGAAGGAGTACAAGCCAAAGAAGAAGGTGTACACTCCATTCCCGCCGCCTCAGCAACCCAGCAAGGTATGTGCCATGTGTCATGCGTGTCCTCGTCGCTCAAACGCCCTACTCGTGTTCTAGCTGGACAAGCAGCTCGCATCAGGCGAGTACTTCTTGAAGCCAAAGGAGAAGGAGGCCCTGGCAAGGAAACAGAAGCTGGAAGACGTATGTTCCCTCATTCAGCAGCATGCACCTGAGTTCTTGCTGACACCCATCTGTACCATTATCTCAGCAAAACTCTGTCTCCGACAAGAAGCGAGCGCAGCGAGAAGAAGCTTTTATTGCCCCGGCTGAACAGGCCGCACCGACAATCGAGCAGCGTAAGAAGCGAGCAAAGGAGGGCGAGGGTGAAGGAGATAAGAAGAAGAAGAGGAAGAGAACCTAGGTTGACTTGCTCATGGATGCTGTATGCACCATGCCTATCACGGGTTCTTCAGAATTATAGGCCGATTTTCAAGTATGAAAGTCATTTATCCTCACAGATATATCGAATGAGGTGACAGCCGATGTCATTAGGCCTTCAGAGCTGCTCTAATAATGCAGCTACAAGTATCATATTTGACTTCTGCGAGGTGACATCAGGAATTCATTGACTCTCTGCAATGTGGAGCGCGAAGGATTGGCTCCGGGTCGTTTGTCCAGTATCCATTGCAACCTTTTTCGTGTATCTGATTTCGTCGCTACAATGACCCTCGAAATATCAGCTTGCGTAGTCGTGACAGATGTCCGAAGTCTCACCTGTTGGTGCGGGTCCGATTCGTCTTCTACCGTCATCGTCGATCAATATCCAAGATAGGACGATCATCACGCCCACGGACACATCTTTCCCATCGTCATCAATCACAAGCACTTCGTTGCCCTGGTTTATGGCCGTACTGGCTGCCTCTGCAAATGCGGGTAGTACTGTGTTGAGGTAGTATATTTCCCCCTTCTTCGACCTTGGTATCCGGTGGAACAAGTGGTGGTCGCTTTGTGTCGGATCCTCAAGCTCTTTTGGTGTCCAGCGGGTAAGCTGGAGAAGTAGTCGTTTACTGCTTGAGCCAAGATCATCTTTGGCAGAAGTTACACCGAGGAATAAACCGGAATTTGCCGGAATCTCCGTGATATTGAAGAGGTGTGAAGAATTGGGTGACGTTATATGCTGCTCCGAAGAAGCTTCTACTTCGATGATGATTTGTGGAAGATCCTGCTTAGAATTGGATAAGAGTGTTTCACGATGCCGGTGAAATGTCTTTGGTTTCAATCCCTATCGTGAAAGAAACGCTCAACAACGAAGTCGGCCTGAAAGTATCATTAAACGAACTCGAGCCCAAAAGTCCTCATCGTCTCCACTTCCCTGAATATATTCGAATCCGAATCCCGAACGACTGCGCATCGGCTCGGGACCTCCATGCTCAATGAACATTGATGCAGAAAGACAGATAATCGGTATGAATGCGGGTTTGTAGCTTCCTGAAGCATCGGTGCTACCTTTCTTTGTGGGAAGGGATGGCGGGTGCGATATCGCAGGATGGATGAAAAACGGTCGAAGAGGAGCGACGGGATCCGGGAGCGTCAGGCTCGATGCCTTTGTGCACCGAAGCAACGGTCAGTGATTGAACGTCTGCGAGGCGGAGCGAGAGACTGACTAGCAGTTGATCGGCCCATTTGTCAATGTGGGCCTCGATCTGGCTCTTTTCCGTTGGGCTGACGACATTTGGAGGACAATACAGGTTCGTATTCCATGTATCCTCGACGCTCACGGCGCTTATGCTTTCATTGGAGCGTCTCTTTGCTATAGCTCGATTGATGACAGCGCACCAGATCGGGACCGTCTTTGATAATGCATCTGGCATACGCTTATTCGTTCATATCAGCGAAGTCTGAGTCAACGAAAGAATAAGGCTTACCTTTCCTCTTCTCGTCGAATCTACGATAATGAATCCTCCATTTTGGTTTGCAAAGTCAACGAGATGCAAATTCGCGCGTCGAAGGGAGAAATCCCACTGCTGAGAGTACACCCAATTGAATTCGAGCATTGCGAAGAAACAAAGTCAAGAAACCTACTCCCATGTGACCGTCCGTTGACTTGAAGTATGCATATTCTGAAGAAGATGTCTGTTCTCGATACGTGACATCAGCTCAGCCGCGAATCGCCGTATTCCGGCCCACCTCAGGATCGCAATACCACGTGCCACAGCGCTGGTTGGCTTAGAACAAGGCCTTTATCATTATCATTCTACCTTGAGCCATCATCGCAAAAACGTACGTATCACCGCAAACTGGTCGTCGTACCAGTCCCGACTGACGTGCTTGACGAATTCCGTATCTCTGGCGATACTGTGCAATCGATTATAGACATCGTGAGCGGCGGAGTGTTTCCGAATAGCTTGATACGACGACTTAGTGTCATCGAAGGGGTCGAACATGACGATGATGTGCCTTCTGACGAGAGGAAAGCCGTAAAGGAAGGGTTGCAAGAGCTGTTGCAAGGCTAAGGTAGATTCCAAAGAAGAGGAAGATGCGCTCACGACAAAGTAAACAAACCACTGCCGGCAAGCGTTTCCGAAACTTTTTGGCCGTTTGGTGACGTGAGAATAGCCGGCGCTGATGTCGCACCATGAAGCGGTATCGTACGACAGCTTATAGACGAAGTGGCCGCTGTCGCTATCGGCCCCAGTGAACATCAGATACAGCATTGTCAGTCACCCAGACTCCGGGAAGGGTAAAGTTGATAAGTCTCTAGCCATCATGAATGTTTCGCAATGGAGGAGCTCTTCTCGTCAACTCGGTGCCATTTGTCGACAATGTGCACCAGCCGGAACAGCTATCTCTCAACGTATGGCTTCTAGGTTTGGGAGCACTGGAACTTCGAGACAGACAGTACCGCAGGGTCGAAGATGGATGAGTGTCAAGCCAATGGACAATGCACCTTCTGCTGGTGAGCGTTATTTCCACTTCCGCAACGGACCCTCTTCTCATTCAACATCTCCAGCTTCAACCCGTAAAAAGGTCACATTGTCTTCCCTGCGCAAATTGCAGAGCGAAGGAACACCTATCACCATGATGACCGCCTACGACTACCCGACGGCGCTTCTCACCCATTCTTCGGGTATCGACATGACCCTCGTCGGCGATTCTCTGTCTCAGGTCGCTCTGGGACATTACAACACGAATCAGATTACGCTCGACGAGATGATCCATCATTGCAAAGCCGTTGCCCGTGGTGCCAAGACGCCATTCATCATCTCGGATATGCCGTTTGGAAGTTTCGAGGCGAGCGTCGAGCAAGGTGTCCGGAGTGCGGTCCGATTGGTCAAGGAAGGCTACGTAGACGGCGTCAAAATCGAGGGAGGCAGGGAGATCCTTCCGCTCGTGAAGCGGTTGACGGAGATCGGTATTCCCGTCATGCCGCATCTCGGACTGCAGCCTCAACGTGCAACCTCGCTCAGTGGATACATGGTGCAAGCACGAAGCGCAGAGGCAGCACGGGAACTATACGATACGGCACTGGCGATGAAGGAGGCCGGTGCTTTCAGTATTCTCCTCGAGGCCATCCCGCACAAGATTGCTTCCTACATCACGGCCAAGCTCGACCTCTTGACAATCGGAATCGGTGCAGGACCGGGCACGTCAGGTCAAGTGCTCGTCGCGAGCGATATCCTTGGGGTCTTTCCGACGGAGGAAGAGGCCGCTGAATCGGGTGGACGGCTGCAAGGCGTCAAGGTGGCCAAGTTTGTGCGGAGGTTCGGCAACGTTGGCAGCGAGTCGCGCCGCGCCGTTCAAGAATACATCAATGAAGTGCGGAGCGGGGGGTTCCCCGAGGTGGGAAAGGAAACGTATAGAATGACTCCTGAGGAATGGCAAGAGTTTGAAAAGGCCATGGGCGGTAGATAGCTCGAATAGAAGAAACATGCCATAGATTCGACCTGCAAATGGGCCACATATCGGCTACCGAAAACACCAAAAAGTCATGCAATCTTAGACCGGCGGCCGGCGATTTAGCGCGCGTCTTGTTTTGTTGTCGTCGCAGCGGTCGTCTGCCTGTAATGAGCACGACTCCGTACACGGTGACTCCGTGCACAGCGTAATCTCCTTTCCCATCCCCAATGCGGACACGATGACCGCACACATATCCCTCATGGGGCGAGCAGTAGACCTCAAATGGGTGTCGTGAGTCTGCCTTCGCAACGCCATTCCAGCTTACTGACGCGTTGCCTCTACCAGTCTCTTGACCCTCGCTCTTCAGAATGCCTTTCTCTCCGTCATCATGCACTACTCGCGGATATCCTCAACGAAAACATACTCGGCATCGTCGGCGGTCCTCATGAATGAACTGTTGAAGGGATCGGTATCGCTGCTGGTCGCACTGAAACGGGTGGATAATGAAATGTCGGCGAATGAAGGTCATGCTCGGAGCCCGACGGCGAGGGCTTTGTCCGGCAAGACGAATGCGAATGATGGGTCAGCGCAGTCGAGGTTCAGCATATCAGGAAGCCCGGGACTGCCAAAGCAGCAACTCACATCGCCTAACATCGGCAACGCGGGATCCTATTTCACGCCCTACTTCAGACGATCACGCTGGCAACGACTTGCCTCTGAGATATTCTCTCCGGACTGCTGGAAGCTCTCGATTCCTGCGATTCTTTATGTGGTTCAGAACAACCTGCAATACGTTGCTGCTTCAAATCTCGACGTGGCTACATTTCAAGTCACCTACCAGATGAAGATCTTAACCACAGCGTTCTTTTCTGTGATCATGCTTGGAAAGCGTCTGTCTTCCATGAAATGGATCAGCCTGCTTTTGCTGGCAGTTGGTGTCGGCATCGTGCAGATTCAGTCGACGGGACATGCATCCACTGTGTCTTGTGAGTATCATCTTTGGGAATGGAGAGCCTGAGCTTACCCGCGGCAATAGCAACAGCAACTGTCGTTAAGGAATACGTAGAACACGCCGAGCACAGGGCGCTCCGCTCAGACATCCCCTCGTCGCCTGCAACGCCATCTTATCACGCGGAAATGAATCCATTCAAGGGATTCATGGCAGTCACTGCTGCGTGCTTGACATCGGGTCTCGCTGGCGTTTATTTCGAGATGGTACTGAAGGGTTCCAAGGCCGACCTTTGGACGCGAAATATCCAGCTGTCATTGTTCTCGCTTATCCCGGCGCTCTTGCCCGTCTTGCTCAATGGCTCCTCCGGCGGAGGGGGGCTCATCGGGCTGTTCGTCGAGCCATTCAGAAACTTTAGTCTCTGGGCATGGGGAACGGTGTTGACTCAAGTTTTTGGCGGACTCATTACTGCCGTTGTCATCAAGTACTCCGACAACATCCTCAAAGGATTCGCGACATCGCTCAGTATCATTTTATCCTTTCTCGCTTCGGTCTGCCTCTTCAACTATCCCATTACTCCAGCATTTGTGATTGGAAGTATCGTCGTCTTATCGGCCACCTGGATGTATAACCAGCCTGACCAGAAGAAGGCTACCGCAATGGCAACTGGAGGCCCGACCATCACTCGAATGGATGTAGCCGTCCCCGGAAGTCCGATCCGCGCAGATGCGCCCATCATTGGAGAAACACCGAAACCGAGCAGGACACCTAGTGTAGCATCCCTCATCGGTCTTGCGAACAGCATCACACGCTCCACAACGCCAACCGCACCAAATCACGGTGATCATTTGCAGCCGAGTTCCATGGCGTATGGCGGGAGTGCCGGTACCAGTACGAGAGGCACCCCAACAGGGTACTTCACGCCCGTCATGTCGCCGTATCCTTCATCAGCAACCCTATCTGACCTGTCGTCTGCCGACTATCAATTCGTGCATCCTTCTCGTTCGTACGCGCAAACCAAGCATGCTGCAACATCATCATCGTATCGACCGGCGCAAATACACGTCAACACTGCCAATCTCAGCAATTCGTTACAGACGACACCTGTACAAGAATACGAGGAAAGCATGCCAACGTCGCCTTACACCGCCACAACTTCATACACGTCTGGCGCCGGAGTTATGCGGAGCTCCCCGGTACGCGAACGCAAGGGATCGCTCGCCAGGACACAACGGCCAGTCGTAGATGTTCATCCGTACGACAAGAAGTGGTAGCAAAAGGCACGGCAGGGGTTTATGACGAAACAGCTCATGTGGGCGTGTTGCTGTTGTTGATTTGTACCGGTAGTAATCATCCGCATAATATGTACAATAGACGACTACTTGAAGATCGTCATCGTTGCCCACAGCTAGCTGATCTTTCACATGTGCACCATTATGAGTACTTGGTCTTGTTCACGGAGACTTTGGCCCAGCCGGCCTCTCCACCATCTTCCCCATCAACGTCCATGTCAAGCAGTGGGCTTCTGCCACGATCGTGTGTTTTCTTGTTTTTCGACGAGCTCGAGGAATTGGACAGAGTGCTGGAGGAGCTCGTGGATTTTGCAAGCCCAGATGAACCCCGGGGACCGGAAATCGTCTGCGCTACTGCGTCCAGGGAAGGCGCAGTATCCTGCGACTGTGCTCCCTGCCCGCTCTCGATGCCACTGCCATCCTTCTTGGCCATGAATCGCTTCATGTCCTCATTCAGCGACTCCCTGGAAGGTTCACCAACCTGGTCTTGCTGACTTGAATCGACGTGTTTGCCCGGAGACAACGTGACACCGACGCGGACCTTGCTCCCTGAAAAGTCCACGGAGTCTTTCGGCACAGAGGGTAATTTGACTTGCTCCGAGCCAGGAGTCGGTGCACGGCTGATCTCACTGGATTCGGCTTTTTCGGAGATCTCGGTCACTACCGGTTCTTGCTTCGGCACGGAGGGGAAGGTAGCTGAGGCAATGTTGCTGTTGCTGGCGGCCGGGCTATCTTCCGGCTCTTCGATTTCTGATGGAAGGGACGCCACAGATCCAGGCGACGGCGGTTCCGCCTCTCTGTCGCGAGGTGCTACGTACGGAGCAGGTTCCACATCCAGCTGCCGGGGTTTGCCGTGCTTGAGGGCATCCGCAGTTTCAGCCTCTTCTTCGGTGATTTCCACTTCCGGCTCGACGCCGGTACCCGCATCTTTTTTGCCGACAATCAGGGAGTCGACATTGGGATCCTGATCTTTCTTGTGTAATTCGGTATCATCGCCGGTCGGAATGTCTTCGATGTCTTGAATTTCCGCATCGTGAGCCGAATTATCCAGCTTCGAGCTGTCGCTGGTTCCCCTTTCTTGGCCACGCTGAACCGGTTGCTCGTCACCTGGCGCTTCGGCCAAAGTCTGATCTAAAGATCGTTGAGCTTCCGGGTCGAGGGCATCCGGACTCTGGGACGTCGGGGGTTCGAGGACATCGGAAGCGCTGGCTTCCATATCTCGCACCTCATCGGACTTGGAAGTCTCTGCGCCGATTTTTGCCGCTGCCTCCCGAGAATCCTGGTTTTCAACAGGTCCTGAAAAATGTTCCCGATCTTCGTTAGAAAGGGGAGATTCCGGCTCTTCCCCCTTGTCGCCATCGAATGGGATCGTCGTCTTCGTCACTTCTGCGTCTTTCGCTGAAGGCTTAGAAGCGGCGCCAAAGTCCTTGCTTTGAACCTCGGACACATCGTTATCTTCCTGCCTGTTCGGATTCCCCTTCCCCATGGTTCCAGATTCCTGTTGCGACTTCTCCTCGTCCTGACTTGCTTTAGAGAACGCTTCATCTCTTTGATGCTCATGCACCTCCTCGACGTTGGTCATAGGGTCGCCGGTCTCCTTTTGGTTCGCGTTCTGCTGCTCATATTTGACCTGGTCCGGTTTGTCGTCGCTGTTTTCCTCCATCACCTCCCACTCGGATATCCCCTTCCTCTCGGCTTCGGCATGCAACTTTTCCTTGGCCTTGCGCTGCAGTTCTCGTCCTTCTTCCGTCAACGCCGGATCATCCTCGGGTAATTCGATATTAACCATGTGATCTTCTGTGATTTGGAAGTCGCCTTTAGACGTTGGCTCGTTGCCTTTGCGATTTTTTTCGGTCTCGGTAGCATCCGGATTCTCTTCTTGTACCTCGCCTTCGTGCTTGAGCTTTTGTGATTCGTCCGGAATAGCAGAGGTATCAATCATGACTTGATCCTCATATCCAGCGCCGATCGAACCCTTTCTCCCGGTCCCAAACGCTGCAGGCGAAACGGTACCATCCGGATACAGGCTGAGGCCGCCGATGGGATGAGACTGTGAGCCCGAGATCTCAGGCAAATACTCTCGTTGCGCCATCTTTGGCGTGCCCGTCGGAGTCGACACATCGGAAAGGTTATCCTGCTCTTCCGATATGTTCCTGCGCACGTCATCTTGCTCGGAGCTGCCCTCCGCTTTTCCTCCCTTGGAAGATCCATCGTCGGCACCCGTCTCGACACGCAACGAGCTGTATGTCGCCTGACTACCTGTGACGCTAAGATTCGATCCTCCGGCCGAGTCGGCCAAACTAAGCTGGGATGCGATCCTTTCGAGCGCTGGCACGGACGACATTGATTGAGGGGTTCCGGCTGCCTGCGCGGCTGTTGATCTAGGCGACGGAGGCTCCGACACGTCGGAGCTCACGTCTTGGTCCTCGTCTCGCGGTAAAGTCGAGGGCACCAGATCTTCTGCGCGGATCTCCGGAATAGGGTGTTTCGCTGATTCATCTTCAACATCGTGACTTTTTGTGGAAGACGCCTGTTCTTCGGGTCGTTGGACTATGGCTTCCCGTTCGTTCGATGTCGGTAGATCAACCGCATTCTCGTCCAAGTCGGCGCTTGTGGGTAATGCTTGATCCTGAGGCGGAGGAACAGAAGCTTCAGGGACGTCTGACTCCTCCCTCCTCGAATCCGACCGCTCGCCTGAAGCACCCGCGCTACCGGTGCTTGCCGTCGATCCACCAGTATGGTGTTTGGCAATACTCGGAATCCGATTACCATAGAGCCCCCTGTTCTCGCTGACTTTTCTCCCCGCGACAGGCTGCGCGACATTTCTGCTGAGAACACTTGCTCCCGATGGGTCTAGCTTGGGAATCCGATTACCGATCAGGCCTCCGCCTGTGGCGCGGGATGAAGCACCGCCGGGCGGAGGAGCCGATTGACCGAATGCTGCCGTAGGGATCAGAGGTTTCGCCGAGTCGGCGTTCGCGTTAAAAATGGCGATGCGGTCTTTGAGACTGCCCGAAGGAACACGGGAGCGTTGGTTGTCATTGCTGCTCGAGGATGCAGAGGCCGATGATTGGAACGCTTCGAGACGGGATTTAAGGGAGGCCGGTTTGCTTTGTTGTTGATCGTCGGACCTGATGGATGAATTAGATCGCGATATACCTGGGAAATGTGATGGGTTTCCTACATGACGAATCGATGTGAAAAAATCAGAAAATGATCAAGATGTCGTTCCTGCCGATGCGAGCAGACATCAGTATATCATCGCAGCATCGAGAGTCGAGAGCGTACCGTGACCGATTACACCCTTACCGGATCGAAAGGAAGCAATGGTTGCGCCTATCTATGCTTGACCTCTGGAAATGAATGCTGACTTAAGTAGCCCCTGTCTTTGAAAAATGAATCGTCGATAGTCTGATCCACCAAGAAGGCCATCTCATTAAGCTAGTTGAGACGATCAGACGCCGTCGACTTCTCGACCATCCACAATCAGCATCCGCATCCTGCCTTTTCTGACGTCACACCGACATCGCGACCGCTTTGCGAATATAACATTCTTGATATCGCTGCATTGATCTCGCACGACTGCCGGTAGCCAAACAACAACACGGTAGAAAGGAGGACGTGCAGGACAGCGGGACCCGTGATTCAGTCATATCCAATGCTACAGAGCGGCACGGCGCAAGCTCGAGAAATTGCGCTTCAACTAAACATGCATTACTTGTCTTCAAGAGCGAGGTCCATCCCACAGCTAATATGCACCTCCGGAATCCCATCACGGCAATACAACACCAGCGTCGTTGTTGCTCACATCCTAGATTCGATCATAGCGGCACTGTTTTTCCGCTCAAGCGTCGATGGACGGCTGTCGGCAGTCACGCTCAATACCGCACGATCGACATCTTGTCCTTGCTGAGCGGTGCCACGCTTCAACGGAGAATAGACATCCTCCCGCTTGAGGTACTTCTCCATTCCGGGTGCCAAACCGATGGGTTGGTCGTCTCCAGGCTTGACCGGACGTCCGTCGCCTTTGTCCTGTGTGCCGGAAATTAGCTAGTCCCGCTAGTACTATCTTCTTTATTCCACTCACGGAAATGACGTGACCTTCCGCGTTGAGCACGATGTCCTGGAACTATCAGGATACTCGAGCGTGAGCGGCGCGACGATCGGAGGACCATCACTTCACTCACTCCCCAATTTCTCTCTTCGCCCTGCGAGAGATAATTCGCCCTTCCGCTCCACACGCAGTCCCAACATCCCACACCGCCACCAGAAGTCTCTTTCGCGCGTCCTGCACTTTGATCTTCGGTAGAACCGTTACTTTGGACCGACTTGCGCTTGTAGAAAGACGTTGATGCACACCCCGCGCGCACTTCGAGGCCCTTGTTGCCGGTCAGCTGTTGCGAAAGGCATTCTGGTAAGCCACTAGAATTGAATGTTGAGATCGGCTAACGTACCGATCTACCTAGAGCGATAACACTAGAGACGATGTCAGTTGGCAACCTACAACCCTTTCATCGATGCTTACGAGGCTGCATGTGCAAAAATGACAATCGTCTTTATGTCGGGAAATTCGGCTTCTATTCTGTTGACAAATGTATCGACAAACTGCGCAAAGGAACGCATCAGGTCAGCCTGCCATAACTGCCTTCGATCCCACCGAGACTTACCAAGTCGCATCTCGCCTGTAGCTCGCTGACGCTTTCGCCAGACCGCGAAGCGTATACTGTAGACCGATACTGCTCATCCAAGGTGCGTTCAGGGAAGAACTGCTTGAGCTGTTCGGCGTGACCTGGCCGCGGGTGAAGCCCAGTATCAGGCAGGACTTGTGAATACCTAACGGTAATAACCCCATGAGATCAGAACAGCCTAGAACAACATCCTGATCGGTGCTTACCATTCTTGAACGCCATGTTCCAGTTTGAGTGGAATGCCCATCTTATGTGCGAGAGCGGCCCCTGTCTGGATGCATCGGTAGAACGGACTGCTGAAGAGCAGCTCCGGGACTGGTAGTCCTTCTTCCGCAGGTGGGTTTGATAGGAACTCCGCGAGCTCCTGCGCTTGGTCCTGTTTGCGAGTCCGGAATTAGTCCCGCCCGGAGAAGAAGCATTTCAGGGTATTCGCTTACGATACCGTGAGCCGCCAGCTAATGAATTTTGATGAATTCGCAAGAGTATTATCAGCAATTGATTTGGGGAACCAGCGTCGCACATACCGGAGGATCCCTGCTCATGCCGGTAACGGAGGTCCTGGAAAGCGATCCATTGTGAGTACAAGTGAAGGGAACATGGAAACAGGAGATGCTCACGTTATGCTAGCGTCCACCCAGTTGCTTCGGAATCCATGCCGGCTGATATAGATATTCTCCAACATGATACTGAGAGTCGACTTGCGCTGAGTGCAATTGATTGTCTGGAGAAACCGTGTGGGCAGATGCAGATAGACTCGATACGAGTTATTCAAGTCTTGGTCGTGTGGTTATCGCGAAGGAATATGGAGCGGTATGTCGTCGTTCGGCGGTAATCCGAGAATGAGACTCTTCGAGTAGATCTGGTGTATCTGGAAAGCTCTGATGGGGAAGCAGTACTGCAGAAAGCAGCGCACCATCACAAGACATCACGGGAACAACTTCGACAACCACGAAATGCCATCCAGAATAAGATCGGACCGGGTCGCACCTCGAGCCAGTGAATAGCCGAAACAAAAATGTTGAACCGGCGTTCCGAGGCTCAGACGACGTCATTAGCGGACTTGCGCGGGGGGAAAGGTGAATCGAATTGGCCGCGATATCACCGTACAACAGTTTCACAACACATCCAGTATGGCTCTCAATATTCAAGGACGAACTGGAGAAGCTCCTGTGAGCTCGAGCTCATTTGCCGCAAACGGATCTGCGCGGATATGGAGCCACAATGTCGACCGCACATTCTGAGAAGCACACAAAGCCGTTTTGAAGGCACTGGAATCGTCACATAACGGATAGCATCGCAGAGCTGTTACAATCATTCCGTCCTCCTATACAGATTACAGACGGACGCAACCACGATCCCAGCAGATACCAACCGCTCCACCGAGTGAGCGAATATTTTAGAGACCGACAGCGGCGAGCTTCTCGTCGGCGGGGTGCGAGACGGAGGCGGCAGCCTTGGTCCTGAGCTTGATGGCGGCAGTCTTTCGCTCGTGGTAGGCCTGACCCTTGGCCTTTCGCTTCTCCTCCAATCGGTCGACGACGTCCTTGTATCCCCATCCGACTTCGTGGGAGATTCGCTTGAGGGTGCAGAACTTTCGTCCGGGCTTCAATCGCAAGACTCGGAGAGCGGCGGGGACAACCATCTTCTTGGACTTGTCCTGGGCAGGGGGGACACCCTCGAAGAGCTGAAGTCGGGTCAAGGCGGCGGCACCTCGCGAGCTCTTGTGGGGAACCTAGAGAACGAATCGTCAGAATATTTACATCGGCACCTGGAAGTGACTTGCCATTCCTCGGATAGCCTTGTAAAGGATTCGGGAAGGAGCTCGGAAGTGGAAGGGACCGGACTTCTTGGGGTTAACGATATGCCTCTCTATTAGGCGAATGCAAATCCTGTTAAAAACCTGAGAGTGCAGTTTCCCACTCATACTGACTGTGCAAGTAGGCGTGGTATCGGAGCTATGGAAGCACCTTTAGCATACCATCACAACTCAATCAAGCGACTTCACTCACCTTGTTTCGGAAGAACGAACCGGAGCAGTTGATCTCCTCACATCGGACAACAGTCACCTTCTGGCCGGAAAGGATCTAGAATTGCCAATTTATACCCAAGGGAGAACCACAAGGGAGGCACACGGTTTGAGCTCGTCAGCTATGAATGATACACTTTTACGATGAAAAGGATCTCTTCGCTGCCATGATCATCGAGACGCTGCGTCTTGCAAGAGAACGACAGGAGGTCTGACTAGGCCAACGGGTTTTGAAAAGCCCCCAGTTTCCCACATGCCCGTAACGAGCGGGTACTTGGCGAATCGATCCGGTTCCGTTTACGAAAGTTGACTAACCTGCTTGGCGATGATGGAGGCCAATCGACCGAGCAAGTGGCCCTTGCCGTCAATGACAACGGGTTGAGTAGAGAAGGTCGACATCTGAATGCCGGAAGTCGGGAGCGGAAGAGTGCAGGCGGAGTCGGTAAAAGGTCCAAGATCGAATATTGTGTTACGCCGTCCCGATTATCATCCGCATCACACAGCCAGACCATCCATCCATTCATTCCAACATTCAACCACCAGCGTTTCATCCACCGAAAGAACCATCCCAAAAGAGCCGTCCCAAATCCACATGACGTCCAACAGAAATACCAAAGAAAGAATCACAGGGTAACCTGGTCAGCTGATTGCATCAACGCATGTCAGCGACTTCTGACGCACCTTGCTGGTGAGGGTCTTGACGAGGTTCGTTAGTGCCTTGCTAAGCCAGTTTCCTATACAAAATGGCGAGATCACCGTCACAACTATCCCGTTTACCACCGCTACCGTCGTCCCGCACGACAGGTGCGACAAGCCCTAAGCTGGCTGAAAGGCAGATCGCAAAAATGAAAGAAGCGCGATCGGTACTTTGCAAGCGCTTGATTTCGAGCCACGGAGTATACCTCAATTCCCTTTCGCCAGCCGAGTTCGCGAATTTGCCAACTCTGGAGACTTCAGCCATATCCGCCACCTTGCTGTCTGCCTTCAAAGGTCTTCGACCCGAGTTTCGACTCCCAGGCCTTGATGACACAGCGAGCATGTTTGCTGACGGAAGAATCCCCCTGTTAGGAGCCACTTCTACATGTGTCTCAGTGGGGTCTGGTGAGGGAGACTCTCCGCGGATCGTGAGCCGCGCCGAGGAGATGTTTGAATCCTGACATGACAAGCAAAGTAGAGAACATGATATGACTTGTCAGACCACTTTCCGCGCATGCCTTGTGTCGGGTCTCAATTGCAGCAGTTCTCCAGCCCCTCGCTACGACTCATCAGGAGCAAGTAAACACATCCTTGTGATGCTTGGACGCTGCAGCTTCTCATAAACTCCAGCGCTGCAAAATGGTACTGGCATCTAGCGCACTCACAGCCTTACACCATGAGACAACGCTGATTGGCGTCCTCAACGGAAGTGCGATGGAAAAAGCTGATAGATGCCATACTCGATCTTCGCAAACCGTAGTAAGTCGCAAGAGCTATCTTATGCCAACCCATGGATCGCGAGTTAGTCGCGATAGACTGCGTAGGAGGAGCCTTCTGCAGAGTTGCCTTGCCGATGAGGGCTCTTCCGGGCCATGGTGCCGAGCTCCCGACCGAGGCAGGCATAAGCCGTTGATCTCGAAGTGACTACTGGGACGCCAAACAGTGCTAGCGCTTTAGGGATCTAGGACCACCCCTCGCGCACACGAACGCCATACTGCGCTATCACGTGGAGTCCCCGTTGTGACGGAACTCTGCTCTGTGTTTCGTCACCTCAATGGGGCAAATTATTCAGAGGCATTGTGCTTGGTTGACAGCCCATTCTCGACGTGACAGAGAGGCCTCAAAACCTATGTCGTGCCGGCTTATGCGGCAATCTCCATCCCGATTCGGAGATGCCTCAATTAACGATTGTGACGGAGAAGCGAAGCTCGCCTAATTGTCGTTAAGATAGGCTCTACATTGCAGACACGAGCCTCAGCGACAAGCGAATTCGAAGCACAACAACCTGAAGCACAACAACCTGATTCGTCTTAGATACTCACAAGCATTTTACTTGGCTGGCAGAGCAGTAGTACATCTCGACAGGTAAGCGGCATCTGGTTCTCATTGTTCAATGGCGAGTGGGCTGCGCCGGACTCCTGCTGTGGGGATGTGGGCGATCATTTGAATTGCCGTTGATAACAAGATTTCAATTGGCTTGCAATTTCCTAAAGAATCCGATTCTTAGGGAGATTCGCCTCAGTTGCAGACTCTGCGATCCACCATATCTTTCTCTTTAGGATCCTCTCGCCCTCCAACATACGAACTCACAGCAAGTTGGAGCCAGCTATGGGCGATCTCATCTTGTGTAAAGTCACATAGTTGAGGCTTCGTCGTTAGACACGGTCTCTGGCGTTCCATCTTTTGAGAATCTGCTTACCGGATCCGTGGGTGGTTCTTAGTATCCCAAGAAGCGTTCATGGGGAACAAAAGCCCCGATATACTGGGCTCTTTTGTATGTGACCAATAATCCTGACCCTACAGCCCATTCCAAAACTGACATGACGTCGCCTGTAATGACTTTAAGTCGGTCTCACCACAATGTACAACACCTCGCCGCAAATCAGCCAGGGTGGCGAGCATGTGTGCACATTCTGGGCGATGGCTTATGAAATCTCAGCGAATCCGAGATTCAAAGTTTTTAGCGTTCGCTTGTCGGGATGTCTGCAGCTGTAGAGGCCACTGAACGCTGGAGTGTCTGTTCAGAAGAAGGCAACAGGCGGGACTTGGACGTCTAGTGAACTCCTTCAGCGATATCAGTAGTCAGAATCCATTACACTGTTACTGATCTTCTTGCAGGCGATACTTCGTGCATCCTGTATGATGCATGCACTATGTGCGTAATGGATTGGAATAGATGTCATTGTCTGCTTGCAATGCATCTTTCCCAAGCCAGTGTCGGCATTAACACTAGTATCGCACGCAGCAACGCATCGAGGGGTTATGGGCCTAGTGGCGAGCTTTGCAAAATGATCATAACGAGAGTTTTGCCTGGAGCGTATTTTGTACAGAAACTGCGACGGTCATCTATGATAATCTACTGACCGGAATGGCGACAGCCCTGGAGTCGCTGCGATCACCGATGGCGAGGATTCGAGCAGCGAAGGAGGACTGACAACTGGGCCGACATGCGCAACACAAGACGACACCGATGAATGCAACACATTCCTCTCTAGTATCCGTGAGGGAGCGGCAGAGGGAGCTGTGTAGTTTGTGCACTCACCTGGAAGAGTCGCAACGGCGTTTTCGGCATGGCCCCGGCGTCCAGCCATCTCTGTCGCGACCATCCTTTGGCACCTTTTGGCCTTGTGGAAACTCAGAATCGCTTTCCATCGTGACCTGCGCTTGATACAGTTGCTCCCGTCAGCTTGCGCCTACGCCCAGACCCAGCCCATGCCAGACGAGGTACATAAGGCCAGCCTGCTCGCAAGTTCCATCCCCCCACGTATCCACTTCCCTTCTTTCCCACGGAATTTTAACCAAAAGTCAAAACTCCACAACGATGAGTACTTTCTCTCGCTCTACCCATTCCACTATCTCTGTGTCCGGAAAGAATGATGGCGACGTTCCCTCGTATATGCGAGGAACGAAAGCAAGCAATGGCAAGCGACGGACGAAGGTGGTCCACGCTCCCAGGCCCGAGCCCACGTTGCCGCGGGACGGCGTCAGGCCAACCTCGGCCCCAGCGCGAAAGCGAATGGTGGAGGACGAGGACCTGGAGAGATACCAGCGCCTGACCAAGGCAGCAAAGGCAAAGGTTGCGTCCAGGTCGTATGTCTTGCAGGGCGTTCGAGTCCAAGTCCCCCAGATTGCGATCTGCGAGTACGAGGCGAGTGAGGAAGACAAGGTGTGGCAGGATGACCTGATCCAGGAGGAGTTGGACAAGATGGACGAGGTCCTGCCCGAGGTAGACAGTCTCTTCGTCGGCAGGCATACGTACCGAAATGCATTGGGGCGGGTTGTCGCGCGTCGTAGCAAGTGGAAGGAGAACTATGCGAAGAAGACGGGCGTCGAATGGAACGAGTTCAGAATCTGCCGAAACTACGGTCTGAACATCGAAGACTTTGACGACGACGTCGAGGAGTGAGGGCGCATGATCCAGAGGTGTGGTCTTGCGTCCTAGGTGTTGCTGATCTCTTGCTTTGACACAGCCCCGTCGAAGTATTTCTTGTGAGGATGGCTCCATCATCAGGCCAGTCGGATCCAGCTGGCGAGACGATCCACGCGGTCGTTCATGACGCACACGCTGGCCGATTCCGACGAGTTGCGGTAGCTGCCCTCTCGCGGTCCTCATTGCAGGGATGTGCGG